>JANDKJ010000327.1:0-45142 GCA_028551335.1 Armillaria sp. CMW 4456
AACTTCAACTTGAAGCATCGTTTCACCTCACCATCAAAGATATGCAATGCCTGCCTGCCTTAGGAATGATGATCCTAGATTCTGAAAATTTATGGTCTGATTACATTCCTTGCTGCAATAGGTGGTCTCGTTGCGATTGGCTTCTTACCATTTCACATTCAAGTTTTGGTCCTTCCACATGAATGAGGGCCGAAGTTTCTCATCCATCAGGATAGATTATTGACTCTATCCACTATGGTTTTAGATGCAAGCAGTATCCTACTGTCTTGCAACTCTATCAAGTTCCCTTGCAGGTAATCAATGCAACACATGAATTTGAATGCACTGCTTGTACTTCATGCTTGTTGCTTCTTACTTCAGTTGGCAGCGATACCTTGTACATTATCGATACTTAGGTTACTCCCAGCTCTATACTTTTTCTTTGCAACTGACCGTCTCTCAGTTGTGTACCCACCAGCATTGACCCACCGGCATGCCACCGTGACTATGGTTTTGGGACTAGCTTTGAAGGTGATTGTTTACCTTTTGGTATTCAAAATAAGTATTTATCCTTCTTACTGTCTGTACATAGGATGGGTCTGGTGTTTATCTTTATCATAGTTGAAATGTATTATGCTTCATGATGGTCAGTGTTGGGTCTTGTTCTATTTCATATTGCACCTAGTCTATTATGTCATCAACAGCATGTCGGCCCCAACACCCACCATCTCTACAAGCCTTGTACAAGCCAGTCCTCAAGTGGTAGGGTGTCAAATTGTTCTCTGGTCCCTTCTTCATCATCACTATGGTTCCTCTCTTCACATTCCATTGCTACACATCCCTCAACTTGACCATGTAGTCTCCAGAAACGCTACAGTTGTTGGCTGCTTTCATGCCTCACAAATGACACTGTTTGACGCACCAGGTAGGGGAAGTCACGCTTTGGTGCATAGTGACTTGTTGAACCAATCTCTGCTTGTACTCAGAGACTGTCATGGTGCACATGCTAGGATTTGAGAGGTGTGTACATATACCAGGATCAGACATTGTGTAGACATTCCCTGGCTTTCGAACGGTTGGTGAGAGTCTGTTTCATGAGCATAGAATGATGTTAATAATTCATGTCGAGGTAACGGATGGCCCATTGGTGTTGTCATTGACTCCCTTAGGTGGCCTAAGGATACATTTTTAGCTGTGCATCGCATCTGGTATTGTGATGATGGCTCCTCTGGCCTTTGGTAGGAAGGAATACAAGGTGGAATCATTGGTGCATGTACATGGCTTGTTGGTTTGCAAAGCCTGATAGGGGAGTGGGGAGCCCTTGTGTATCTACAAGCCTCATTCAATTTCATTTCAAAATGAAATAATATCTACAACTCACCTTGTTGTGATGGAAAGCCTGTGAATGACCCCAAGAAAACTTTCAGGTGTCTCTTGTATCACAATTTTGATGACGAACGAGTGCCTGTCAAGCGACAGGTTCCTTTCATTGTGAGCTCATCCTTATCCAGGAGAGATCAATGGTCCTATCATCACCAATGGTCTTCATCAAGGCGAAAGCACTGGCAAACAGTACTGATGTTGATGAGGCAGAGGGCGCTGTTGCCAGCAGCAGGCTGAATGTGGTGGTAGAAGGAAAGAGTCAGGGAGTGTGAGGGTGGTGAGATGTCACATACTCACATGAAGAGCTCTTGCAAAGATGACAGGTGTAATGTCTGTGGATTGTGAAAAGCTAATTTCTACCACAAGGTCTGCGTCTTATATACTACTAGCCTAATTCAAATATGTACATACTAGACAACTAATGAAGCGAAAGGAATGGCAATGAGACTAAAGATAAATAATGAGAGGTCACGTATGAGCTTGTCTGTTACATATGCCCTCCTGGGCAATGAAGTTGGACAAAATCAAGAAAAACTAAAGAAAAATGATAGTGAGTTTATATGTTCCTCATGTTAGTGTCCGAATCCTTGTTGCAGCTGTCTCCCTCTGTATCAACAAAATAGAGCAAGCTTCCCTTTTCGGCGATGATGTCCTTTTCTGCTGCCACCATGTCAGGATCTGGGTCTCCCTCAGCATCCATGGTGCCTGTGCTTCCTTCGACAAACTCCAGGAGGTCTTCGTCAGATAGGAATCCATCCCAAGAGTCCAATGCATAGCATTTGCCATGGCCATTATCCCACAAAAATCCAAACCTTTTATCAATATGGCGCTGGATTGCCTTTTCCTTGGCGAACTCCTGTTGGTACAGCATCTGGTGGCCGATGAAACGAGTCTTGTTGTACTCGCATTCAGGAATGACAACATATCCGGGGATATCAAGCTGGTGCAGGTCGAATAAGAACCTCATGTCAACACGAAGTTGGGAACTGGTGGGAGAGGAGGCCTGAAGATGGATGAGGGTGTACCCAGCAGGTGAGTCTGGGTTATTGGCATCAGGTGCAACCCATTCAATGAATCGTGCAGACTGCAGTCCCATGTTAAACACTTGGGTGATAGCATCATAAGCGATGGGCATGGTATGGATCTGCTGACATTTGGATAGGCCATCCTTGGCATATGTTCAATGAATTTGACTGTCATGCTCAATGCACTTCAAAATGTGCACTGCATGGACCTGTGCGACCAGGCCTCCGAGCATCCCAGTACCTGGAACCTCGTGGATGTCAAACCATTCACAGCTTTGATGAACCAGAAACTCCCTTGGGGCAGGTGTCAGAGGCTTGGCGAGGAGGGGACAAAGATAGGTGGGGGGTCTGCATCCCTTCCGACCTCTAGGTGGGGCATGGTCTCTTGGCATGGGGGGATATACTGTGAGTTGGGATGGTTCAGTACATCACTCATCCTTTTGTACCATTGATGTCTCTATATCAAATGGTAAATAAATAGATGATACAGCAATGCCATATTCCTCAGGGTTTGAGGGTGGCAGTGCACATCCCACTGGTAAGTTACCAATGCTTGAACACCCTAGTAACTCGAGGTACTTGGCGAGGGCTCCCAATCCTTTGATCTTGCTAAATGGCATCCATGTCATGTCTCCTGTGGTCCATTTAACTTCGAAGATGGCCTGCTCCCTTGCACCATGGTGGGCCAGTATCCGCTCGATCTTCCACTGTGATTCTGCCTCAGGAGTCTCCTGGAGTTGACTATCTAGATGTCCAGGGAATCTGTGGTCATCGTTAGGGACATGTATTTGGAGCAGGGATGAATGGAACACAGGGTGTATGCCTCTCTGTATGAAGCTCATTGGCAGCTCTACTCGGAAGGAGTGATTGTTGAAGTCCCTGGATATTTGGTAGAGTCCAATATACTTCAGAATCAATTTACATGCCAGTCCCTTCGCAAATTTTAGGTTCTGCATGGATACGTATACGAGATTGCCCTCATGGAAGGGTTTGAGATGCCATTTACGGTTTGCAAAGCAGGTCTGCTTGACTCAGGCTTCCAGGATAGTGTCGTGAGCGGCCATGATGGCTAGTCACCATGTTCTAGCAAATGTTCTAACCGAGGGGTACTCGTTTTTCAAGTTTGAGTCCCATATCATCGATCTTGGTATTTGTCCTGTGTTCAGCATGAACGGAGTGTATCCTGTGGTCTCTGAACAAGCACAATTGAGTGCAAATTCAATTGCTGGCAGCTTTGAGACCCAATCCCTTTGAGTTGAGTCGACACATTGTCACAACATCTGGGTAATAGTTTGATTAGCCCTTTCTGTGGATCCGTCACTCTGGGGATGGTATGCACTGGACATATTCAGCTGCATGCCTATTAGTTCATGCAACCTTTTCCAAAAGGTGCTCATAAACAGTGAGTCTCGATCACTGATGATACATCTTGGCATTCTGTGGTGCTTGTAGACATGTTCGAACATCAGTTCAGCTACTTGATGAGCTGAATAATTGGTATGGCAGGGCACTACATGGGTCATGGAAGTGAATAGGTCGATGATCACAATTATTGAGTTGAAGGATCCATCATGATTTCTTGACTCAGGCAATGGTCCTATGAAATCAACGCCAATTGCTTCCCAAGGGTAGGATGGGATCCTGAGAGGATGTAGCAGTCCATATGGCTTCTGATTATCAGGCTTACTCACTTTACAAGTGTGACATGACTCACAGAATGATTTCACATCTGAAACCATTTCTTTCCACCATACATTCTGACAGAGGTAATCCAGAGTTTTACTGGCACCTAGGTGAGCTAATATTGAGTGAGCTTCTGAAATAATGATTTCCTGGGCTGAACATCCATTTACCAAAACCCATGGTATACAGAGAATTTGGCTGTGGTCCTTTTTGAGGTACAGCAAGCCATTATCTCAATTCCATTCAAAGTTTGCGAAGTGATCTGGATTCTCCACTACTCTTTTGAAGAGGGGGTCTTCCATGTATTGATGTTGGATAGTATTTTCGAAGTTCAAGCCATTGGCGGAGGGTATTGCATGAAGTAGCGTGGTCTCAGCTGTGACTGCTTCAGTGTGGGAATTTTCTGGACCATGGGAATTAGTCTTGCTGGCACCCATGGTCTCTCCTGCCTCTTGCCATGGAGGCTGGCAGTCATCCAGAGTCTGCTCAGGCTCCTCTTGTTTCCCAGCACCATGGTAGACCTCATTAGCATGTTCTACTGGTGTTGGATCTGAGATCCTGACTTTCTCCATGCTGGCTTTGCCTGTTCTTGCCAGAATTTTGATGGTGAGTTTTTCATGCTCTTTTCCACCATTTTCTGACCTCGTTTTTTGTTTGCCAGTCCATTTAGATGTATTGGGCTTTGTGCTAGTCAAATTCTCAGTATTCCTGCCCTCCTGTGCACATCGTGGTCCAATTACGCATACATGGCCTTTCATCCATTTTGCAAACTCAGCCAATGTTTCCACCCTTCCTGTATCTGCCTGTGAGCATTTAGGAAGGGCCCTGGGGCATGTCGCATGTGCAGCAAAGGCTTCAGGACCTGCCAGCAATGGTATCATAATTCCATGGCCATTTAGGTGATCCATGCTAATGTTATCATCATGCATAGTATATTCTGAGCTCACACACACAGTACCTGGTGCATCATTTGTGTAGATATGTGAGAGAGCATCTGATAGGATGTTGGATTCCCCTGGTATGTATATTACCTCGAAATCAAAGGAGCTCATCTTTTCTAACCACCAGGCTTGTCTTCCAGTTATATCCTTCTGCTTCATAAGGTGAATCAACCCCTTATGATCTGTGATCCAGGTGAATCTGACACCCTGCAGGATATCTCAATGGTGTAGCATGGTTTCCAATCCTGCTAGCATTTCTAGCTCATGTATGGCATAATTTTGCTGTGCTGATCCTAGCTTTGCTGAGTAGAAAGATGCAACCTTGGCTTTCTGCCATTCATCTCCTTGTGCAACATAGCCTGCTATGCTAGCAGAGCTAGCATCTGTGACCATCCAGATAGGCTTATGATCCAGTGAGTAATCTAGTGGTACTCTGCTATGGTTATGATAATTGTCCACAGTCTCCTTAATTTCATCAAAGGCTCGTTGCTCTGTGTATGACCAACAGAATGGCACTGTTGCACCTGTGAGCCCATGGAGGATTCCCATGGGTCCTTGTCTACAAGGTAAGTCATCTGCTAGGTATCCGATGCTACCCAGAAATCCTGACAGCAGCCCTTTAGATGTTGGAGTCTTCCAGTTTATTACCAAGTCCACCTTGTCAGGATCCATACAGATACCATTGTCATTGATAATCCAGCCTAATACCTTCATTTCTTTTGGCAGGAAGTTCAGCTTTGATGCACTCAGGTAAAGTTGTTCTCATTTTAACACATCAATTATACATTTAACATGTTTTATGTGCTTATCAACAGATTCTGAATATATGATCACATCATCTAAGTAAACCTCCATGAAGACTCCTATACAGGGAGAGAAGATGTGGTTCATCAGTGCCTGGTACATTGCGGGTGCATTACAATCACCCTGTTGGAGAACAAGACTAACCATATTCCCATCAGGTGTAGTAACCATTGTCCTGTCCACATGTTTGGGCACTACTCAGATTTGTTCATAGGCATCTTTCCCATCTATGATGCTTCAATATTGACATTTTGCAATGTGTTGTAGGATTCCTTCTATGCTTGGAAGAGGTGCTGATACCTTATGGGTGTTGGAATTGCATGCATGCAAGTCGACGACTGCCCGAAGTAAGTGCTTTTGCTTTCCTACTTTGGGTATCAGTAACATTGGTACCACATTTCCAGATGTAGTGAGCTTCCACCTACCAGATGCCAAACAGTCTCTTCATTTCTGGTCCCACTGTGAGTGGAAGGCCTCTGGGCACTGTGACGGCCTCCATGGGTATACCTTCTGTTCGTCAATCAGTGGAATGGTGTGGTTGATGGCTTGTAACGGTGGCAATGGAGTCTCTGAGGCAGTCTTGCAGATTGGAATGGCATAATCTCAGAGCTCTGCCTGGACTCGTTTGAGTATGTCTCCCTCAATCATCATTGCCTGTGACTGTACCTTGCTGATGTTGTCTCCAACCATAGGTAGTGCCATGTTACTCCCTATCTCGATAGAGGATGGGTTGAAGCACACTCGCACATTATATTGGTACAACCATGGGGTACCTGGCACTATGTCATAGCTTGACAGGTTTGCAATGTCGAAGTAATGTTCCACATCAATATTTTGATATCTGAACTTGACAGTTGTCCCACAGAGAATCTTGGATTGAGATCCCTGTACTGCAAGATGTAATGGAATAGGGTTTTGCAGGTAAGTCTTTTTCACCTTCAATTGATCCGCTAGTTGCATTGACATGAAGTCCCCTAGGGAGCCTGTATCCACCAGTGCTTGACAAGGTCTCCCATTAATGTTCACGACAATTACAAGGGGTCGAGGAACCACACATCCAATATCCTTGACTACTGAGGCATGCTGTTGTACCACTGGGTAAGTCTTGGGTTCAATCTGTACCCCTGCTATGCTCATGATGTATGCATAGCCATCTTGTTCTTCCCATGACAGATTTCCATCTATCAAGTGCAAGTAGCTATCTGCTGCAGCAACCCTAGAGTCAAGTTCTCATTCAAACAGGGTCATGTTCATGGCCTGCAAAAATAATCTTGTAAGGAACTCATACTTGATTGGTCCTTGAAGTTGTCGTAATAGTTCTTCATAGGCCCTGTTAAGCTTCTTCCTGTACCAGTTTGGCAGGCTGAAGTTTGGGTTAGTCAGATGTTTGATGGGTACTGATGTTTTGAAGTCCTGACACAGGTCCTCAATTATATATTGGTACATTGATGAGCCTCAGGGCTCTGTACGCTCCAATTTCGTGGATTTATCCCTTTAGCGGACTCTCAGCAAACCAATGATTCCACACAAGCCCATATATACTTTATAGGGCTTTTCCGATGCTTTCCCAATGCCAATACCTCGGCAATACCCCGACAACTCCAATTTTGACCTAAAGCTGCAGATTTAGCGCTGCCATTACCAGAATAGGACCTAGAGCGGATTGCCGACGTCTCCAGCATTGACGCATCAAAGTGCAAAGGCGCAGCCATGCGAGCGGAGCTTCTTGACATTGATCTGGTGATCATAGGGGCTTCATCACAGCAATTTGACGATTTCCACAGCACGAACACCATTTGGCGACTTCGGAATTAATTGGTTATTGCTGTATAACCACGAGACGTCGATGCACACGATACTTTGGCAGTACTCAGTCATTTCTGACGAGTATTCTCAACTCCGACACTATGAATAAGGCATAATCTAATGCCAGAACTATGAAAATCAAAGGCGCAGACACGAATAAGACAATGCACAAGACCTGCTGTATAGTCAGAAGGTCAGAAACACATATGCAAATGCATAGCCCTTCAGATATACCACAAGGATGCCATTTATTTATATCTTACTATATAAACACGGTAATTTCATACTGTACACCAGTTACTCTCTCTATTCCGTTCCCCCACATACACACATCAACTCATTTACCTCAGTAACTCACCCAGCTTCGACAATACCAATAGTACACATTTAATAGCGATTTCGTTTGCCACAAAGCCGAGCTTGACGTAGTTAAAGCCGAGACGCTTCACCACCATCTATCGACTTAAAACCTTGACTCTCGTCATTGTTTTACTTCATTACTGGCATTTGCTCAGTGTTAGTAAGTGATAACCGTGCAGTACTCACCTCTTTTAGTTTTATAGGAAAGAATTAGCTTCAATTTCACAAGACATTAGCAAACCCATTTGGGCATCAAGGGCAGATGAATAGTATTGGATAGTTATAGGGCAGCTCTATTGCGAGCGTTGCAAGGATAGGTTTTGAACAGATTTAGTATTGACAGATTGACAGATATAGGGCAGCTCTATTGTGAGCTTCGCAGGAAATAGTATTGACCAGTTATAGGAATCGATTTGACAAGAGATAGGACCAGACAAAGGAAACAAAGTATAGTTTGACAGAGATTGACAATTTATAGGAATTAGGACGAACAGAATCGTCACAGATAAAGCCGAGACATAAACAGATAAAGCCAAGGAGACCAGAAATAAAGACAAGACCTGCTATTGCACCACCATAGCCACAGAAACATCGACACAGACCCATACTGAGATGATTAGGAGCTCATTTAATACCAACATAATACCGCCAGACATTTTACACATCCCCGTTTCTTTCCCATCCAGTTTCCCAGTTTTACGGTGATGAGGTGGTCAGATGGTTTAGTGATCTCCGAACATAAACTGGTGAATAGTTGTCGGATACTTCTGGAATATCGCTGTGCGAGGAACCAAAATGGAAATAGTGGTGTCTCGGCCTTGTGTCAGTATTACAGAACAACTAGTTTTGTTCGTAAGCCACTCCTCGGGTGTATTGTTTGTTTGTGCACGAGCTTTCTGAGTACCTCCGTACTCGTGTCGATTCCACCAACAAAACACTATACGTATTCGGTACTGGACGAATCAGGCTGTCCTACATTGACTGGCTTGTTGTCTTTGGTTGGGGACTTCTCTCTAGTCTCGTGAGAAGTTACTACAGATTCCGATGCTCTGAGTCGCCTTTGGTCTCTGTTATCTGGTCTGGTGTGTGTCGTAAAACTGGGAAACTGGATGGGAAAGAAACTGGGATATGTAAAACGTCGGTCGGTATTATGTTGGTATTAAATGAGCTCCTAATCGTCTCGGTAGGGGTCTGTGTCGATGTTTCTGTGGCTATGGCGGTGCAATAGCGGGTCTTGTCTTTATTTCTGGTCTCCTCGGCTTTATCTGTGAC
This sequence comes from Armillaria sp. CMW 4456, assembly GCA_028551335.1. Taxonomy (NCBI): domain Eukaryota; kingdom Fungi; phylum Basidiomycota; class Agaricomycetes; order Agaricales; family Physalacriaceae; genus Armillaria; species Armillaria sp. CMW 4456. Next base: position 9,254 of record JANDKJ010000327.1, read on the forward strand.
GATTCTGTTCGTCCTAATTCCTATAAATTGTCAATCTCTGTCAAACTATACTTTGTTTCCTTTGTCTGGTCCTATCTCTTGTCAAATCGATTCCTATAACTGGTCAATACTATTTCCTGCGAAGCTCACAATAGAGCTGCCCTATATCTGTCAATCTGTCAATACTAAATCTGTTCAAAACCTATCCTTGCAACGCTCGCAATAGAGCTGCCCTACAACTATCCAATACTATTCGTCTGCTCTGGACGCCCAAATGGGTTCGCTAATGTCTTGTGAAAATGAAACTGTTAAAACTAATCTGATCTTGTGAAATTGAAGCTAATTCTTTCCTATAAAACTAAAAGAGGTGAGTACTGCACGGTTATCACTTACTAACACTGAGCAAATGCCAGTAATGAAGTAAAACAATGACGAAAGTCAAGGTTTTAGGTCGATGGATGATGGTGAAGCGTCTCGGCTTTAACTACGTCAAGCTCGGCTTTGTGGCGAACGAAATCGCTATTAAACGTGTACTATCGGTATTGTCGAAGCTGGGTGAGTTACTGAGGTAAAACGAGTCGATGTGTGTATGTGGGGGAACGGAATAGAGGAAGTAACTAGTGTACAGTATGAAATTACCGTGTTTATATAGTAAGATATAAATAAAATGGCGTCCTTGTGGTATATCTGAAGGGCTATGCGTTAGCATATGTGTTTCTGACCTTCTGACTATACAGCAGGTCTTGTGCGTTGTCTTATTCGTGTCTGCGCCTTTGATTTTCGTAGTTCCGGCATTAGACTATGCCTTATTCATAGTGTCGGAGTTGAGAATACTCGTCGGAAATGACTGAGTACCGCCAAAGTATCGTGTGCGTCGATGTCTTGTGGTTATACAGCAATAACCAATTAATTCCGAAGTCGCCAAAGGGTGTTCGTGCTGCGGAAATCGTCAAATTGCTGTGATGAAGCCCCTATGATCGCCGGATCAATGTCGAGAAGCTCCGCTCGCGTGGCTGCGCCTGTGCGCTTTGATGCAGCAATGCCGGAGATGTCGGCAATGCGCTCTAGGTCCTATTGTGGTAATGGCGGCGCTAAATCCGCGGCTTTAGGTCAAAATTGGAGTTGTCGGGGTATTGCCGAGGTATTGGCATTGGGAAAGCGTCGGAAAAGCCCTATAAAGTATATATGGGCTTGTGTGGAATGATTGGTTTGCTGAAAGTCCGCTAAAGGGATAAATCCGCGAAATTGGAGTGTACAGAGCCCTGAGGCTCATCATCCCCCCTAAACTTTCATTATGTCACTCTAGTGACATAATGCCGAACTAGTGTGTGACAAAATGGCTCGATTTGGCAGATGTCGCGTGGCCTAGTGGACTTCCTCTTCTGGGAAGCAAATGCCGGTCCGGCTCGTCCAAATATAGTGCTGCCTCTTCTTCTTGTCTGAGATCGTCGTCTTCGACGAGGATCGCCAGCTTCGCTATGTCGCCATTGGCTAGTGCACGGGCCATGCTGTGCCCTGTGGAATGTTGGGATTGGCGTCGGTATTCCAGGTGACTTCGTCATTTTCTTTGCCCTCCTTTGTCGTCGCGTCTCAACTCTCCGCTGCTATCTTCACTCTGTCAATCCCAACATTATCCTCTTTACTCAACATGTCTGCCTCCCCTATCAAAGCTGTACCCTCCCCCACCAAGGTCTCTACCAAAGTTCGTTTTGCTGATGCTGATGACACATCAAATATGTATGAGCTCGCAGCCACCATCCTCCGGTTCAATACCGAGCACCTGCCGGAGGACCATAACATCGACCATTGGGTGTACGACTCCCATCTGCAGTGGTCAACATGCTGTCAAACTTGGAAGGTTGCTGGTATCAAGAGGTCGGACTGGCTGGATATTGAGTTCGCGTTTATTCGTGTTCTTGAGGGTATCGATATGGATGGGTGAAGGAGAATATTTTTGAGTATAATGAGTTTGTTTTGCGAGCGGTGCGTCCCTTGTTCTTTTCTTGTCTTTCTCTTTCTGACTTCTGTTTTAGCATGCCTATGGTCGTAGTATGACCATTATTCCAACAGATGAAGGTCTTCCCAGGGGATCCTCCCTCTAGATTCTTCACTGGTCACTCTCCCTGTGGCCGTCGATACTCCTGCGGTCACTTTGCCTCCTGCCGATTCTAACACTGAGGCTCCGCTTGCAATTGCGGAAGTTGCACGACCTGCTTCCCCCATACGGTCCTCCGTATCAGCTGTCGAGGTCAACGATATTCCTCCAGCTTACTCCCAGCGAGGCAATCTTCGACACTCTTCCTCCTGCTGTCGACTGATCAAGGCCCCGTGATTCAGGGCGACAACTCCAGTGGCAGGAGTGTCCCATGCCACCCCAACAGCCCCAACCTGTAGATCTGAGGGCTCGGCTAGTCTCGTCAAGAAGTCTACCTCCCGTGTCAATAAGCGTCGGTCCAAATTCGATGGTAAGTTCTTGGTCTCCTCTTTTCTTGCTGTCCAATATTGATTCTGTTATTCTGTAGCTTCGGGTCCTGTGGAGGAAGATCTCCCTACGGTGTTTGTTCCTAGGCCATCGCCATTGACAATAACGGTCCCGCCTTTGTCTGCAGTGACTACTACTCCGGTCGTCGACAATACCGACAAAGCCCAGGAGGCCGCAGCTCCAGCTGCAGCAATTCCAGCACCTTCTTTGTTTGGGCAACCTACTCTCCTGGAGTCTCCCAAGGCTCCCACCAAGAAGAGGATTCCAGCCAAGGCCCTTACTCATGGTAAGTACCTTCTATTGCTCCTTCTCTTTTGTTTTGGTAAGAGTTTCTTCCAGATAAGGTCCTTCGTTCGATGACTCGAGCCCAGGTTGCGGCCCCTGCTCCAAAGGCTCCAACTCCGCCAGTCGTCAAGGCTGAGCCATCTTCCGGTATTGTAAAAGGGCCTTCTTCCAATCCCGCCCCTCCTTCGGATCCTTCGACTTCCTTCAACATTAGCGCGCCTGGCCATCCTCGTCCGGGAAAACTATATCTTCATCGACGAAGGGAGAAGGCTGTCTCCCCCAAATCTCCGGTTCCAGGACAAGGGCCTCGTAATGCTCCTGGCTGTGATGCTACCTCAAAGCATCCAAGAGCAACGACAAAAAGTGCGAGACGATTTCAACCGTAGGGCTGATGACGAGGCTGCCGCTAAAGTCCAACAGGCTGCCAATTCCGAAGCCTCTACCTCTCTCGCTCGTCCTCCTCAAGGTCCCATAAGAATGGAACCTTCAAACCTTCGCCAACTTCGCAAGAGGAAACGTGAAGAATTCGAGGGGAATGCTGAGGATGAAGAGGCCGCTAAAAGGGCCAAGGTAGCTGGTAAAGCTGTTGCTAAAGCCAATGACGATAGTAAGTTCTTTTTCTCTGTCTGCTTTTCCCATATTGACTTGACCTCTTTCTTCAGAGGTTCTTCCTACGCCTGTCCGTCGGAGACCAGGACATCCCTTTGCCCATCCGCCCAGCAAAGATATCGGTATCTCTGGCGGCGGTTTTGGCGAGGTGGTCCCTTCTACCGGCCTCAAGCAAGTGATCCCTGGGGATAAGTTTGCTGGGGCTTTAGTTGTTGATAGGGATTTTGGGAACTTTGTGGAGATTGATGGGCAACTTTGGGGAAAACATTTGGCTCATTTCGTTGGGGAACGGGTATGTTTCTTTTCCTCTTTGTTTGTGTCTTTGTACTGATCCTTTTTCCAGTATTCTGATGCTTGCAACAGGTGTCATAAGCATGACACCCATTGCCGACAATCTCTGACACCTGCATTTGTTTGCGTTCGCTGCATATATGCCAAACAATCTTGCACCGTCAATGGTATTCCTGTCGCCAATCCCTTGGAGCATTGCCTTGCTTCTGGTCCTGTGGCCTCCAGTAAGTTTTTCTTTCTTTCTTTCTTCTCTTTACTTCTCTTTTCTCTAGCTTCTTCTTCTGAGCACCCAATCTGTGAGGCTCTCGATGCCCTTCTGAAGTCGCATCAAGATATTCTCCTCAAACTTCAAGAGCAGAACGATGTTGTCTTGGCCCTCAAGGCCAAGCTTGCCGAAGATAGCGACAAGAAGTCCAGTGAGGAGGAAGAGGAAGAAGCGGATGAAGAGGAAGGACCAGAGGAGCCGGATGGCTTGGGGAACCCAGAGCTTGCCGGGCAAACCCAATGGTCCTGGCGGTAGCTCCTTTTGGACTGTCGAACTAGTGTATTATATGCCTTTGTGGCTTTATTGATATGTGTCTTCTGGCACTTGTTTTTGTAAAGTATATCCGGCTACCATTGTGGGGCCTTAAGTGTATTATATATTTTTGTTGTCGCAACTTGTGTGATCCTGAGTGATTGGACTTGGTGTCCATGCCTTGCTACATCCTTTAAAGATAGGATTTCACCAGTAATATTCTTGAGTGAATTTCAACTTGTAGGATTTTCTGGGAATGAATTTGGAATTAAAGGAGTGTGATGCCTGGTAACTTTGGACTTTAGAAAATATTCCTGGATGGATAATGGCATGTGAGCTCATCATTAATCCATTCTGGTGAATTTGGGGAATGTTTTCTTTGTTGTCCAAGTAATAGCAGGGTTCTAGTGTGAATGAGTGTGGCTGGAATATCTAATTCTGTGTTTCTCAATGCTGCTAAAGTATGAATTCGTGTTGTTTTGTGATGAAATGTTGTGATTTTCATTACTGTAATGTGGAGTTTTTTGTGATTGCCCCATTGTCTTTGTCAATTCAACTCTGGGAAATATATTTTTGGTGTCAAAAAATCGATTTTTGATTATTTTGGTGGTCATAAATTGTAAATGCTGGGTTCATTTCTTTCATGATTTCATTAAATTTTGCATGGAAAATGATGGTAGAATTTGTCGGCATTGATTGGCATTGAAAATGACATGAAACCATGTCTCTCCCCCCTAAACTTTCAAAATCTTTGTGTCAGGGACTCAAAGAATTTTTAAGCCGAGGTTCAAAGCAGTAATTTCAAAGTCAGAGCCACTGAGTTATAGAGTGTGATGCACATGTTGAAGAGTATTCGATGTGTGTTTCCTCGATAAGAATGTTGGTCATTGGTGTCCTTATCTTGGAATGTTGCTGAGCTCGAATAATGGTGGTGGAATCATATAAAAGGTGGTGTAATTCCGGTGTTGTTCTCCAGAATCATTGGAATCCCTTTGAGTCTTCTGCCATATTCAAGTATCTTGAAATGTCTTCTTCTACCTCGTCCTCTTCTTCTTTCTCTGCCCCATCCTTCTTGTCTTTAGTGCATCACACCAAAGACCTTGTCACCAAGCCTCTTGATGAGTCTGGGGACTTGATCTTTATTGCTTGCTTCTTTGATGAGGTGGTGCATGTTAAAGTAGGCTTTGGCATTGTGTCGCCATTGCTCGCTATTAACTTTTGGGTGTGTTTTCTTCTTCTAGTGCCATCTCCAAGCTTTTTATCCTTCCACCATTGATGTGGCATTGTTCAAAGAGATGGACCATGTCATTGGGGAGTATAAAGTCAAACATAACTTTGTTATGACTTTCGATGCCATGATGCGTGTCGAGAGTGATTGTCTGAAGGGGGTGTCTTCTGGGAGGTACACCTATTTGGGTGCTGACATTATTGGTGCCATGGAGAATGTTCCTCCTATCTGCATTCGTGTGGATGAGGACATTTTTATGTCTTCAGTGCCATTCACTCCTAATGCCACTGCATCTGACACTGGTGCAACTTCAACTTCTTCTCCAACCTATAATCCTGAAGACTTTGAATGGCTCGACAATCCTGGGTCTGAGAATGTCGACCTTCCCCATGTGGATGATCCAAATGTGGAGATTCCTGATTTGGTGAATGACTGGCAGGTAGGTTCCTTGATCTTTTGATGACCATGTTGGCATTAATTTGGGCCTCATTCAGCCTGTTGCTAATGCTGAGGAAGATTCTGCTACTCCTTCGTCTCCAACTGTTACTGACAGAGGCTCTGTCAATTCTTTTGATGATCCTTCCACTGGTCCAGGGTGTCTTTTCTGCAGTGTCCAAGCTTGTCATGACAATAAGTCTTGTCCAGTGATTAAATCTGTCAAGGTACATCCTTTGTTTCAATTCCGAGTAATGCTGGTATTGATGAATCTCATCTTTCTTTAAAGGCGATGAAGCCCTGCCACCACTGCATCTACCTCAAAGAGGATTGCTACTTTTCTGGCCTTTTGATGGATTGTGATAATTGTTGAACAGGGGATTCATGGGAATGCTCTGGGGGAGTTGTGAGTCATCATTTGGCACTGCTTCCTTTCAATGAGATCTTTCCCAGTGAAGAAGATAAGGGCCTGGAGGTGTTAGACACTCTCCTTAAGAATGACCCTTTTGGTACAGGTATGTCAGCTTTATTTCCTAGTGGCTCGTCTTTCTTTGACATTGGTTTTAGCTCTTCTAGCTGAGGGTCCAATTAATCTGACAGCTGAGCATATTGTTGATGCAACCAAATGTTTTCTCACTGGGAACTCCTCTCAGCTGACTTTCCAAGGTCCTGAGTGTCTCGATTCCTTATTGAATACTTTGAGGGATCTTCATGTCCAACTCCAATGCAACCTTTGGCAAATGTTTTTGCAATTTCATATGCAACAAGTTCTGGTGCAGAACTATCACATCATTAACAAAAAGAAGCAAAACATGCAGAACATCTATAGTTCTTGGGGTCATGTCATTGCTCCATCCAATTGGCCTGATGTTCCTGAGGAAACTCCTCATCGCAGTCACAGTTGGTGTATGCCTCAGGATGCGAAAACTGATTTGATTTATGCCAAACTTCATCAATCTGGTTGTCTGAGTAGGGGTAAAGGCAGGAACAGGACAAGGTGTAGGGCCTCTTGCCAATAAGTATTCACTGGCCTTGTGCCTTTAATTTTTCTATAGTGCATGTTGATGAGGTGGTCAGATGGTTTAGTGATCTCCAAACATAAACTGGTGAATAGTTGTCAGATACTTCTGGAATATCGCCATGCAAAGAACCAAAAATGGAAATAGTGGTGTTTTGGCTTTGTGTTAGTATTACAGAACAACTAGTTTTGTTCATAAGTCACTCCTCAGGTGTGTTGTTTGTTTGTGCATGAGCTTTCTGAGTACCTCTGTACTTGTGTCAATTCCACCAGCAAAACACTATGCATATTCAATACTGTATGAACCAGGCTGTCCTATGTTGACTGGCTTGTCATCTTTGGGGGGACTTCTCTCTAGTCTTGTGAGAAGTTACTACAGATTCTGATGCTCTGAGTTGCCTTTGGTCTCTGTTATCTGGTCTGGTGTGTGTCATAAAACTGGGAAACTGGATGGGAAGGAAACTGGGATGTGTAAAATGTCTGTCAGTATTATGTCAGTATTAAATGAGCTCCTAATCATCTCAGTATGGGTCTGTGTCAATGTTTCTGTGGCTATGGTGGTGCAATAGCAGGTCTCGTCTTTATTTCTGGGTTCCTCGGCTTTATGTGTGATGATTCTGTTCATCCTAATTCCTATAAACTGTCAATCTTTGTCAAAACTATACTTTGTTTCCTTTGTCTGGTCCTATCTCTTGTCAAATTGATTTCTATAACTGTCAATACTATTTCCTGCAAAGCTCACACTAGAGCTGCCCTAAAACTTGTCAATACTAATTTTCTGTGAAGCTCACAATAGAGCTGCCCTATATCTGTCAATCTGTCAATACTAAATCTGTCCAAAACCTATCCTTGCAACACTCACAATAGAGCTGCCCTATAACTATCCAATACTATTCATCTGCTCTTGATGCCCAAATGGGTTTGCTAATGTCTTGTGAAAATGAAAACTGTTAAAACTAATCTGTTCTTGTGAAATTGAAGCTAATTCTTTCCTATAAAACTAAAAGAGGTGAGTACTACACAGTTATCACTTACTAACACTGAGCAAATGCCAGTAATGAAGTAAAACAATGACAGGAGTCAAGGTTTTAAGTCAATGGATGGTGGTGAAGCATCTCAGCTTTAACTACGTCAAGCTCAGCTTTGTGGTGAATGAAATTGCTATTAAACATGTACTATCAGTATTGTCGAAGCTGGGTGAGTTACTGAGGTAAACGAGTCGATATGTGTACATGGGGGAATGGAATAGAGGAAGTAACTGGTGTACAGTATGAAATTACCATGTTTATATAGTAAGATATAAATAAAATGGTGTCCTTGTGGTATATCTGAAGGGCTATGCATTAGCATATGTGTTTCTGACCTTCTGACTATACAGCAGGTCTTGTGCATTGTCTTATTTGTATCTGTGCCTTTGATTTTGTAGTTCCGGCATTAGACTATGCCTTATTCGTGGTTTTGGAGTTGGGAATACTTGTTGGAAATGACTGAGTACCACCAAAGTATCATGTGCATCAATGTCGCATGGTTATACAGCAATAACCAATTAATTCCAAAGTCACCAAAGAGTGTTCATGCTGCAGAAATTGTCAAATTGCTGTGATGAAGCCCCTATGACATGCCAGATCAATGAAAAGAAGCATTTGCTCATCTAGGCTGCATCTGTAGCACTTTGATGCAGCAATGCCAGAGATGTTCAATGCACTTAGGTCCTATTGTGGTAATGAGTGGCACTCCTCCATGGCTTTAGGTCAAAATTGGTGATGTCAGGGATTGCTGAAAAACCCATTGGGAAAGCATAGAAAAGCCCTATAAAGTGATCTGGGCTTGTGTGGAATCATTGGTTTGCTGAAAGTCGACTAAAGGGAGAAATCCACAAAATTGGAGCATACAGAGCCCTGAGGCTCATCAATGTATATGTGTGGAAATGAGTGTCAGGGGCCCGGTATTATAATGCTGGGCCCTATAAATATGTTGTAATGAGCATGTCAGGTGCCCATAGTGGTGCCCAAATAAATCTTTTTCATTTCACCATTGTTGTGGGATTTCTCAGAATTAGGATAACTCTGCTTCATCATGAGTTTCCTTGATATCCTGTAGCTCCTCTGGTAGGTCATCATCTGTTGAATCAAATAAGTCAATAATCCTTTCTCATAGGACATCTATGATCTTGTTGATATCTGGTAACAGTATTGCCTTTCTTGCAAAGTATGGTAATAGCCTGAATGCCGCTATTGGTCTTGCAAATGTCAAGCCATCTAATTCACAAAGGATATATGCTCCACCTTTATTTCTGCCTAAGACCACAAGTGGTCCCAAGTATCTGGCTTGCATTTTCCTATTCAATGCCTTTTCTATCTGCATGTTCTGCATTAAAACAAGGTCGCCTTTCTGGAAATTGAAGTCACAAATGATGAATCCATGATCCTTCTCAAATTTTAATGCCACTCTTTTCCTAGCTTCATAAACCTTCGATCTGAGTCAATCTAGGTCTTCAGCTCATTTTTGTAAACCAATGGCTCTGCATGCAATTAACGAAGTAGTGTCGATAATATTGTCTGGAGGGGGTAATAGCCATCTTGATTCGATAATATCCATCAGTAATAGCAGTTCAGTTCCTGTTGCTACAAAGTATGGCAAACATCCCATACTCTTCGAATAGTGATTCTGTCTGCCCAAAATACCGAATATGTGTTGACGAGGCAAGTCACTGCACACAGCCAAAAAGGACTCAAGATGTGAGCAGAGACTACAGACTCTGAATCACACTCTAACCCACGATGCTACAACCACACACTCTTAGTTCATGGGGGATTATAATGCGATAGAAGCAAGCAGTGGAACTGATAAAACAAGTTCTATGACTTCGACTACACTTTAAACGGATGCACTCTCCAGTTTTCTAGACTTCTCTGAGTCTAAAGACTTTTACTACAGGAGGTGGCGACTTTGTCACCAGGCCTCAAGGCAATAACACAAGTGCACCATCCCAGATGCAGAGCACAACACAATTCACTCTCAAAACACACAAAACTAACCCAAAACCAATGCGCTCTTCCAAGAGATGCTCCCAAACACAATCCACAAGAGCCACTGGGTTTGAACCAATGCACTCTAGCTTCCTAACTGATCGTAACTCCACAGGGTTTGAACCTGTGCCGAGCCAGAGAAACCTAAAATGCAAAAACACTGTCCCACAAGCCAAAGGGTTTGAACCTCTGCCACTTGGGGAAAAGAGCACAAGCTAATCAGCCCAAAGGGTTTGAACCTCTGCTGACTGTAGCTTCATGCATCACAAGAAACCCTTCACACATGAGAGCGTGAGTGCTCTGGCCTCCCAAACATCCCCTAGATGAACTTAGAGTTGATCAAACTTCACACAGACTTTTCTGATGTGCACCAAACTCTGTATTTCCACTGACTGAACTGACTGAGAGTGTCAACTTTTCTTACACACTGCACAGAGGGGGTCCGAAGCTTGTGCAAAGAAACTCCTAATTGTGCTGACAACCTCTGCACTTTATATGCTCATGTTGTTACTCCATCCACAAGGGCCACTGGGTTTGATGTCCTGTCAAACCAATCATAACACACAGGGTTTGTTTCAGGAAACCTAAAACACAAAAACATTGAGCTGGCAATTGTGTAGGGGTTTGAACCTTTAGTGGGTTGTAGCTCTCATGTGTCACTGGCCAACTCTTCATTTGAAACTACTGACTGTATCCTATCTGGAATTGCAGTTGTTCTTGTACACTATTACAATGGGGGGTCATATAAATATATTGTACTGAGTTCTACAGTATTTATAGTGCTCTCCATTACAAATTGATTTACCATTTAGATGGTTTGCAGAATAGGATAACTCTGCCCTGTGGGTTTCCTCCCTCTAGTATCATTCTGACTCAGTTCCTTTCAAATTGGATTTGAGTCCAATTGACTCACTGCCTGGCCAGCAGAGAGTACTGTTTATATTCCCAAGTAGCACATGCCTTTTCTTGCAGCCTCAGTTTTTGCCTGAGAGCACACCTTCCATGTGCTTCCCTGTCATCCACTGGTCTGAGGGCACATGTGCTTTTAATTCTCCTGTACAGCCACTGTACCATAGATCTAGAGTGCAGGCCATTCTCCTATGATATCATTGACCTCTCCTGTGCCTGTTGTTCCTGATCAACAAGGTCTCCTTTCTGATTGCATCATAAACACCCATTTCTTTGAGTAGAGTGCTGCTAGTGTCAAGTACATCGACTCCATGGCCTTTGTAAACCCATCTGGTGTCTTGTTAAGACCTGAGCCTTGCACTCCACCTGCTGTCACCCTTAGCAAAGTGTGTCAATTATGCTCTATACTGAAGAGTGCACCCTTAGGTGTTTATTTGACTCACATGGACCCTTGCATCATGTTAATTGCCTATTATGTTCATAATTTCATGGGTAGACAGCCACTTGGCATGTCAGCATTTTGACTCCACTTCTTTTGATCACCATCAGAGGCTTTAAATAAAGCTTGTCTAATGTCGAAGTGTGGTCTTTCCACAATTCTGTTGGCTCTGGAATTATATCCTGAAATCTGAATATGGTTGATGTGATATCTCTTGCTTAGATAGCTAATGGCGGCAACAAAGGCAGCACCATTGTCTGTAATGATTTCAACAAGAGATCCCCATCTGCAGAGGATGTCTTCGAATATCCAATCTCCTAGTGTCTTGGCTGTCTCCTTTCATAGACAATGAAATTCTGGGTAATGACTGAGTGAACATCATCCTTCAACAATGTAATGATAAGATCCTGAAATTGGCATCATGAGGGTATCCATGTACAGTCAACTCTGCTATAGGGCATACCCCTTGGGAAATGGAAAATGTATGCCCTTTGATAGAGTATGCCCTTGAAGAGTGGTGGTATAAATGGCTTCAGTTGAAGAGATTTGGCATATATTTAGTATCCTACAGTCACATGTTCACATGTAGGTTAAGTATTGAGTAATAGCCATCAATTTCATGTTCTTCACTTCCATCTGCCAACTCTGATGCCCAAATGCACTAGATCCTGTTCCATCCTCCTATACAGATTGCCTTTCTGCAATGCAAGATGCCTTTGAAGTATGTGGGAAGCAGCAAGTGCCTCTTTGTGTGTCAGCACAGGTCCTGTGTCAGTTGACTGAAGGGCATAGAGATAGCATCAGAGTTTACAGTGCAAGCCTGAGTCAAACATAGCCTTCCCATTTAATTGATTTTCCCATGATTCTTTAACTATTATGGCAACTATCTGCTGAAATCAAACAATAAGTCCTATATGAGGATTTGGATGGATGGACTGCCCTTTCCCCACCCTCTAAAAGTATGCCTTTTGACTACAAAAATGTATGCCATATGCCAAATGGGAGAGTTATGCCTTTTATAGTGTTTCCTGACCTGGGAAAGGCCAAAATGTATGACTTATCATAGAGTATGCCCTTTCACAGATATCCCTTATAGCAGAGTTGACTGTACATCAAAGCAAGTGCAGCCTTCTGGTCCAGAATACTGCTTGGTTATTGCTGTGCCTTGCAGCTGCACTCTCCTTTTTTACTCATCATCTCATGTATGCTTGTAATCCTTCACATAGGCTAGTGGGCTTACTGCACCTCTAGGCAGTACAACATTTTATTTTTTCTGTGATTGACCTGCTCATACTTCTGATAAGCCTATACCTTCATTGGATGAGCAGACATAATGAATGGTGATGTTTGCAGATGGTCTCACCTTGTCCCCTATGGTGTGGTGATGAGGTGGTCAGATTGTTTAGTGGTCTCCAAACATAAACTGGTGAATAGTTGTTGGATACTTCTGGAATATTGCAGTGTGAAGAACCAAAATGGAAATAGTGGTGTCTTGGCCTTGTGTCGGTATTACAGAACAACTAGTTTTGTTTGTAAGTCACTCCTCAGGTGTGTTGTATGTTTGTGTGTGAGCTTTCTGAGTACCTCCATACTTGTGTTGATTCCACCGGCAAAACACTATGCATATTCAGGACTGGACAAATCAGGCTGTCCTACATTGACTGGCTTGTTGTCTTTGTTGGGGGACTTCTCTCTAGTCTCGTGAGAAGTTACTACAGATTCCGATGCTCTGAGTCGCCTTTGGTCTCTGTTATCTGGTCGGGTGTGTGTTGTAAAACTGGGAAACTGGATGGGAAGGAAACTGGGATGTGTAAAATGGCTGTCAGTATTATGTCAGTATTAAATGAGCTCCTAATCGTCTTGGTATAGGTCTGTATCAATGTTTCTGTGGCTATAGCGGTGCAATAGCAGGTCTCATCTTTATTTCTGGGTTCCTTGGCTTTGGCTGGTTATGTCCCAGCTTTATCTGTGACAATTCTGTTTGTCCTAATTCCTATAAACTGTCAATCTTTGTTGAAACTATACTTTGTTTCCTTTGTCTGGTCCTATCTCTTGTCAAATTAATTCCTATAACTGGTCAATACTATTTCCTGTGAAGCTCACACTAGAGCTGCCCTATATCTGTCAATCTGTCAATACTAAATCTGTTCAAAACCTATCCTTGCAATGCTCACAATAGAGCTGCCCTATAACTATCCAATACTATTTGTCTGCTCTTGATGCCCAAATAGGTTTGCTAATGTCTTGTGAAAATGAAAACTGGTAAAACTAATCTGATCTTGTGAAATTGAAGCTAATTCTTTCCTATAAAACTAAAAGAGGTGAGTACTGCACAGTTATCACTTACTAACACTGAGCAAATACCAGTAATGAAGTAAAACAATGATGAGAGTCAATGTTTTAAGTCGATGGGTGATTGTGAAGCATCTCAGCTTTAACTACTTCAAGCTTGGCTTTGTGGTGAACAAAATTGCTATTAAAACTGATACTACCAGTATTGTCGAAGCTGGGTGAGCTACTGAGGTAAATGAATCGATGTGTGTATGTGGGGGAATGGAATAGAGGGTGTAACTAGTGTACAGTATGAAATTACCAGGTTTATATAGTAAGATATAAATAAATGGTGTCCTTGTGGTATATCCAAAGGGCTATGCATTAGCATATGTGTTTTTGACCTTCTGACTATACAGCAGGTCTTGTGCATTGTCTTATTCATGTCTTCACCTTTGATTTTTGTAGTTCCAGCATTAGATTATGCCTTATCCATAGTGTCAGAGTTTAGAATACTTGTCGGAAATGACTGAGTACCACTAAAGTATTGTGTGTGTCAATGTCTCATGGTTATACAGCAATAACCAATTAATTCTGAAGTCACCAAAGAGTGTTCATGCTGTGGAAATCATCAAATTGCTGTGATGTAGCCCCTATGATTGCCAGATCAATGTCAAGAAGCTCTGCTCACCTTGGCTGCACCTGTGCACTTTGATGTGGCAATGCTGGAGATGTCAGCAATGTGCTCTAGGTCCTATTCTGGTAATGGCAGCACTAAATCCACAGATTTAGGTCAAAATTGGTGTTTTCAGGGGATTGCCGAGGTATTGGCATCAGGAAAGTGTCAGAAAAGCCCCATAAAGTATATATGGGCTTGTGTGGAATGATTGGTTTGCTGAAAGCCCACTAAAGGGAGAAATCCATGAAATTGGAGCATACAGAGCCCTGAGGCTCATCAATGCAGGGGGCTGCAGTTCTTTGTAAGATTCATCAGTGTCTGAGTTGAGCTTGCTGCACCCATTGATGGTGCATGTCATCAATGGAGCATTTGTGGCAGCACAGTGAAGACTCTTAGTTGCCTGAGGTGAGAGACAGCGAGTTTAGCCTTGTTGGCAACAACGAGACTTGGGAGGAATGGGATGGAGATTTTTGGTGGGCTGTTTGTGTGAGTTGTCCTTTATCCTTTCAAGCTGATTTTGATTTATGCTTAGGTAGGATGACCATTGGCAGTTTCAGTTTTGGGATTTGAGGCTCTCCCCAGATATTTACTGTTCGGGGCTGACTTCACAAGATGTGTAAAACTAGTTTTGGTTTCTGTGACCCTGAGACTGCAGCTACCAATGGTGGTGATCAAGTTCACTATGCATATTCTATCTCCAACAAAGCTATCTGGCCAAATGAAAGTCTGAAGAAAACAGACCCAAGGACAGCATACATGAAGTGGATTCAGATAGGCTGGGCTATTGCTTACATCAAATCAAACAACCTATACATCCTCTTGGTGCACTCTCTGCCTTGTCGATCACAGCACTGAACCATGATACATATCATCTGAATACCATGGGTGCATGAGGGTGAAATAGAATTCATGTGCTGTTGGAGACCTGGCTATTTTGCAAGCCAAGAAAGTACATAATGCTGATTTCTTTCCTTCTTCACCTGACGTCCTGTCCTATCTATTCAAAAGAATACATAGCTTGCATATTCAGTTTATTCAACCACCATAGATGTAACATATGTGCTAAGTACTTATCTTGATTAAAGGCTCATATGTAACACTCAGATTTCTGTTCATTTGACTTAATGTTGGCTTTTGCTATGGAAAATAATCAATCATGTCATTATATTTTCTTGCCACAGCAGACTCAGCAATACTTCATGCGCCGTGCTTTGTCTGTCCTCCACATCTGGTCACCATCACTTTGTTTGAACTTCTGTAACTTGGACATCAAACATCAAACATCAAACGTCCTATACTTAGTCTTCGGAGACGTCATTTATTTTCAAGCTCATCTCTCTCCCAAATATGACACCTTTGGTGCATGCGAAAGAATAAACCTCATCATGAATCCCTGTTTCGTATCTTCATCTTAGCGTCTCAATCCAGGTCATTTTTCCCTGACTCTGTTCGTAGTTGAAGGCATGGACGATTTTTTAGGGTGGGTATTGAAAAGCCGTATAACGGATCGACAGCGATGCAGGA
The DNA here is from genome assembly GCA_028551335.1 of Armillaria sp. CMW 4456. Taxonomy (NCBI): domain Eukaryota; kingdom Fungi; phylum Basidiomycota; class Agaricomycetes; order Agaricales; family Physalacriaceae; genus Armillaria; species Armillaria sp. CMW 4456. Next base: position 24,949 of record JANDKJ010000327.1, read on the forward strand.
TCGCATCAGTATGTGGGGATGGAAGGGCGATATGGATCCCGTTTTGAGGACCAAATAATGGATGTTGGTAAGTTTGTTCACTCTTTACGAGATTTAAGCCAATCCTGTCTCGTATATAGGGATGTCTCCGTGTCTCCTGACACCGAATATCGCTTCTTCTGTTACACTGCGAACATCGCGTGTGCCTGGCCATTTTGCAAAGCCTCTGAGGACTACAGCACCGCATCAAGGAGATGCGAATACTGTGAAGATGAATCGTACGTATCCCAACACCACGAAGTGACGGGCACTTGCTGAGAACACAGCATAAGTCGTACAAGTCTTCCGGCGCAGTAATGGTGGGTAGATGCTGTGATGTAATGATATGATATCACTATTCCCGGTAAGCCTTCGCCTCTTGGGCAATGGATTTTCATTTGATACTAGCCTTAAAAGCGATTATACATCTGACACTCTCCTTCCAAACATAATTTATTCATGAACAAGGTCACGCTCGTACTGGGAGGGGAAGCAGCCTCCCGTCAGGTCGGACCTGATTATTATCAGACTGCTGTAGTCTGATACCTGGTGGGCAGATATGTTTAGAGCGAGAACGAGAAGATCAAGCCAATGTCAAACTTTATTTCAGGGCGCTGTTGGGCTGTAAACTTCCTAAATGAGCGGATCTGAACAACAGCATGAGTCTGCTTTAAAGGTCTGACACACGGCCACAATGTTGGTACAGCGCCACAACTATGAATCTTGGTATGTATTTCTGCTTATTGCTGTGATATTCATGTATTTATCTTGCCAGATCAAGGGAAGCGATCTACAAAGTCTTGAGGATGCCTGGAGAGTCATACAAGAGCAGATGTGTCAACATCATAGATATGGACTGGTGGAGATGAGTCCAAGCATTTTCGATTGGGTCATGATTGATGCGATTCTTGCATACATGAGCAGTCTGGGACACCGCTAGGGATTGAGAGGACGAAAAACGGATCGCCATCATTGTTGGCGACTGTGCGAGATCGTGTCGAGGATCCACCAATACCTGATGATGCAGGTGATTCTTTCTTCTGTCGTAATGGCCCTATGCTCAATATACCCTCAGTGAATCGTCCTACATTTGAGAACTGTTGGAACGACAACACTCGCCAGTTTACGCTCACCGCGTTGACCGAGACTGGCCGAGCCGAATCGACGATACCAGTGTTGAAGCAAAGATCTTTCACGGGTCATATGCCATACCATCTGCTCTAGCAGACACTCTCTGTGCCGATCTCGGTGTCGATGGAGTCTTGGAGTGGCTTAACAAGATCCTCATGACACTATACACTTTGAAAGACGTAGAGCCGGTTCTCAGGCCCTACATCACAAATAATTCTAACTTTGGAACCGCATATGCAGATTTACGCCGGCGTGGGAGATGTACTGATTTCCTTGACCTCACATCACATGACCAAGAACAAGACACTCCGACTAGTCGGAGATGAGATGCCTCCTAGGTGGGTCTGGGATTTGTATGCCAACCGAGTGGTGCCATTCTTGGTTACATGCAGTTTGTGTGAAAAAGAGATATGTGCAATATCACATGCACAGGTGGATGGAAAGGAGTGCGTCAATGTGATGACGCCGATCAACAGACAGGAGCGGCCCGTGCGCATCCCAAACGATGTGGACCTTGATCTCATCCGCATTGAATTATTGAACGCGACGCAAGAGTATTGGCCTAATTGCGAGTATGCATGGCTGGATGTGTTGTGCTTGCCGCAGGAAGGAAGGGATGACGAACATCTGCGCTTGGAGGAGATCAAGTTGGAGGTGCGCACAAGGAGGTGGTTATATGCGCAGAGACAGGTGTTTTGCTATTTGAATGGTCTCGGTCAGCCGCTGCATTTGGTGCCTGGCTACTTTGAGACTGACGGTTGGTTCCGACGATCATGGATGCTTCCGGAGAGGGCGCCCGTTGTAATCATTGGTGGAAAGACAGGGGATGATTTCAGGGACAAACAGGTTCAAGAGGTGTTCGAGAGAAATATTCCCCCAATCGACGGTTCATGGAATAAATGGACTCGCGAGTTCACGCTCTCTGCGTTGATTGAAACTGGGAAACCTGAATCAATGACACCAGTGCTGGCACAAAGGTCGTTCACAAAGGAAAAGGTCATACCATCGGCTTTGGCAGACACTGTCTGTGCTGATCTCGGTGTCTGTGGAGTCTTGAAGTGGCTGAACAAGATACTCGACACATCATACATTTTAGAAGATGTACAGCCGATTCTCAATCCCTACATCACAAATAATCTCGACTTTGGAACTGTGTATGCTTATCTGCGCAATTTTTGGGGTGATATTCAAACCATTGAACAGAGATTACGCACCAGGGAAGAGGGGGACATGAAGATGCGACGAGAAGTGCTCAGTGATTGCTGGATCACAAAGCGGGATGTGCCCCCTCGGCGGGTGTGGGATCTGTGCGCTAACCGGGTGGTGCCATTCTGGGCTGTGCACAAATTGACTGCCACTGGGGACAATAGATTCAATGTGTGCAATATCACATGCATGGGTGGATGAGGAGGAGCGTGGATGTGATGACACCGATCAATGGACATGAGTGGCCTGTGCCTATGCCAAATGATGCCAACCTCAATCTCATCCGTATTGAAGTGTTGAACGAAGGGCAGAAGGAGTATGCATGGCTGGATGTTTTGTGTTTGCGGCAGGAAGGTGGGGAGAATGAACACCTGCGCTTGGAGGAGTGGAAGCTCGATGTACCAACAATTGGGTACATCTATGAGATGGGACAGGTGTTGGGCTACTTCTGTGGTCTGGGTCGGCCACTGCACTTGACACCCGGCTACTTTGATAGTGACCGGTGCTGGTTCCAACGTGCTTGGACACTGCAGGAGATTGGTGTTGGACGTCAATCACCATTGGTGGGCAGACTGGAGATAATGTCAGGGACAGCCAGCTTCAGGAGAAGTTCAACACAGAGCTGCATTCACTGAGTGAGATTAGAAAATCCATTTATGACCTCATCTCTGAGATGAAGCATCGCAAGTCGACAAAGCCTTTAGATAAGGTTGCCGGTTTGACATACCTTCTCAACACAAAAATCATCCCAATCTATGACACAACACAATCTGTAGCCGATGCATGGGAAACTCTCATGGATCTCATGGGCTCTTCAAAACAAGAGCAGTTGTTTTCTCTTACCCTGAGCCTGGCAATGGAAGAAAATATTGGCGACCATCATGGCAGCAACTCATGACATATGAGGCTAACCTCCAGAATCACCTTTGGTGCTATGGCGATAACTTGAAGGTTTATCTGCATAACAATGTTTCTTACATTGGTTACATTGGGATAGGATATGTGTCTGGTTTGAGTGAGGTACCAATGGAGCCAACATGTCGCCAAGGCAAGCTGATCTTCAACAAAGGTACAAGATGAGTCTCACACATCAATAACAGAGGCTGACCACATGTACCCAATACCCGATGGTTTGTACTCTGTATTATGCTCTGCCACAAATTATTTTCATCGGGGTTGGTGGGCGGTCGGAACACTGACAGAGGCTGGGGAGTTCAAAAAATTGTCAGTGTTCCGGTTGTGGGATATTCATATCCAATGGAGTGTGGAGAGGTACTTGTCTAGATGTAAAGTCATGCTTTGTTGAATATGTAACATGCATTGGAATTTACTGCCCTCCTGTACACAATATAAAGATTCTGTTTTATCGTTATGCTATCAAAAAGTCTGGATTCACCACTCCTAGGCTTTAATGATGTCAATTAATTGTAAAAACTATAAGAGTTAGAACAATATGGTGCGTGATCAGTACTCAGTCCAATCGGAGGCCCATACAATTTTACTATTCCATATCTGTGTGTCTCAGCTCCCCAGCTTGTCAAAGTTATATTCCTATGTATAATGACAGGATGGCCATGACAAACTGGCGACTGATAGAGGAATAGAAGATTGAGAAGAGGCTTTTAACAGGTACAGCCAATGGTTACCTTGTACAAGGAATAGAACCATGCTCACAGGCTAGAAACATGTGATGAAAGGGAATATGACATAGTCATTAAAGGTTTGGATGGATACTTCTCATCAATAGAATGTAATGAGTGCTACTGACAATGTGTTTGAATTTGTAATGTGGTCTGTCAGCCATGCAAATTATTGAATCACAGGATCCATTCCGACCCAGAATTTCAACCCTGCCTTGTTCTAGGATCTTGTATTCCCACAGGCCTTTATGTGCAGCAAAATAAATTACCTGTAGATAGGACGAGTAATTACAGGGAATGTACATGCGTGCACCAAGTAAGACATTCCTACAGCTTCAAGAGTAGATAGACAATGTTTGTACTCTCGTTTGAGAGCCTATCTGAAGGTGATGGTGCATGTCTGTGGTATACAACTGTTTGGGTTCAACTGATTATGATCTGAAGCCATGCATGCACACATCATGTGAGCATGGCTCTTCTCATAATATAACCGGATGACAGAGACAGTATTCTCTCTCAGGCTCCTGTGCCACAAACATCATGTACTCCACCTTGTGATATTCTCCAACAGTCTAGTAAGCTAGGTACAAATACAGACACGAGTGTCATGCAAAGCAAGATCCCATGGATGGTGAATGAGGCTTGTGCCGAGTTGTCTAAAATGCTCAAGAATCAAATGTGCCTAGGATTGTGGCAGAGACCATGCCACTATGACACATGTAGGGTGTAATATGGAAGTTGGCAGATGCATGTTCCAAGTCGAAGATTGGTGGGTCTGGAGGAGCATATGTCAGGAAGGGGATCCACGTCTGAGAAAACAGTCAAGCAGCAGAATTTGGTGGTTTCGAATTCATTTTGAACAGTTTGGGAGGTGGAAGTGCAGATGAAAGTGGATGGAGAGCTGGAGAAGGTCAAACAAACTTCTATATTATAAGAGACAATTCACTATCAACATCATATGAGCTTGGGTGCGCCAAGTAATGACTTTGTGAGTGAAGGACATCCATGGGGTCATCAGGTTCTTTGTCATCAGAGTATCATCTGAGCTGTAGCAGGTACACAGGCATTGCGCAAGGTGAGCCTCAAAAGAAAGTGATGGAGGGAGGAGAAGCTTCAGTCACCTACGAAGAGAGATTATCAGGAGATATAAAGTGCATGATGGGGAGAGTATACAGAAGCGACGTCGTGAACCACGTCAGGAAAAAGGCTGACATTATCAAGAGGCCTCAGACAGCCAGAGTGGCCCATAGGTAGGGTGTACCTGTCAGGCCGGTACAGAATGTGACCTGCGAGTCATCAGCTAACACGTCAAATTCTATTCCTGCTTGGGTGTAATTCGAGAACAACAGAAATGGTGTCAAGATGTTTACCAGCAGGAATTCTCTTAGCATGGTCTACATGAATGCTCTTATCAGCAAGAATAGGATAAGTAGTAAAAATTGGCATACAGTGGAGAACATGGTCATAGAAAGAATTGGTAATGGTGTTGGGTATACATGTGGAGAAGGTAAAATGTTGGGTACCAGCAATCTCTCAGTCAGCCCCTTGTCATCATCCTCTGTACCACGCAAGGACTGGTGCTTGTCTCAGTTGCCATTGAGCAGGTGTTTCAAGGCTTGATGAAAAGCCGTTACTTCAGGGTGTCATTGGGATGTCCCGTTTACACCATGGGTGATCAAATCTTCATCATCGATAAGTTTGTGATAGGGGGAGCTCATCATAGAGTGTTGAAAAGACAATGTGAAAAGTTGAACTAGGCCTGCATTTCAGCATCACTTATTGAACAGAAATTTACATCATTAAACTCGGACATCAAAGCATCATTCACTTGCCGTTATCTAGGATAGATTTGGTGGAAATTTCCATGCAGTTCCTTGTTGTACACAAAGATTTGGCATGAAAACTGCATCTGTGATTGAACTGGAGTTGCAATACAATAACACCAATGAACTGTCCGCTACTTGGCAGGAGGTCCATTCATTGGATAAATTCGACGCATCGAAAAACCTGAGACCTGTCATGTAAATGCTGACCTGGTATCTGCTGTACAATGGAGCCATGGCAGTGCTTAGTGTAGGCTCCATGGGTGCTGCAATGTATATACGGAGCTTCTCTGGTCCCTGCCAAAATGTATGTGTAAAGATCATCGCAAGTCAGACAAAAACAGACCCGATGTGCATGATATTTTCAATCCATGCAAATTTCCTGGCCAGTGTACTATCAATATCATGTGAAGTTGAGCACATCAAATAACATCTTTTTGAGAGAATTATGTTGTGGAGTATTCAGGTTCTGTGTCATTGAAGTGTCGCATCAGCCATAGCTAGCACACAAGCACCGTATGAGGCAAGTCTTGAGAGAAAGTGACACAGGAACTGACAAGTGCAACATGATATGAAATGTAACTCACGTACCTCATGTGAGTACAAAAATTCTCATAATATGCCCAGATGACAAAGAGATGCTTATCTCTTAGCTTTTCTTGTGCTATCCACATTGTAAAATAATGACTTTTTGAGTGAATGAACGAGTGGACTTGTGAGGAAATATGTGGACTATTCCTGAGAGCACATTGGCACATACTACAGCAGTAGTATAAGGGTGCTGGCATCATGCAAGGGAGGACTCGATAACTAAGAGACGGTGCTCTCAAAGACAGAGGAAGAGAAGCATGAAAGGTCTGGCTTTGCAGTCCACATTCCGACTCGGTTACTGCCGTTACAAGCAGCCCTTACCCTTTTTCATCCATCATCCCATGCACCTCATAATCCATCTCGCCAGTCAACCAAATCCTCACATCTTTTCTGAACATCTGTCTTGGTTGTAATCTTACATCTTCATATTGGCATCTCACCCAATATTGAATGTCTAGGAATCAAACAACTCTTACATCCCTATCTCTCTTATGGAACCTATGGGTCACTTTTATATGGGCTGTACAGAGAGTCAAAAATGATACAAGATAATTTCAAGATATACAGATGCAATATGGAGATGGGCATTGATGTTAGGATTGAGGCAAAGGCTTGTAGGTAATGTAGCATTTTTTTATGCATTAGTTGACAAATCTCTGTCTATGACTTGTTCACAGGGATATTTTTATGGCCTCTTTCGTTTCCTGCATTTATCCATTCATGGGTTTCCTACACAAGATTATCCTTGTGAATGAAAGCCAAAATTTACTCCAGCTGACACGCTTCCAAAAGTGTCTGTTTCCCACATCTTACAAAGCCTTCAGGGAGTATGTCATTGTCTCAAGGACAATTGAACTATAAGAAGAACAAGCTTCTATCCCATGCCTTTGTCATGGTTGTGGAGGCCCCTCACATGCTTGGGCCCTCCACAATCCTGACTGTGGCATGGAACTTCAGCTTGTTGGGGCCTGCCCCAAACCTGGCTTATTACTCCTCACTTTATTCACTCCTTTTTAAATAAATTTATTCTATTCTCTAATCTATAAGAACTTCTGGGTATACAATATTAGGTGTTTGAAATTCTACAGATCGAAATTTTACTAATACCTTTACACCTTGTTTTGAAGTACATCTTGATAGAGCTACATACAATTGTCCATGTGTAAATACAGGAGTCTGAAGATTAATACCTACATGTTTGACAGATTGTCCTTGGGACTTGTTGATTGTCATGCTAAAGCAAACATGCACTGGGAATTGATGCAGACATAAATCAAATGGAAGTTCTGTACCAGAACTCAAAGTGATACATGGAATAAATGGAGTCTTTCCTTTATGATCACCACTAAGTATTCTGACCTGTAGAAGTCAATGACCCATGCCTATAAGAATAACATGTGTCCCACTGCAAAGACCATTTTTTGGATCCAAATTTCTTAGAAGCATTAAATCGTCTCGGTATGGGTCTGTGTCGATGTTTCTGTGGCTATGGCAGTGCAATAGCGGGTCTTGTCTTTATTTCTGGTCTCCTTGGCTTTATCTGTTTATGTCTTGGCTTTATCGGTGACGATTCTGTTCGTCCTAATTCCTATAAACCGTCAATCTCTGTCAAACTATACTTTGTTTCCTTTGTCTGGTCCTATCTCTTGTCAAATTGATTCCTATAACTGGTCAATACTATTTCCTGCAAAGCTCACAATAGAGCTGCCCTATATCTGTCAATATGTCAATACTAAATCTGTTCAAAACCTATCCTTGCAACACTCACAATAGAGCTGCCCTACAACTATCCAATACTATTTGTCTGCTCTTGGTGCCCAAATGGGTTTGCTAATGTCTTGTGAAAATGAAAACAGTTAAAAGTAATCTGATCTTGTGAAATTGAAGCTAATTCTTTCCTATAAAACTAAAAGAGGTGAGTACTGCATGGTTATCACTTACTAACACTGAGCAAATGCCAGTAATGAAGTAAAACAATGATGAGAGTCAAGGTTTTAAGTCGATGGATGGTGGTGAAGTGTCTCGGCTTTAACTACATCAAGCTCAGCTTTGTGGCGAATGAAATCGCTATTAAATGTGTACTATCAGTATTGTCGAAGCTGGGTGAGTTACTGAGGTAAACGAGTCGATATGTGTACATGGGGGAACAGAATAGAGAGAGTAACTAGCATACAGTATGAAATTACCATGTTTATATAGTAAGATATAAATAAATGGTGTCCTTGTGGTATATCTGAAGGGCTATGCATTAGCATATGTGTTTCTGACCTTCTGACTATACAGCAGGTCTTGTGCATTGTCTTATTCGTGTCTGTGCCTTTGATTTTCATAGTTCCAGCATGAGACTATGCCTTATTCATAGTGTCAGAGTTGAGAATACTTGTTGGAAATGGCTGAGTACCACCAAAGTATCATGTCCATCGACATCTCGTGGTTATACAGCAATAACCAACTAATTCTGAAGTCGCCAAAGGGTGTTCATGCTGTGGAAATCATCAAATTGTTGTGATGAAGCCCCTATGATCGCCAGATCAATGTCGAGAAGCTCCGCTCACATGGCTGCACCCATGTGCTTTCATGCGGCAATGTGCTCTAGGTCCTATTGTGGTAATAACAGCACTAAATCTGCAGCTTTAGGTCAAAATTGGAGTTGTTGGGGTATTGCTGAGGTATTGGCATTGGGAAAGCATCGGAAAAGCCCTATAAAGTATATATGGGCTTGTTTGGAATGATTGGTTTGCTGAAAGTCCACTAAAGGGATAAATCCATGAAATTGGAGTGTACAGAGCCCTGAGGCTCATCAGCAAGCTCTTGTCCTCTGTGGGGGAAGGCAAGCAAGATGGCTCAGGTATAGGTGTGCCAAGTTGTTGCCCACTCATCAGCATTGGTGATTGATCATTTGGTTTCCATGGCACTGTTGCTGTCCACGAGTCTAATTGAAATTCCTTCAGATATTTCATGAGTTTGGACCTCATTGATTGAGGTGGAATGTTCTGAGGTGAAGACGACATCAAGGTTGATGGCTTTTCTGGCCAAGAGGAGGAGCCATTGTTCGTCTGGAAACTCAGGGCACTCGGGCAAGTTGGTAATGCTCCTGTGGGAGGCCTTGAGATCAATCATGTAATTCTTGAGGAGTTCCAAGGTGCATTGCAATTCTAGGTGTAAGAGACTCCAGCTGACTTCTTTGACTGCCTGCCATGGGAATAGCAACTCGTTGACCTGTTGTTTCTTAGTGGGTCTCAAAGCCTTGCTGTCAGTGGTGACATCCTGTTCTGGATCATCACCATCTCTGAGTCCTGCACCCTGGGTCTCTTCCTGACCAGCATCCTCAAAGAAATCGACTGCTCGGGCTTGTATGCCTGGGACTTCTTCCACATGATTCCTGTCTTCATGACCATGCTGTCTCTCACCTTCCACATGAACAACCGTCCTGGTTTGGTCATAGTTGTCGAGTATCTTGACATAGACCCTGAGAGTGTCATCATATCCTCCATCTTGTCCAGTGAGTTGTCCAAAGAACTCATTGAGGTGCCTGACAATCTGTCCAAGCACCTCAGACTTAGAGATGTTCCTGGAATGATATTCCTCGACGATGCCATCGCATAGAGCTGTGACTGATGTTGAGGAAGTATCCAGAGGGGTAGTTGATCCCTCAGAATGACTGGTGAGGTTAGATCCTCCTGTACCAGTGACATGCCAAGTGGCTGTCTACCTATGAAATTGCAAACATAATAGGCAATTAAAATGATGCAAGGGTCCATGTGAACCAAATAAACACCTAAGGGTGTGCTCTTGTGTATAGAGTGTAAGCAGTTACAGTGCTAAGGGTGACAGCAGGTGGAGCACAAGGCTCAGGTCTTAACAAGACACCAGATGGGTTTTGTTGGCCATGGAGTCAATGTACTTGACACTAGCAGCACTCTACTCAAAGAAATTGGTGTTTATGATGCAATCAGAGGGGAGACATTGATCAGGGATCAACAGGCACAGGAGAGCACAATAATATCATAGGAGAATGGCCTGCACTCTAGACCTATGGCACAGTGGCTGTACAGGAAGATTAAAACCACATGTGCCCTTGGACCGGTGATGACAGGGAAGCACATGGAAGGTGTGCTCTCCTGAAAATGATGCTTGGAAATAGCACATGCTGCTCAGAAATATAAAAAGGACTCTCTGCTAAACAGGCAGTGACTCAGTCAGACTCAAATCTGATAGCTGGACCAAAATGAGTCAGAATGATGCTGGACACAGGTGTTTCAGACATGCAGGAATAGCACTCAATGGTGCATGGACCTTTACCCAATATGTAGATCCAATTGGTAATGGAGAGCACATATAAATATGGTAGACACACAGTAGTATAGCAGGTTCCCAGCTGGTGCCCACTGTGTAGTGTGTAAGCAAAAGTTGACACTCTCAGCTCAGTGCAGGGGGAGACTTCAAATATAGAGATTGGTTCACAGCAGTAAAAAGCTCTGTGTGAAGTGTGATCAACTCTAAGTTCATCTAGGGGACATTTGGGAGGCCAGAGCACTTGCGCTCTCATGTGTGAAGGGTTTCGGGTGATGCGTGGAGCTACAGTCAGCAGAGGTTCAAACCCTTTGGCTTGTGGGACAGTGTTATTGTGTTTTTGGGTTTCTCTGACTCAGCACAGGTTCAAACCCTGTTGAGTTACAATTGGTTAGGAAGCTAGAGCACATTGGTTCAAACCCAGTGGCTCTTGTGGATTGGATTTGGGAGCATCTCTTGGAAGAGCGCATTGTGTTTGGGTTAGTTTTGTGTGTTTTAAGGGTGAATTGTGTTGCACTCTGCATCTGGGATGGTGCATTTGTGTTATTGCCTTGAGGCCCGATGACAAAGTTGCCACCTCTTGTAGCAAAAGTCTTTAGACTCAGAGAAGTCTAAAAAATCGGAGAGCGCACCCGTTTAAAGTGTATTTGAGGTCCTAGAACCTGTCTTATCAATTCCACTGCTTGCTTCTATCACATTATAATCCCCCACAAACTAAAGAGTGTGTGGTTGTTGTGTGTGGTTGTAGCATTGAGGGTTAGAGTGTGATTCAGAGTCTGTAGTCTCTGCTCGCATTTCGAGTCCATTTTGGCTGCATGCAGTGACTTGCCTCTTCACCATGTTGCTGGAGATTCGCTATGTGAATGGTGCATGACAAGATCCAAGGCATCAAGTTTCAGAGGGTCACAGAAGCTGTTTGTGAGCAGGATATTGATGACAGACAAATCATGGAATAGGCAAAGTCTAGCTTGATTGCATTACAACAAAAGTGTGATTGATTGTTTTGTACAGAGAACAAAAGTATTGAATGGTATTTGGATGTTTGCCACAGAACTGCAAGAACAACATATGAGTTCAGGATAGAGGTGAACAGAAAGGGTACACATGTTCTCAGCAGTTTTTCTGGCAAAACTTCCTACAGTTTGGTAATCCTTCATTGACCTACAAGGTGCTTGTACTTCTGAAAAGTCAGGAAGGACATTAGGTGAATAAAAAAAGAAACTGACATGACATACTTTGATAGCTTGCAAATTAGTTCAATCTTACACCCCACACATGCAAATTCCTTTCAAGTAGCCCCATGCAATTTTGTAATGCTACATGAGTTGAACCAAGGTTCCATGCCATAGAGGACAAGGAGAGATCATCTGCGAACATCACTGTTCAGTGTCCCATTATGGTCTGCTCATCCAATGAAGGTATAGGCTTATCAGAAGTACAAGCAGGTCAATCACAGAGAAAAATAATATGTTGTTGTCCTGCCTAGAGGTGCAGCAAGCCCACTAGCCTATGTGAAGGATTACAAGTGTGCATGAGATGATGGGTGAAAAAGGAGAGTGCACCAAAGCACAGCAATAACTGAGCAATATTCCAGACCAGAAGGCTGGACTGTGATGTATCGCTTTTCTTAGTCCATCTCTTCATTGTCAAGTCTTAGTTGCATGATGCCCATAGTCTCATACTGCCCCCATACTTGCTCTATTATGCGACCCAGGTGATAATTTTATGTGACAGAATTCCTTACAACAACATGAGGTCATCCACTTGCAAAATTGTTCATTGACAGACTCCAACCACATGCCATGGTACTGCAGGAATTCAGGGGAGACTGACATCTTCACTGTCTGGCTTGATTATGAGTAAGGTTGTACTTGTACAAGGTGTGTAATCTAAATTTTATGTCAAGTCACTGGACTAACAGATATATCTCCCACAGACATACTGTCTATTGCCAATGGGCTCTTGAACAACCTTGCGCCCCTTCACTACTATCACAACCCCGATCCATACTTGATACAACACATGATCATGAGCCTCTCGCTGAGCATCACCTGCTCAGTGGTCAAAATGTCATACTAGACCCATTGTTCTCCAGTCAACATCTCTAATGTTGAACCTGCCCACCAACTTCTCATTCCTAGCAGAATCAAACATCCACTTATTCCAGTCTCATTCATTGCTGGATCTTCATTTTTCCCTTCCCAAAATTCCCAATGACAATGTGTTTGCCACACTTGCCTCGAAAGGTTCATGCTAGTCAATTGCGTGTTCTTTGCATCCACCCATCCTCACTCTTGTCCTATCATCCATCCATCATCTCATTAATATTGACATCAGCAGCATCCATAAGTACCACTGATGAGGCTGTCATGGACCTCAATCTGCTGGTGTAGCACTTGCAAGGCATCAACCTCACCAGTCACAGGAACATCCCTGACCTGTCTTGAATTTTCTGGGTATTGGCTCCAAGATTTCAATGGGCAACTTCTATGAAGAATTGAGTTGAGCTAGACACCAGAATATGTTGTGTGCTGTAACATGTGGTGGTATGTATTTTGACATATCATCTTACTCCTGCTCATAATTTATGCCAGATGATGGGTCCATTCCTGAACAGTGACAACCTTTCAAACTCCTGTCCTTTTGCTGACAAAGATGATCCATCCTTTTTCATCCAATATGCTCCTGTCATCCTCTGGCATTGTCACCCATTCGTGTGGTATGTCACCTGGTATAATTGCCTGGTGTTCAGTTACTGATCTTACCTTGCAGAATTTAAATCATCCTGACAGATGCCATCTCTGAACTGCTTGCCCTTTTAAATCAGGAACAGGACCACACCTGAACATCCATCGCAGAGAACACAAATAGAGGGAAAACATAGCGAGTTTGGATCTAGGCAAAGTCAAAGCTGTGGAGTACTTGCTCATGTTAAGCAGAGATGAGTGAGTGGAGAAGGAATGGGCCTGAGTGGAGAAGGTGTGTTTGAATGGGATGCCAACAATAATCCTCCTACTGGTCAGCTGCTGCCTGTTGCCAATTGTTAGCAACTTATACAGAAAGCTTTCCATTGCGGCCTTTGTGGCCTTTTCTGTACTTTTATGGAGCGTTTATTAAGGTACAAGGGTGATAATTTAGCATAATGTGGTACCTGATTACCTATTGTGAAAATAAAGATATCTGTATATTTCAATACTCTACTCCTTCGAACAAAGCGGTGGTCCCTCGTCATCTTCTCTTGAGGTCTTGGACAATTTCATACCACTTATATGTAACCATTAATCTTTATGCTTCCTTGGCCTTGAAATGGTAATTATCTGTTCTGATATCCATATAAGCTCATGTATAGTTGTGTCAGGAGACATTAGTGCTACACTGTACAAGAACCTGAGAGAGAAAGACATTCTTGTGATCTGGTTACATTATGGCTTGGGTGGTGCTTTCATGATGTGTGTATTCTAAGCTTTAAATCATGTCATTGAACTAAAAGATTTATATACAACTGAATTTCTATATCATGTACAGGATGGTAGGAAATTTGAAAGTAAGTTACATATTCAACACAGCATAATTTCACATTCAGACACATAGTTCTTCACCTCCCCAGAAAAAGTTCTCCTCAAATGAAACACTGACAGCTTTTTGAACATCCCAGACTCTGTTTGTGTTCCAACCACCCATTCACTCATAAATGAAACATCTGTGGTCAAGCAGAATACAAAGTACCAACCATCAGGTATTGAGTATATGTGGTCAGCCTGAATTTCTGACCAGCAAAACACACTTGTACCATTGTTAAGAGCCAGCTGGCCTTGTCAAACTAGTACCCCACTCAAACCCAACACATATCCCATCCCAATGTAGACCTTGTAAGAAACATTGCTATACACATGCCCATTCAAAAGGCCCTTGTATTCCTGAAAGCATCTCAGGAGCTGGACATCATATGTCATGAGTTGCTGCCATGATGGTCACCAATATGTTCTTCCATTGCCAGGCTCAGGAAAGGAAAAAAGTAAAACCTCCTGTTTTGCAGGATGCATGACATCCATGAGACTTTCCCATGCATCAGTTTCAGATTGTGTTGGGTCATAGATTGGGATGGATTCTGACTGAAGAAGGTATGTCAAACCTGCAACCTTATCTAAAAGTTTTGTTGATGTGCGATGCTCCATTTCAGACACAAGGTCATAAACAGAATGTGACATCTTCTGCAGTGAATTCAGCTTTTTGTGAAATTTGTCTCAAAGCTGCTTGTTTATGACATCATCTCTGGTTTCCCCACCAATAGTAATTGAATGACCAATCTCCTGCAGTGTCCAAGCATGTCAGAACCAGCACCGGTCACTCTCAAAGTAGCCAGGGGTCAAATACATTGGCTGACCCAGGCCACAGAAGTAGCACAACACCTGTCTGGTCTCATAGATGTACCCAATTGTTGGTACATCAAGCTTCCACTCCTCCAAACACAAGTGTTCATTCTTCTCATCTTCCTGTTGTAAGCACAAAACATCAAGCCATGCATACTGTTGACAATAATTGATTGTTCAATGCTTCAATACAGATGAGATCAAGGTTGGCATCATTTGGCATAGGAACAGGCCATTCATGTCCATTAATTGGTGTCATTGGGTTCTGACAGACCTTCTCATCTACCCATGCATGTGATATTGCCTGTGTTGAATCCACATTCTGGTGTGAAGCCCAGAATGGCACCACCCTGTTGGCATATAGATCCCACAGCTGCCAAGGAGGCACACACCATGTTGTGATGCAGTGATCATTGAGCACTTCTTTTTGCATCTTCATGTCCTCCTCTTCTCTGGTGTGTAATTTTTGTTTAATGGTTTGAATATCATCCCAAAAATTGCGCAGATAAGCATACACAGTTCCAAAGTCAAAATTATTTTTGATGTAGGGATTGAGGATTGGCTGTGCATCTTCCAGAGTGTATGATGTTTCAAGTATCTTGTTCAGCCACCGTAAGACTCCACTGATACCAAGATCAACACAGTGCATTTGCCAGAGCTGAAGGTATGACATATTGTCCTGTGAAGGATCTTTGCTTTAACACTGGGACTGTTGATTTGGCTTGGCCTGTCTCAGTCAATGTAGAGAGTGTGAATGTGCTACCCCATTGTGTTGATGAGTGCACAATTGGGTGAATATTTGCCTCAAACATCTCCTGAACCTGCTTGTTCTTGGCATCATCTCCTGTCTTTCCCCCAATGATCACCTCAGATACTGCCTGCAAAAGCATCTGTGATTGATGGGACCAACAGTCACTCTTGAAGTAGCCAGGGATCAAATGTGCTGGCTGACCCAGACCATTCAAATAGAAAATCACCTGTTCTTGTTCACATACCCATCTCCTTGTGGACACATCCAATTTGATCTCCTCCAAGTGTAGATTCTCATCATCTCTTCCTTCCTGCTGCAAGCACAACACATCCAGCCATACATATTCATCACCATGCCAATTCTCTTGTCATATTCAGTAATTCAATGTGGATGAGATCAAGATCCATATTGTTTGGGATGCACACAGGCCACTTCTGTTCATTGATTGGTGTCATCACATTGATGCTCTTATTCTCATCCATCAATGCATGTGATATTACCCACATCCCTGCTTCCCATGAACTGTTAACAAATGAGTATGGCACCACCCAGTTAGCACACAGATCCCAGACCAATCTGGGAGGTAAAGCCTGCTGTGGGTCTCAGTCATTTTCAAGCACCTTTCGTAGCATCTCAGCATCTTCTTCCTTGTTATCTGATGTGCAGTCAAAACACCTGAGGACAGAAGGCCACTCCCATGCCCACTGCTGCCATAAACATGCATACACCATTCCAAAGTCAGAATACTTCATGATGTAAGGCCTCAAAGCAAACTCTGCATCTTCCAAAGAGTATGATGTGTGACGTATCCTGTTGAACCACTCCAATACTCCACCAACACCAAGATCAGCACAGGAAGTGTCTGCTAGGGAAGATGGTATGGCATATTAACCCATGAAAGACCTTTGCTTCAACACTGGTATCACCGATTTGGCTTGGCTAGTCTCAGTTAACGTGGTGATTGTAAACTTGCAAGTATTGTCATTCCAACAACTCAGAAATGGAGGACGATTCACTGTTGGTTCATTGAGCATAGGCACATTATGACAGAAGAAATACTCACATGCATCACTAGGTACTGGTGGACCCTCAGAGCAATGCCGTGCAGTCGCTGACAATAATGGTGATCTGTCTTTCATCCTCTCCATCCCTGTCTGTGTCCCTGACTGCTCCCAAATGCCAGAATTGGCTTGATCATGATTCAGTCATAGACATTTGGACCCATCTCTGGCTGTCTGTATCAACAACATGGACTCATCAGCACTTCTCTGTCTTTTCAGTTATCCCTGAGACTCTGTAGATTGTTTCACTTCTCCTAGGAGAATAAGTGCACAGATGACAATGGTAAGCACCACGACATACTGAGGTTCATGATGGTAGTATCGTCTCTGCTAGTCTGTATCCATGATGTTGACCCTTCAGCACTTCTCTCCCTTTTCAGTTGTCCCTGAGACTCTGTAGATGGTTTCGCTTTTCCTAGGAGAATAAGTGCATGGATGACAATGATAAGCACCACGACATACCAAGGTTCATGGTGGTCATATGTACCAGCATCTAGTCATGGAAAGCTGTGTAATGCACATGTTGCACACAAATAGTCAGACCAAACATTCGAACATGCCATCATCAGCTACATGTAGTCCATATATTAGAACCACTAGCCTTTGAAATATTTCTGATGAGGATATATCCAGAACATGGAGATATTGTTAAATGAGACTATATACTTCATGCTTGAGGTCATGTAAGAAAAACAATGGTAAGAGTTGGGGCTCACAAATTATTCCTTCATTGGCTGAACCTTGCATCTGACAGTCACCCTTTTGATGGCCACATTTTATCCCTTGCACCTCATCACAGCCACATCATCCGGAGAGGTCCAAGATCTGAGCATGCTTCCTCTCAAACTCATGTGTATCTTAAAACGTCCGCGATTATCTTTTTAACTGTGATGTAGAGAGAGGTATATGCGAAACTCACTGCCGATTATACACCCACTCAAACAGTTTGACACCATGAAGGAGCTGAATAGAGAATCAGTTAGTGTATTATGACCAACCAGACCGAATTGAGTATGTACAATAGTAAATAAGGCAGCAATATCTACCTTATCTCGACTTCATAAAATTAGAGGTCTCAGAAGCAACTGAAATTTAGGATGTGCTGCATTCTAAAAACAGACATTCTTTAACCACAATATAACTGTCCAGAGGAATGACACTGACCTTCTCATTATCAGAGGTGATCCAATATGTGATCACTACCTCTATGGTGAAGTTCTACATGTGCAATGCAAGGGAAGTATCTCCCTTCACCATGGCCAAGATATAAAGCACACCTGACCCACATCATCGCAAAGAAGTTGGTGTTATAGAAGTATAACTTGAGCCGAGGAGTGCAGCAAATATCACAGTAGCATGAGAAGATGAGCATCGTGCAAAGTAAGACTTGATAATGAAGAGATGAACGAAGACAAGCAACCTTGGATACATAATTTCCATAACTCTGGCATGCAGGTCTGCAGTCTGACTTGGTGCCATTCCTTGCAACTCTCATCTTCTCATCCAACACCTTGTGCATCTCATCACTCATCACTGACCAGGAAATCAAGGGCATAGCATGAATTTTAAACTCTTGACGATGGTTTGGGACTTGGTTCAGAGAAAGTGGGCACAGGAACTGACCATCCTGAATTTCACATATAAACACTCGATCTTTGAAGGATCTAGAAGTCAGTGCACAAAAACATTCTGGTGTGTCTGCTTACCATCCATGCTCTGACTTGAACGACTCAATATTCACTCTTCAAGACTCTTCAGACTGGGTAGATACTGAAAGAGCCCCTCAGATTTCATATATCTTCATGAAGCAAGCAATAATACTAGAGGAGAACTGAAGACTTTTATAACAGTACCATCACCTCCCTCCAACATTGTGCATGGGCATCAGATCATATACTAAACTTTCGTAGGGAAGTATTTTGCATGGAAGCATAGATCTAGTTATTTGTGAGTTGTCCAGGGGTGTTGTGATCAAACGGGCTGCAGTCTTAGCTAGGATACCTGCATGTCATCAATACGACTCACTATGCGCTCGCCACACTCCGACTCGCCTTGGCCATCCCACACTCTAAGCTACCCATCACTGCCATACCCTTGCTCATCTTTCAGAATGTCAATGGTGGTTTGGAGTTGAGCACAAATCTAGATAGTGGTGTACATGACCTCGACTTTGACTTGGCACACTCATTGAGCCTGGCAATTCATCTGATGGTGCATCCACAGCCCCATCTTTCCTATGCAGATCACAATGCGCAAACCTGAGGTCATATCTACTGGAGAGTTCCTTCTGCCAGATATTGGGCACAGATTGTAAGCCCCCACACTTGTTTCCCCCACACATTGACCGGTCCCTAGGGAAGTCAAGCATGCATAACATGAGTTGGTCATCAGCACCCCTTGTCTAATTTGTCTGCCTTGCACCTGGTCATCTTGGTTGTGAATCTCAGGCTGACAAGGGTGGAAGGTTGAGAGGATCGAGGTAGGTGAGAGGAGATTATGCAGAATGTTGTGATGGTACTGTTATGAATCTTGATGGTGTGTGTGTGCGAGGCTCTTGATCATTGAATTGTGGAGACTGGGATTTAGAGTTAGATTGAATTTTTTTAAACAGTTGCTCAGCACAAACCAATTAAGCTGTGTGTATATGAGATGGTCACCTAAGACTATTAAATGGGATGTGAATGAATAGGGTGTCGGACATCTACAGTTCCAGGTTTTCTAACAAATGCATATGCATCCAAAAACCAAGTCATCCCAAAAGTGCCAGATAGGGAGTTTGCAGAAGTCATGTATGTAGAAGTCCTCAGTTCACAGAGTAGAGTCTGCCAAAGACCTCTTCTTACACTCAGTCTGGGACACTGTTGAACATCATGTTTGACCCCATAATGGTGAGGGTGAGTGGTGAGGGGGAACTGTATGTGGTTAGGATCTGCACAGGGAAGATGAGAAAGGCAGTTCATATGATGGTGTCAGGAGGATATTTGATGTAGGCGATAGCATCATGCACACTGTCTTTGAGTCTGTTTGACGTTTTGCATCCTGTGCATTCATAGAACATACCTCCTCAACCTGGGACCCGCTCCCACAAATTGTATGCATGTTGCATCATTTTACCACCCCTCTGCAGGCTCTTCATGGAATCACTGGGTACTTGCAGCCTTTCTTTAGTGAGTTTTGCCTTCTCCCTTCTCACTTTTCCCTTTCCCTTCATCTCCACCTCCCCAACATCGCCTACAGAACAGCCCTCATCTGCAGTCCATGGCTCATCTCCACTTTACCATTGCCATCTTGTTCGACTATGTCATGCTCC
>JANDKJ010000328.1:0-24899 GCA_028551335.1 Armillaria sp. CMW 4456
TGATAGCAAAGATCTTTGCAAACTCTTTATTTGTATCTTTTTAATCTAACTACTGGATATGATACAAAAGTGGCCATAATTTGGAATGGTATTGGTTTTAATGGATTCTAGTTAAGAGATGTGAAAGACTGAACAGATGGATTGAAGGTTTGCAGAGAGTTTAAGAGTGAAAGAGTGGGATTCTAGGCTGAGCAATAATGTCAAATGGTCTAAGGAATTTCTCAGACAATTTTGCAGTAAGGCAAGTAGTTCTAATGTGTTTAGCACTCAGGTAGACTTTATCTTCTATTTTGAAATCTGGAGCTAGAGTCTGTCATTTATCAGCCTGGAGTTTGTAGCAAGACTGAGCTTGGGCAATTTCATTTCAGAGGAATTGGTGAAGGTTATCAAGGTTGACAATGAAATTATAGGTCTGGATAGAAGTGATATCATATTCAGGGTATACTGTAATATTTAGATGGTATCTCTTGTTAGCAAAGAATGGAGAGATTCTGGTGGAGGCATTCAAAGTATTATTGTATGCAAACTTGGCATTGGATAGAAGGGTATTCCAGTTGTCTTGCTGATAGAAGCAGTAGATATGGATATACTGCTTAAGAGTTTAGTTAGTATGTTCAGTCTGTCCATTGGCTTCTGGGTGATATCTGAAGGTGAAGTGAAGCACCATATTGAGAGCTTTAGCAAGGGCACATATGAATTGGGAGATAAATTCAGATCCACAGTTAGAGATAATGTGGTTAGGAATCCCATGCTTGGAGAAAACATGGGTCACAAAGAGTTAGGCAAGTTCTGAGGAGTCAATGGTATCATGGATAGAAATGAATATAGCTTACTTACTTGCATGGTGATGTGCCTTCTGATGGTGTAGCTATGTAATTTTGCAAATTGCACTATGCTATACTGAATCCATAAGCCAGAGCTGTGAAATAGGATCTAGAAAGTGTCCTCTTGCACTGGTACTGTAGACAGAATGTGGCCTGAAGTGATGACAGATAGAGCACAAGATTCAGGTTGAGAACAATGCCAAGATGGGTTGGACTCACCACAGGATTGATGTGCTCAACACTAGACATGTAGACACATGCTAGGGACTAAAACAGAAAGTGTGGCAGTCAAGAAGTGAGACACCAGAGATTAACAGAGGCATGGGGGTGCACTGCTATAAGGAAAGTAGGCATGTGCTCTTAATTACAAAGACAGTGACAGTGTAAAGCTCACAACAAGGAGAAGGAGTGCTAAGATGTGATATTCTAAAATAATAATTAAAATGATTATATCCTAGGCAAACTCATGGCTAATTCAGAAACCAAGAATAGACAGAGAGCATGTGAAGTATGTGCTCTCCCAAAGACAAGGCATAGTGTCTCTGCATGAGCTTTGAATACCTTGAAGGCTGATAGAGCATTACTCTTCTGTTTGAGAAAATGCACTGACCAGATTCATGTAGCATCACAGATAAATGTAATCAAATAATGGAATTCCTCTTGAGTGACAGTGGGCATAGGCCTCTTGAAATCTGAGTATATGAGTACAAGTTATCCAGTAGTTTCAGAGCAAGCACAGTTGAGTGCAAACTCAATAGCTGGTAATTTTGAAACCTAGTCCCTTTGAATTGAATCAACACATTGTCAAAGCATTTAGGTAATTGTACAATTAGCCCTTTCAGTAGAACCATCACTCTGAGGGTGATACACATTGGACATATTCAATTGAGTGCCAGTAAGTTCATGCAATTGTTTCCAGAATGTACTTGTGAACAGTGAGTCCCTATCACTGATAATTTGTCTAGACATTTCATAAGGCTTGTATATATTTTCAAACATCAATTCTGTGACTTGGTAAGCTGAATACATGGTATGGCAAGGTACTAGGTGTACCATCAATGTGAATAAGTCTATGATGATGGTTATTGAGTCAAAAGTACCATCACAATTTTTTGAGTCTTGTAATGGGCTTACAAAGTCAACACCAATAGCATCCCATGGATATGTTAGAATTTTCAATGGATAAAGCAATCCATATGGCTTCTGGTTGTTGGGTTTACTCATTTTGCAAGTATGATATGATTCATAACAGAATTTCACATCAGGAACCATGTCCTTCCACCAGACACTCTGGTGAAGGTAATCCAAGGGTTTACCAGGACCAAGATGAGCTAGAATTGAATATGCCTCTGAAATAATTATTTCTTGACCTGAGTGACTATTTACTAGTATATGTGGTATGCATAGGACTTGGCTACTATCCTGCTTGAGGTATAATAGGCTTGATGTCTGATTCCATTCAAAATTTGCAAAATGCTCTGGATTTTCAACAATTCATTTGAAGAGAGGGTCTTTAATATATTTATGTTGTATTGCCTTTTTGAAATCAATTCTGTCAAGTGTGGGCAATGAGTTAAGCAATGTTGCTTCAGTCATGCTTACTTCTTGTTTGTTAGTCTTGCATTTAAAATTCAAAGCTATCTGGAACTTGTCTAGCTCATTCCTCTATCTTAACACTCACATATATGTCTAATGAGGTTCCTACATGTGTTGGATCTGAGATTTCAATGTTCCCTTTATTGTGAGCACTTGGCCTCACAGGGATCTTGATAATAAGCTTCTCATGCTCTTTACCACCATTGATTTGCTTCAATCTTTGAAGAGAAATTTGTTCAGGTGTATTGGGGTTTGAACTCATCAAATCCTCAGTACTCCCACCCTCCTGTGTGCATCATGGTCCAAGAATGCATACACATTCTATCATACACTTAGTAAACTTTGCAGACATCTCTGGATGACTTGTATCCACATTGGAATGTTTAGAAAGAGCTCTAGAGCATGTTGTATGCACTGCAAAGGCCTCCAGGCCAGATAATAGCAGTATGGTGGTTCTATGGCTATTTAAATGGTCCATACTAATGTTGTCATCATGTCTAGTGTATTCTGAGCTTGTGTAACGATCATGCCATGGACCCCATGGCCATTGACTTCAAGACCAATTGCATACCCCAACCAGACTCTGCCAGACTCCACTCTCCATTCTTCCTTATCAAATTCCTTTTATATTTCAACTACTAATTTCACATAATTCATTTATCATATCCAGACTCCATTACAGTAGTGAATAGGCATTACATCGGAGTCCACGGGTTTCCTTGACTCCTCTAGATACAGACCATTCCAGACTCCATTACCTAGACCCCAATTCCATGGACTCTGCTCTAGTATATAAACCGTAACCCTAGTAGTACATACCTCAGTTCGAATATCATCTTGGTTCAGCCCAATACTCTCTCTCTCAGCCTTCAAGCCTTATCCTCTAACTTCTACCATATTCCACAGACTCTGACTCTGTGGAATTAACCTTGATTCCAGTAGTATCAACTCTGCAGACTCCATCCACAATCCACTTCAGCCCTCGACCCAAGGGTGACATTGCTAATAGCTTCACCAAGGGCACATGCACTCTATGGACTCTGCTACGTGCATTTCATCTTATCTTCTATTGGCACGATCCTAACAGTATATTCAAACTCAACCCCTTGAGTCAAATTTAGTAGACATGTCAACTACAATCCTTGAACAAGCTGAAACCTCCATCTTGGATGAAACCTGTCCACGTTACTCCATGACCGATATCCTGGCCTCTGTCTCCAAACCAGATGAAGATTTGTTTGGTGTGGACTCTGCCCCTTCACAACATTTCCATAGGGAAACCTACACCCACAGTGGCTTCACAGCCTGCCAATCCAAATTCAACCCAGAATCCCCCAACCCCTTTTCCAATTCCACTACCCCTGCCAATGGCCATGGTCACATCCGACATCATCACCTAACTGTCGAGGAGGCAGATTTTGCCTCCACCCTCAAAGGGCAGAATGATGATGACAGTGACAATAGTGATGATGAGCCAGACACTCCCAGCAACCACAATCCACTTCCACAAGGCTGAGATCGCCAACCTGAAGGTGGCCCACCAAATCCAGGTGGCCCCGGAGGACCAGGTGGCAACCCTCCCAATCCTCCTAACCCTCCTAATCCTCCCAACAATCCCAACAATGAGGCCCAGCTGCTTGCTGACTTCATGAATTTAATCTGTGGGTTAACCAATCAGTTCAATAATCCCCCACAATGTCCAGTCCGTACAAAGGTTAAGGAACCTGACACCTTTGACGGTGCAGACCTGCAGAAACTAAAGGCCTTCATTGTCTCCCTCCAGTTGAACTTTAATGACTGACCGGAAGCCTTCTGGGCAGATGCTGCTAAAGTCAACTATGCTATTTCCTATCTGTCCAGAGTCACCCTCAACTGGTTTGAACCGGACATCCTCCAACCCAACCACCTCAATCCCCCAGCCTGGACCCATTCCTATGCTGCATTCCTTGCAGAACTGCAGAATAATTTTGGCCCATTTGATGCCATCAGAGATGCTGAAGATGAACTGGAAAATCTTCGCATGCAAGACAGTGACTGGATTATGAAGTATATAGTCTGTTTTAACCAGCATGCCACCATCATTGGATATGGCAACAATTTCCTCTGTCATGCCTTTTACCGCAGACTTTGTCTATGAATCAAGGATGATATGGCTCATTATGGTAAGCCTAACAATCTACAGGATATGTGTAATCTGGCCCAGGAGCTGGACGCCTGCTACTAGACTCAGAAAGCTGAGATTTCCTGGGAAAACTGTGATAGGCCCTCTAATCCCTCCTCTTCTTCCTCCTCTAAATCCAAGAATTCCCAATCTGGCAACTCCTCCACAGCCCCAAAACCATCCAACTTGGAATCTTCATCCTCCTTCAATTCCTTGGGCACATCCAAGAAGCCCTATGCTGACAAGCTAGGCAAGGATGGCAAGCTCACACCTGAGGAAAAGGAACATCACTGCAAGAATGATCTCTGTATGTTCTGTGGTAACAAGCACAAGACTGAGGACTGCAACAAGTGAAAAGCTGTGGCTGCAGCCCATGGCTGTGCAGCTGAAGTTGCTGAAACCACCACCTCTATTGAACCGGCTCCTGTTGAGTCAGAAAAATAGAGAGCAACCCTGTTTCCTCCATGCAAGGGCAGGGTTGCGTTGACTGTCATTGCACCATGGAGATCATCACCCTCAATGCTGCTGCTCTTTCCAACCATTTCTTCACTGTATCCCTATCCTCCAAAGTCGATTCCAGATCAGAATCCGATGGATCTTCTATTTCCACTATCTTACACTGTCTTGCTCTTATTGACTCAGGTTCAAGCCACTGCTTCATCAACTCCAAATACGTTAAGGACCATAATCTCTCCACCACTTCCATCCCTTCTGTACAACTTCGGCTCCTTGATGGCTCCTCTGGATCTCACATCTCTCAATCCATTACTCTCCCTGTCCGGTTTCTGACAGGAGATGTCTTACCCATTGACTTCTATGTCACTTGTCTAGATTCATTCTGTAACCTTGTCCTGGGATACAACTGGCTCTCCCACTTCAATCCATTGATTGACTGGGCAGAGAACAGTATCATTTTCTGCCCAAAGCTATTTGGTGTTTCTCATTCCCTCAGCGCTCCCATGGCTGATGACACAGCAGTGCCAGCTCGCCTGGACCCTTCCAGTCCACTCCCATCCAGTCCCACTCCGAGATCCTGATGGACTTCGCCACCTTTCAAACCCATTTATTCCTATCCCTCCATTCCATTATTCTCTGCTTTGGTCTCACCTAAGATATCTATTATTTCTGCAGCTGCTTTTGTCTGAGCTTGTGCAGAAGAAGGTGCACAACAGTACACCCCTCAACCCTCTCTGCCAAGTATTAGTGGCCAGGCTGTCTCCACTGGCCCCGTGGATTTATCTGATGTCCCACCAGAGTATCACGAGTTTGCCGATGTATTCAGTGATTCCCTATCTGAGAAACTTCCTGAACATCGCCCATTTGACCTCAAAATCAATATTGAGGAAGGCACTTCACCCATACTTGGACCCATCTATTCCCTCTCGGAATCCAAACTCAAAGCCCTATGTGAATTTATTGACAATAACATCCATAATGGCTTCATCACTCCCTCACGTTCCCTCCATGGAGCTCCAGTTCTCTTCATCAAGAAAAAATCTGGTGAACTTAGGCTCTGTGTAGATTTCCACAGCTTGAACAAAATAACCAAAAAAGACTGTTACCCACTTTCTTTAATCTCTGATCTTTTTGACTCTGCATGCTCTGCACATCTGTACACTAAACTCGACCTCTGCCATGCCTACCACCTAGTCTGCATAGCTGAAGGAGATGAATGGAAAACTGCATTCCGGACATGTTATGGATCCTTTGAATGGCATGTTATGCCATTCAGACTCACCAATGCCCCAGCAGCCTTCCAATGCTTCGTCAATAAAATCTTCTCCAACATGCTTGATGTATCCGTTGTTGTCTACCTTGATGACATCCTCATCTACTCCAATAACCCTGTGGAACACCGTGAACACATATGCGAAGTCCTACACAGACTACAAGCTAATTCACTTTATTGCAAAGGATCCAAATGTGAGTTTCACCAGGATTCTGTGGAATATTTAGGCTACATCCTCTCTCCTGAAGGCTTACACATGGCTGAAGACAAAGTTAAAGCCATCATTGACTGGCTGGTACCATGGAAGGTTAAAGATATCCAATCATTTCTTGGTTTTGCTAATTTTTACTGTCGTTTTATCCATGAATATAGTGAAATTGTCTTGCCCTTAACTCGTCTCACCTGTAAGGGTATTCCATGGAAATTCGATGATGACTGCCTGGCTGCATTTAATGAGCTCAAGCAGGCATTCACTCATGCTCCCATCCTTACCCACTGGATTCCCGACTGCCAACTGGTTGTGGAAACCAATGCATCTGACTATGCTATTGCTGCCATCCTCTCCATCTACCTCAAGGATGGTGATATCCACCCCATTTCCTTCCTGTCTCATAGTCTCCATGGAGCTGAACTCAATTATGATACCCATGATAAAGAGCTTCTAGCCATTTTTGAAGCCTTTAAATACTGGTGTTATTACCTTGAAGGTTCCACGGACTCCATTGATGTTGTCACTGACCACAAGAACCTCGAGTACTTCTCCACTACCAAGATTCTCACTTGACAACAAGTACAATGGTCCGAATTCCTTTCCCAGTTCAACCTGGTAATCTGGTTCCAACCAGGGAAACTAGGTGGAAAACTGGATGCACTCACTAGATGATGGGACGTCTACCCTAAAGAGGGGGATAGCCAATATGCCCAAGTCAATCCTCATAATTTCCATCCTGTGTTCACTCAAGAACAGCTCTCTGCCTCCCTCCACACTACCCTCCTGGAAGGTCTGGTACTCCATGCTAGTGCTATCATGGATATTGATACCCTACACTCTGATATCAAGCAAGCACAACCCATGGATTCTGTGACCTTAGAAGGTTTCTGCCTCACCTCTTCATCCAATCCCTCTCAGTGGTCCATGGACGAGTCAGGCATTCTATGCCTTGACAATTGCATATACATCCCAGACTCTGCCAATCTCCATCTGTGTGTCCTCCAGAACCATCACGATCATATCCTGGCAGGTCATTTTGGCCAAAACTGCACCCTCGAGCTGGTCCACTGGAATTATACCTGGCCACAGATGCATGAATTTGTTTGCCATTATGTTAAATCCTGCACAATGTGTGGTCACAATAAAACACCTAGACACCATCCATTTGGTTTGCTCAAACCCTTGCCTGTACCATCTCGACCATGGGACTCTGTCTCCATGGACTTCATTGAACAGCTCCCAGAATCCAATGGATTCACTGCCATCCTAGTAGTTGTTGACCATGCAAGTAAGCAAGCCATATTCATTCCTACCCATGATACCATTAACTCCTTGGAACTCACCCAACTCTTTGTAACCCATGTCTTCTCCAAGCATGGTGTCCCCAACCACATCACCTCTGACCGTGGATCTGAATTTGTCTCCCAATTCATGTGTGCCCTTGCTAAAGCCCTTGATATGGACCTTCACTTTACCTCCAGATACCACCTGGAAGCTGACAGACAGACCGAACATGCAAACCAAACTCTGGAACAGTACATCTGTATCTACTGCTCTTACCAGCAAGACAACTGGGACACCCTCCTACCCATTGCCAAGTTTACATACAATAATGCTTCAAACGCCTCCACCAGAATCTCTCCATTCTTTGCTAACAAGGGATACCACCCAAATATCACAGTACACCCTGAACGTGACATTGCTTCTGCCCAGGCCCATGAATTCGTTGTCAACCTTGATGACCTTCACCAATTCCTCCAAGATGAAATTGCCCAAGCCCAGTCTCACTACAAACTTCAGGCTGATAGATGACAGTTCTCAGCTTCAGACTTCAAAGTAGGTGATAAAGTCTATCTGAGTGCTAAACACATTAGGACCACTCGCCCTACTGCAAAATTTTCTGAGAAATTCCTCAGACCATTCGATATCATTGCCCAGCCTGGATCCCACTCCTTCACTCTCAAACTCCCCATGGACCTCCAATCCATCCACCCAGTATTCCATGTCTCCCAACTGGAACCTGTCAAAACCAATACCATTCCCAATCGTGACCAACCTCCTCCTCCTCCAGTTGAAGTCAACAGTGAAGAGCAATATGAGATTGCCCAAATCCTCGATTCCAAGCTTGATCGTCGGTTCCGCTGCCCACTCCTGTATCGTGTCCAATGGTTAGGTTATGAAGGTACAGACAAAGAATTTGCATGGATTCCCGCTACTGAATTCTCCATGGATGAGTACATTGAAGACTTTCACCATCGTTACCCAGACAAACCAGGCCCACTATCCAAGGTCACCATCCGTAAAGCCACTCTCTGACATTCTCATCCTTGAATGTTCATTTCCCCATGGACTCCGTTCCTCACATTTCAAATTCAATTCTCAGAAACTATTGCAAATTCCTTTCCTAATCCAGAACAGCCCCTTTATTTCACTTCTGCATTTTTAGAGACTCCACGGATTCTGCTCTGGCAATTTCAAATTAAATCCTGGAATTGTATTGCAAATTCAATTCCTAATAAGGAACAGACTCTGTTGGACTCTCTCATCTGACTTCACCACCCTGAAATCACAGATTCTCCAAGAAAATCCAAATAATATTGCACCTTCCGGGTGCCAAGCAATAAACTTACAAGTCCAAAATATTACAAGACTAGGAGCTGGGACCCGCAGCTTCCGCCATCTCGACATCACCCTGTTTCTCACCCTCCTCTTCCTCTTCCTCCTCTCCATTGTCCTCCTTGCTGCTCTCCTCCCCGGACTCTGTGGATACCACGACCAGATCATCCAAGGCCTCGACACCAATCCGGTCCCCTCCTGGCTTCATCTCCTCCCTCGCCTCTTCTATCAACCACTCCTTCATCCTCAGAGTCCACGATGAAATAATCATCAGAACCCTCTCAACAAGGCCTTCCAGAAGGCCCATTCGCTCTGCCGGCCTCCGATGGCATAAACTTCTGCCCTTGCTTCCCAAAAAGCCCTTGCTGCCTCCTCAGCCTTTTCAAGGCCCCCTTCACCAAAGATCCCAGACCAAAGGCAGATATTGGCCAACTCGAAAGGATCACTGCTGGAAAAGGTATCATTGTCGACAATGTACTTTCTCCATACTTGTGTGACATCCTTATCAAGGTGCATCCTCATCACATGGCAGAGGGCCTCAGGTTCTGTGGTGTCCAATCCCTTCAGCTCCATGAGTGATGCCTCCCACTCCTTCTGGTGGAGTTCTGATAAGTAGTCCAGTGAATATTCAACATCATCCCCAGAATGGTAATCGTTGACCAAGTTGTCAACGTGGGCCCAGACTTCATCCACCTTTTGCTCCACTTTCCAACTGCAGCCTCCATTCCATCCAACCTTGCTTGAAGCAACTCCAACAACTCGTGATTTTCCCAGAGTCCAGAAAAACTCCTTCAACACCAAAAAGACACTTGGCTCTTTTTTATCTGGCACCACTCACAAGAATGACCCTTCCTGACTATGCACTGGGATCCCTCGGAGTGGCAATGCATACACCTGTCTAAGGCCAGGTCAAATCATGACACAAAACAGACCAAGGCACTCACCATCCCTGGTAAACTCCACACCATCAGTCTTGACTCATTTCCTTGGGGGCTCCGATGGCCCTGCAGACTGTCTTCCTTGCTCTCAACAATTGAGACTGACTTTGGTTTCCTTTTCTTCCAGCCGTGGCCTCCATGGACTGCTTTCCCTTTGAAAACAGCTGTTTCCTAACCTCCACCTCTACCGCCTTTGCCTTACCCTTACTTTTTGATTGCCCCTCAGACTCCAACTTCCGCTTAGCTGCAGCATCTTTATCTGCCCTCTCCTTGTCCCTCCTCTCTTCTAGCCGCTTCCTCTCCATGGCCTCCTTGTCAGCCTTCTCCTTCAACTTCCTCTTCTTCTCCTCTTCCTCCTTCCTCCTCTCCTCCAACCTTCCTGCTTGGCCTTTTCTCCAGCCTCCACAGCCAGCCTTCCGCAGCCTTCATGTGCCCAGCTTCCACTCTTCTGTTCCACTTTGCCTTCTTATAAGCCCCCAGTGCAGTCGTCTGCCGCTGAAGGTGAGGCAAGTCCTTAGTGCAGCCAAAATGGACTCGAAATCAAGCGTAAGCAGAGACTACAGACTTCTTGAAGCACACTCTGTACCCTCGAATGCTACAACCACACACAACAACCACACACTCTTTAGTTGTGTGGGGGTTATAATGCGATAGAAGCAAGCAGTGGAATGTGATAAGGTGGGTTCTAGGACCTGAATACGCTTTAAACAGGTGCGCTCTCCGATTGAGAAGACTTCTCTAAGTCTAAAGACTTTTGTTACAAGAGGTGGCGACTTTGTCGCCGGGCCTCAAGGCAATATCACAAATGCACCATCCCAGATGCAGAGTGCAACACAATTCACCCTTAAAACACACAAATCTAACCCAAACACAATGCGCTCTTCCAAGAGACGCTCCCAAATCCAATCCACAAGAGCCACTGGGTTTGAACCAATGCGCTCTAGCTTCCTAACCAATCGTAACTCCACACCCATTGAACCTCTGCCGAGTCAGAGATCCCCCAAAACACAAAAACACCGTCCCACAAGCCAAAGGGTTTGAACCTCTGCCACTTGGGGAAAAGAGCACAAGCTAATCAGCCCAAAGGGTTTGAACCTCTGCCGACTGTAGCTCCACGCATCACCCAAAACCCTTCACACACGAGAGCGCAAGCGCCCTGGCCTCCCAGACGTCCCCTAGATGAACCTAGAGTTGATCACACTTCACACAGAGCTTTTACTGCTGTGAACCAATCTCTATATTTGAAGTCTCCCCCTGCACTGCACTGAGAGTGTCAACTTTTGCTTACACACTACACAGTGGGCACCAGCTGGGAACCTGCCTATACTACTGTGTGTCTACTGTATTTATATGTGCTCTCCATTACCAATTGGATCTACATATTGGGTAAAGGTCTGTGCACCATTGAGTGCTATTCCTGCATGTCCAAAACACCTCTGTCCAGCATTATCCTGACTCATTTCGGTCCAGCTATCAGATTTGAGTCCGACTGAGTCACTGCCTGTTTAGCAGAGTGTCCTTTTTATATTTCTGAGCAGCATGTGCTATTTCTGAGCATCATTTTCGGGAGAGTGCATCTTCCATGTGCTTCCCTGTCATCACCGGTCCGAGGGCACATGTGGTTTTAATCTTCCTGTACAGCCACTGTCCCATAGGTCTAGAGTGCAGGCCATTCTCCTATGATATCATTGCGCTCTCCTGTGCCTGTTGATCCCTGATCAATGTCTCCCCTCTGATTGCATCATAAACACCCATTTCTTTGAGTAGAGCACTGCTAGTGTCAAGTACATTGACTCCATGGCCAACAAAACCCATCTGGTGTCTTGTTAAGACCTTAGCCTTGTGCTCCACCTGCTGTCACCCTTAGCACTGTAACTGCTTACACTCTATACACAAGAGCGCACCCTTAGGTGTTCATTTGGTTCACATGGACCCTTGCATTGTTTTAATTGCCTATTATGTTCGCAATTTCATGGGTAGACAGCCACTTGGTGTGTCAACGGACTGGTGGGGCACTCCTAGATAATAGAATAAACTGCAGGAGCTCCGAGACAATGAATAAACATCTCAGAATCACGCAATTCTTGAAAATACATGACTCATTGTTTGTAAAATAAAAGCTTGTATCATACCATAATGATCTAGATACAAGACCCCTATACCTAGATGTAGAATACTATAAATTACCGCCATCTAGATGCATAACAGCAGGAAAGCATTTCCCCTCGTTTGTGCTAGTGGCTGATAGCTACCAAGTCAAATAAAGGATTTTATAAGTGCACATCCTCGACTGCATGAATAAGTTTTACAAAGTCAACCAAGTGAACAGCATCGATCTAGATGAAGTAGAAAAGCCTAGAGAACTTAGAATTTGAACAATCAAAGAGTCTGTGTGCTCTAGAGTCTGTGTACTCTTTGCAAGTCTGTGTATCCTTCATAGAAGTCTGTGTGCTTCTTTGTCTCAAGTCTGTGAACTTGTGTAGTCAGAGTCTGCATGCTCTTTGAAGAACCAGTGTGTTCTTTGATTGTTTCAGTTTGAAAGTAAATCTAGATCAGCTTTTTAGCACCTAGATGAAGTTATCCGAGTCTAAACAACTCAAATATACCTACAAAAATCCCTTTGCACTTATACCTCACTGTTGCGATAGTGTATCTTGTGTAAACATTTACAAAGCCTTGAATAGAAGTTGAATTTGAGACAAAACTATCAAATCTAGGTTAAGAGTGCTTCTACCATACTCCACCTCAAACTTAATTGGTGATTTTGAGTGTGTGTGTGTTAGAGTGAGAGATAGACTCTAGATTGACAATCTAGAGTCAGGTTTCTTTTTGCGCACTACCTGTTGATGAGGTGGTCAGATGGTTTAGTGATCTCCAAATGTAAACTGGTGAATAGTTGTCAGATACTTCTGGAATATCACTGTGTGAAGAACCAAAATGGAAATGGTGGTGTCTTGGCTTTGTGTCGGTATTACAGAACAACTAGTTTTGTTTGTAAGCCACTCCTTGGGTGTATTGTTTGTTTGTGCGTGAGCTTTCTGAGTACCTCCATACTCATGTTGATTCCACCAGCAAAACACTATATGTATTCGGTACTGGACGAATCAGGCTGTCCTACGTTGACTGGCTTGTCACCTTTGGGGGGACTTCTCTCTAGTCTCATGAGAAGTTACTACAGATTCTGACGCTCTGAGTTGCCTTTGGTCTCTGTTACCTGGTCTGGTGTGTGTTGTAAAACTGGGAAACTGGATGGGAAAGAAACTGGGATGTGTAAAATGTCTGTCAGTATTATGTCGGTATTAAATGAGCTCCTAATCGTCTTGGTATGGATCTGTGTTGATGTTTCTGTGGTTATGGCAGTGCAATAGTGGGTCTCGTCTTTATTTCTGGTCTCCTCAGCTTTATCTGGTTATGTCTTGGCTTTATCTGTGACGATTCTGTTCACCCTAATTCCTATAAACTGTCAATCTCTGTCAAAACTATACTTTGTTTCCTTTGTCTGGTCCTATCTCTTGTCAAATCAATTCCTATAACTGGTCAATACTATTTCCTGCAAAGCTCACAATAGAGCTGCCCTATATCTGTCAATTGGTCAATACTAAATCTGTTCAAAACCTATCCTTGCAACGCTCACAATAGAGCTGCCCTACAACTATCCAATACTATTTGTCTGCTCTTGATGCCCAAATAGGTTTGCTAATGTCTTGTGAAAATGAAAACTGTTAAAACTAATCTGATCTTGTGAAATTGAAGCAAATTATTTCCTATAAAACTAAAAGAGGTGAGTACTGCATGGTTATCACTTACTAACACTGAGCAAATGCCAGTAATGAAGTAAAACAATGACAAGAGTCAAGGTTTTAAATCAATGGATGGTGGTGAAGCATCTCAGCTTTAACTACGTCAAGCTCGGCTTTGTGGCGAATGAAATTGCTATTAAACGTGTACTATCAGTAATGTCGAAGCTGGGTGAGTTACTGAGGTAAACGAGTCAATGTGTGTATGTGGGGGAATGGAATAGAGAGAGTATATGAAATTACTGTGTTTATATAGTAAGATATAAATAAATGGCATCCTTGTGGTATATCTCAAGGGCTATGCATTAGCATATGTGTTTCTGACCTTCTGACTATACAGCAGGTCTTGTGCATTGTCTTATTCATGTCTGTGCCTTTGATTTTTGTAGTTCCGGCATTAGACTATGCCTTATTCATAGTGTCAGAGTTGAGAATACTCATCAGAAATGGCTGAGTACTGCCAAAGTATCATGTGCATTGACATCTTGTGGTTATACAGCAATAACCAATTAATTCCAAAGTCACCAAAGGGTGTTCATGCTGTGGAAATCATCAAATTGCTGTGATGAAGCCCCTATGATCGCTGGATCAATGTTGAGAAGCTCTGCTCACATGGCTGCACCTGTGCACTTTGATGCAGCAATGCCAGAGATGTTGGCAATGTGCTCTGGGTCCTATTGTGGTAATGGTGGTGCTAAATCCACGGCTTTAGGTCAAAATTGGAGTTGTCGGGGTATTGCCAAGGTATTGGCATCGGGAAAGCATCGGAAAAGCCCTATAAAGTATATATGGGCTTGTGTGGAATGATTGGTTTGCTGAAAGTCCACTAAAGGGATAAATCCACAAAATTGGAGTGTACAGAGCCCTGAGGCTCATCACCGTCACTGAGCACATCACCGCTCACTGTCTACAACAACGACAACTGTATTTAACCCAATCCTTATCTGAAAAATACAGGAAAAAACCTTTAATTATGTGCTTATCCTCTGCTGATGTTTCTGTCTATCAGTAGGCTATCAGCTACAACATAAAATGCAGTACATTACATGCTGCTCAGCATGGCTGTGCAAATTCACATGGTTCATCAAGATTCCCATCAAAATGCCACATGGCAAATCATTACTGTTGCCAACATATGTTTCTGCCCCTCTGCTCACTGTCCATGACAATGACAACAGCATTTAACTCATTTATTAGCCAAAAAATACCAGAAAATCAGAATGTTTTAAAAAAGAATTGCTATCTGATGATGTATACAATCATAGATTTACTGCACAACACAATAATAAGACTTTGAACCACATTTTTCAACAATAAATCTAGAAAAACAAGAAACAAAATTGTAAAGACATGATACACTTTTATAATCACATAGAGAGTGTATCCATAAGAACAAGTAGTTGTTCTTCAACCTGATCATCTGTGTCATCTCAGTCATCATCATTGTCCTCAGCCTCTGCATCATTCTGACCAGCTTCTGAACCAGGATTAAGGTCAATGGCCATTTCTGTAGCAGTCATATCACCAATTGCCATTGTAGATATTGCACCATGCCACCCTGGCCTCTCTCCATAAGCTTTCTTGGGCTTTAATGACACAGTGACACCTGCAGTCTGAGATAGGCATGTAAAACACTTATAATGCAGATCATAGAAATGTAACCTTTCAGAACAATAATGAGAGATCTGATGGGCAAGAGCTGGAGAGGAATCCTCTAGGCTGTGGCATTGTTCTTTAAGATAGTGGTCTTCATCTTCCATATCTGAGAGCAAATGTGGGATCTCAACATTGAGACAATCAATTTCCTCTTCTGCATGCTTGATTTTGAAGTACATGTCCATTGTTGCTCGACCTGCAGAAGTTGCCCATACCTTCTTTGATATCTCCTGAATACCTGTGTGTGTACCAGGATCCCAAAGAAGATCAAAATCAGAGAGAAAGGCATATTCCACCACCTCATCCCACTGAAGTCTGGCACATGGTGGGTCCAAGGCCTCTGCAGCATTGTTGTACCTCTCCAATGCTGTGTATATTGCCTGTGAATGAGATTGCAATGCTTTTCCAATATGCTTTCTCATTTTATAACCTGAAAATAACATTAAAAATTGTAACAAAGACTGAAGACACTTACCTGTGTGAGACATATTCATCTTTGTTAGTTCAAAGATACATGATATCACCAGATGCTCCAAATTGTCAATTGCATGCTGGTATGTTTGCATCTTGACATGCTTGTCATTTTCCATCCACTTGTCACATCCAAACACCCAGCATTCTACACCTAGTCGCATCTCCAATATTTGCACTGTCTTGAGAGCATTGTCACGCTTTTCAAGGAGGTGTCTGCAAGCAGTCTCTATCCTGCTACTCTGCATATCAACTGTCTCAACTGCTACCATCCAATGATCAGCAGCACTGGATACTGATGCTCTGTACAAGAAGTTAGAATATTATGAAATTCTGATGTTTGTTATAGCACTTACTCATGAGTATAGTATTCCAAAAGTGCAATATAATACTCCATTTCCAAGGTCTCCTGTGGTGGTTCCTTTGATAGGGTTGCAAGGTATTCTTCTTCCTCCTTCAACCATCCTTCAATAACAGATTCACTTTCTACCCCTAGTGTCTTCATTGAATCCTCAAGTTTAGGACGTTCTTGGAGGATGTTCAAGGCTTGTTGATAATTATTGCATAAAAATGCACCTAAAATATATTATTCCTCTAACTAAACGTCAATTAGATGAATACTCACTAAGATTCTGAAATGTATCAAACCGATCCTTACACTTTATGTAATTTGTAATTGCTTGATGATGATGAAACTGGCTTGCATGTCGAACACCTGAGGCAAGAGCATTTGAACCCAAAAAGAAGTGCTCGCAACCTTCAAGATCTTCCAATCCCATCCCTGGTACATATGTCCCAAGATGTTTAAGTTGGCATAGACATTGGTGAGCATGTCCATGAAAAAGTCCAACCAGGGAACTAAATCTATGTTCATGTGCACATTCACCCAATGGTGACTGAGAAACAGTAATGCCAAATTTACAGCCAACATCATATCCAATGCCAAGGTCATCTCCAAAGAGATCTAGTAGTTTTTCAACTATGGCAAGGGGATACTTGGCTCTGAATTCAAGCTATAAGTATATGTTGTACCTGAATAACAGAGATGACTTACAATTCACCACTGTGGACCATATCAGCTGCTAACAACACAAACCCATGCTGACACAAGCATACAAAGATTCCTGTCTCATCAAATATACCCCATGCTTGTGCTGACATATCATTGACCATATTTTGCCATCGGTTGGAGCAAGGACTTTGGTCAGTGCCATCTTGTGAATGTACCAGAGACTCACCCATTGCCTGCTTAGACCACCTGTCCACCTGAGTGGGAGGAATGAAGTAGTCACCTCTACCATCTCGGAAATCCAACCATTCAATTGATCCACCAGGAATGGCACCTCCATCATCATCAATAACCTCACTCTCCTGCTTCTCAACATGCTTCATTGAATCATTGCCATCCATAGTGCCAAGCATGGAGAACTTCAGTGGACATTCATCCTCCAGCTTATAAGTGCAACAAGGACAAGCATTCAATGCTTGCCAATGAGGAATGTCATGGCCCAAGGCAGTGAAAACATGGTTGTCGACAGTATTCAGAAGATCAATATACAAGTCATAACAAATAGAAAATTGCTGGAGAAGATAAGGGCAGAATGCAACAGAATGAAGATCACAGAGCATTTTAACAAAGGGCTGGATATTGAATTGAGGACAATGCAAATGAGCTGCATGATAGACCTCCATAGCAGGAATGGTAATGACAACAGAAGGATGAAAGGGTGCACATGGAAGAAGTCCTTGGCAAATGAGGGAAGCAGCGACATATTTGTCTGAATGAAATGTTGTTATAGATGCTGTATATTCTTCTAAGCAACAGATCAGTGACCTTGTATTAAGTATGAGAGAGTATACTCATGATATAAGTCAACCACCTTGACAGAAATGAGGCCATCTACCATATCATCTAATGGTTTAGACTGCATCCCTTTGGTCCGGTTTAAGTCCCATTTCATATATGCATCAGCCAATACAGGCATTTGGAGAGCAAAGTTTTCATAACAGATGTGTGTTTGGTCTTTCCAGGTTTGACCATCACATTTAGACCTACAGAAAGGTCAGAATGACATCTCTACCCAAAGCAGAATAAAGGACATACTGTTTCTCCTTCATGACAGAGCGTAGCTTGGCCATAACTTCTACATATTCTCCCCCACCATGACTGATCTGCAGTGTCTCCTGTCCTGCCAATACATCCTTCATCTTCTCACTATCAGTGGGATCTGATCCCCAATCATCAGGTCCATCCATCAGAATATCACCCTGTGTCATCGCAAGATGAGTGTTTTCCATCTGTTGTACTTGCTCCAGGCTGAGGGCTGGCTCAGAAGGTTGAGCATGCAAGGCCATACAGTAACAAGAACAACCTACTCTGTTTCTGTTTTGCACATGAGACAGCAGCATCCTGTTTGTACCAGGAGATCTGTGCTTGAGTGCGAAATGATGTTGTTTTGTTGGTACCACCTGTCTCGACAGTGGCATGGAGCCTTCTTGATGAACCAGATCCAAGTCTCTTGCTCATGATGAGAGTCATCAATGGAGTGTAGATGTGAATGGGATGGAAGTTGTTGATGGAGTGTGGCAGTGATAAGGGTCAGGCCTTTGCTGAGGCAAAACTATCTATACATAGGCATAGCTATGAGGTTTGATAAAGTAATAGTTTTTTGGTATGTAGTTGTTGTAACTCTTTATGTCCTGTCATAGCATTGATTAGAATGTCCTGCAGCCCATGCTTGACATCTACAAGCTTCTTAACCATATCCTCCCCTTCATGGTATGCAAGCGACACTCCAGACTTCACATAAATTTTGTCCAAGGCTTTATCGGCTTTGTTGCAGATGCTCTCCACCTTAGCCAAAGCATCTTCAAGGGTAGCAAAACTATCCTCACTTGATTTGAGGTAGTCAGTGCAGAGGTGTCCAAGGAACTTCATGGTGTTGTTTCCAGTTAGGACCATGAGTTCACCATGACACTGTTTGATTTGGCATAGGAATCGACCCAAGGTCCCTGCATTCAGAAAGCTGCAAGAGATAGTGAGTGCAAGAGAGGAGTTACCAGGTGACCATGTACATAGCTTGAGCACCCTTTGAATGCAATTTCATAGCCTGTGCAAGTTCTGAACCCTTTTGTTGTGGTTGTCACCACCATGTCTTGATATCCGGGGATTTCTTGGTGCTGTAGTGATGATGCATATCCTCAAGAAGTCCTAAATGATTTCTGTGTCAAGAATGAGTGCAGTTTGAACTAATAACAAGGAAGGTATACACAGGCCTTTGATAGTACTGGGCCTGTGTTTGTGCCCTTGCTACCCACTGCTCCTCTTCAGTATGGTGCTTTCGTGGTCAACCAGGATGTTGAGGAGGTATATTGAGTGTATTCATGGCTCTTAAAATTGCATGAGGGCCAGATGAAGGTAAGCTGTTGAGAGGAAGATGGCAGAAGTGTCAATCTGCGAAGGAGAAAAGTATGGGCCTAGCAAGTTATTAGACATTAATCAGATATTAATATCTAATGCATAGCTTACCTCTTAACACTGTGCAAGGTCATACATATGCTTTCTAGGTATGTAGTCCGAATAGTCTGAGTAGTGTAGGAGATGTACAGAGTGTACTATGGTCGTTGTAGTTGATGTCTGCTGGCACATGAGCTGGCATGCTGAATGCTGACTCAGCTCGCTGATCCAATAGCATGGCATATACTGAGGCCTCCAGTTTTTCAGTTCGAGCATTGCTGCTTCAAGGGCTATCTGATTTGCCATCTCTATCAATACATATTAGGTAGATATGTGTAGACTACCATGGCTACCTCAATAGACCATTGTACGAAGAAATAAGTGTATATAGCAGAAGTACAGAAACTGAGTAAACTGTACAGTCAGAAACAGGGTGCAATGGGATACCGATGATCTCAGACTTACGAGCATCGACATGTCAGCACTGGCAAGGATGGGGGAGGGGGAATTGATGATCTTGGACTTCATCGACAGCTTATTTGCCTTGCTGACAAGTACCAATTTTGTCAGCTGTGGTTCATGTAGAGTATCGAGACAAGACATACCTGGCAGAGCCTTCAAGCAGAACCATTAACTATGAATATGGCCATCAGGCATAGAGCACAGTCAAGGACACAATTACATGTACCTATGCAACCCCATCATCAAAACGATACTGTGGCAAATTGAGGTGGAATTCAAGTACCAGACATCTTGAATGATATTGTGGCTATGGATAACTTCCTAGTATGCTATTCTGAGACATCAGCTTTATGGCACAAGGTCCAAAAAAATGATCCTGCCTTGCCGTATATGACACGTAGTCCTGTGGTTCTGCCATATCCTACATCTTACACACTCCATAAGATGACAATGAACTCAAACAAGTTTTGACATTGTCAGTAGCCTTCATGGTTAGAGGTGTAAGTAAACATACAAAACCTCTATTGTTGATGCATGTCGTCTCGCATGCTATGGAAAGACAGCTAAGAAAAAACAGCAGATCAAATACGAGAGATTGCTCACCATACTGAATGATATGTGTGCCAACCCCGATCCCCACTCCCTCCATACATGCTGCAGCACTCATGACCCAAAATGTCGACCTCATTATCTCCTTCATCTCCTGTTGCTCCCTCTACCAACAGCATATCATTCAAGGTTGAAATTATGACAGATTGCCATGGTATGTGAGCAGTGACTATGATTGAAGGGGAGGGGAAAAGCTGAGAGGAGGTGATGCATTGAGCCATTGAATGAGTTTCGTGTGATTGACAGTCGGTGCATGGTGAGATACAGCTCATAATCAAGTCTATAAATCATCCAGTCATTAATCAAAATCAAAGGGGAGATAACACCTACTGTGGTTGCATCTGTGAAAATTGATGATGATGGTGTGAAGATAAGCACCTATGGGTCACACTGTCAGTCACAACCATGCCACAGTCCACCGAGCCTGGGAATCCTTGGTCAAAGACAATGAAAGGGAGGAAAGGAGACCATTCCACTGGTATGGACTATTTCCAGGTATCCTTCTCAAAGGCATCAACGTTTCATGTGAATCGAGGCCTGTCAATGAAAGTGGACCTTGGCTTATGTGAGGCTAAGCCTCGTGAATAGTTTACTGGGACCTTCGACAATTCCTATGCCTCATGTGCTGCTCATTATGATGATATAACTTAGATAAACAATGTCAGTAAACTTAAACATTGGATGTGCAAACAAATGTACCATGTACAAGCCATTTCGAACCCAGCAGTCTTGACACCTAATACTGCCTGAAACAGATTAGCAAGTAGCACTCTTCAAACAAATTGGAATGCACCTTTGATAGTTCGAGGGATTGGGAAAGGACTAGCCCAAGCCATGTACCACCACAAATTGATGCATCCATTGAACAGAGCTCCCTAGGTCTGTTTCAGCCAAAGTCAACTCCTCATAGGCAGTACATACTGACACATTGTAGACAAGTTGAACACTGACTCTCAGTGCTGTTTCTTCTTCTGATAATGCAGTCTGTAAGACATCTGAGCCCAGACAGAGGGAGTTGGAAGGGCCGGCAGTGCGATTATGCCTGATACCATGCCTATGTCGCCATGTCAGTAAAGGAATGTCTGTATGAATAAGCCACATACCTTTCAGCCTGTACATCCTACTCTCTTGCCACCATGCCATGCCATTAATGCTCTTGTCATTGGTGGTGCCATTTATCTCTTGACAATGAAGTAATCTTAGGCAAGGGTCGGATGAGCAACCATCTCTTCAGCCCATTGTATTGCTGTCAATTGCCATGTCAGCTCATCATTTTACTTTGTCGATTGCCATGTCAGCTCATTGTTTTACTTTGTTGATCGCCATGTCAGCTCGTCACATTTCATTGTCAATTCACCTCAATCTAAACCAATGTCAGTTCCAGTGAGCCAAGCGGAATGAAAGACTCACTTATGGAAGTTGTAGAGTGCTCCACAAGCCATAGTTTGGCCATAGTCCAATAGTGGTGGTCATGGTAGCAGTGTGAGATAACCATGGAAAAGGCCGGTCCGGGGACGATCGCACATGTTGCTGAGTCTCTCGAGGAATCCGAGACTTAGCTCATTTCCTCTCTCTTGCTATGCCTGATGGCTACACTTAGCTTTACATTGTCTCTGGCACACAGTGAGTATGATTTTAACACCCCATAAATTGACTTTCTTAGGTGCACAGGTAGTTTGACCACATGCAGCAGATCCTCCATGACTACTGCCTATTGGTGTCACATTGTGAGCTCTTGATGTGAGCGCTGTCCTGTACTGTCATCGGGTAATCTTGGATTGGCAAGATGAAGGTCCCTGTCACAATGGTATGTCATTGGTTTTATGGATGCCTTTTTGCAAAATGTCAGTAATGCACTCAATTTTCAAGGGACAACTTGGAGTGAACATGGCATCGCAAGAGGCACTCTAAACCTTCTTTAAGACCTTGAAGGGTGTGCATTGATACACAGAGTCCCCCATGGTTCTCGAAGACCGAACAAACTTGCATTCACATTTACCATATGTGCTGGACACCTCTGGTATCCCTATATTCGACACTATCTTCCCAAAAATCACTACATGCAATCCTCCCGATGATCTTGTTGGCTCTACCGACATTTTGAGACTCCTGAGCCCTCTCGACGCTAGCTTTGGTGTACTTGCAGACATCCCTGTACCTGACACTGCCTTCCCCCAAAGCACTTTGTGCCTTCCTCCTGACACTCTTGTTGATTCTACAGATCTTCTGAGACTCCCCAGCCCTCCCAACAATTTCTCCAGTGTACGTGCAGGTGTCCCCGTTCCTGATGGCCTTGTCAGCCTTGAAGATGAATTCGGCTGGGCCTTCAGGAGCTCTCCTTTGGACGAGCCCATTCCAGATGACAACATGCATTTGGTTGATGTGTTGGACCTCAACAGCAATGGTGTAGATGGTGGTTTGGCTGCACACAAGCTTCTTGTGGACATGTCCCACTGGGATCAAGTCCTCCCTCCCAACTTGAATCCAGATGGAGTGTCGACATGGGCAGAGCGAAACCCCAATCTCCCGGTATTACCTGCCCAGGTACCAAGAGGTAATGCTGATGCAGAAACATGGAAGCTGGTGGTGAAGCAGGCTCGTGAGAAGCATGCAAGCATGATGGATGATGTAGCTACTGCCAAACACAACATCAACATAATCTTGCAATGGGTAGCCAATGCACATGGTAAATGGATTTATGTCATTAAGCAGCTGGCTTTCAGCCAGACCAGGCATCATTACCAATGTGCTGTTTCTCTCTACGATGCCAAGGTTAGCTGGAAAACAAAGGAGGAGAAGGATAGTAAGTGTTTCATCTGCCTCCCTTTGCTTTATGGGCATTGATATTTCCTTCTTCTTCAGAACTTCAACCAGGACAGATGCCTAAAACCATTGCAGAAATCCACAAACTTGTGAAGGAGGACGTTGCGATGGCGAACTGGTCAAAAGAAATTCAAGAACAAATGATCCAGCGAGTTCAGGATATCCAAATGATCAAAGCTCG
This sequence comes from Armillaria sp. CMW 4456, assembly GCA_028551335.1. Classification (NCBI taxonomy): domain Eukaryota; kingdom Fungi; phylum Basidiomycota; class Agaricomycetes; order Agaricales; family Physalacriaceae; genus Armillaria; species Armillaria sp. CMW 4456. Next base: position 23,532 of record JANDKJ010000328.1, read on the forward strand.
AGGTGCAAGAGTCTCCAATCATGCTGCAGTGATGGACTTCAGGAAGACTGTTGCTCATGTCAAAGAAGAGGTATGTCTGCCAGTTAGGCTTTTAATTGGATCCATGCATGTTGCTCTTATATCAATTTATTCAGCTATGTAATCTTACTATGAGAATGGGGGCTATGGCCATTTCCCTGGTGACACGAGCACATGTCAATGACACATATGGTGCTGCTATCTGGACGTCTGATGGGTCAGACAACTTTATCAAGGATTGCTTACAAATGGACCCATTAGACCTTTTATGAAAATTTGAACAGTGGGCATGTAGTCAATCACTCAGTCTGTTTTCTATTCTTCTCTTCATGCTTTCCACTAATCATTCTTTCAGATCATCAAGACCATGAGACGATGACAACTTTACGCCAGGATATTACCTCTAGGATTGTTAAAGGTCTATGTAAGTTTTTAGCATTTCTATTATGCTTTTATTTATATGGCCCTTGTGATTGTAGGTTATATCTGTCACAATTTTAACCCCTAATTGTGTCACGAGGCGACCCCTATTCATACCTTAACCCCAGACTCGCCACTTAGCCGCTCATTCCACACCTCGCCCTTTTCGCTTGTCTAACCCCGTCGACTCTCTCCTTATCGCTTCGCTACCTTTGCTCGGTTTGGGACTTTCTTTCATTGTACCATTACGACTCGTCCAGCTGACACTTTGGACTCTTCTCGCTGGCCAAACACCGGTGCCTAAATAGTGTACAACAGTAGTATACAATTTGTGTATTTAAGTAGGACAGCTCGCACTGGTAAAACCCCAGCCTCGAGCTAAGTTAATTCATACCAACTTACTTGGAACTCACTCCACACTTAAAAGCCAAAGAGTCAAGACCTTAGTCTCGACTTCACGCTAACAGGTTGATGCACCGGTGTTACTTGAATGCGAAGTAGCCCATTGTTTGTCATTGTTAGAGTCACGTGAAGGTTGGGTCTAACAATTAGCTCGAGGCTTCCTCACCCTCCTTTCCTTACATGCTCGTCATGAAGGAAAAGACCGTATGTCCACTGCCCAAAGCCTAGCCGTACTCGCAATCCCCACTGTCATCGGGCTCCTAGCTCTGCTAGGAATCCTTTATTATTACTACCAGGTTATCGTCACTTGCCTCCTCCCTTTCATCACCTTTTTCAACAGATTCTATGTCATCTTCTCATGCAGAGCAGGGCACGGCCCCGCTCTCGGAGCCAGACCAGACCTCGCTCAACACCCAGAAGTCGACGAGGACATGGAAAGAGCGCTTCCACCTCGGCCAGCGACACCCCACCCTGTCCTCGCCTGACCCCGACACGCCTACCCCCCATCGTCCAGCCCTGCCCCCTCCT
>JANDKJ010000329.1:0-426466 GCA_028551335.1 Armillaria sp. CMW 4456
GTCCTTGCCGCGATGTCAAGAGCATGGAATGGTACTCGGTGAGCATTCACCACAGCGGTACGTTCTGTATTCTTACATGGGCCGCAGATACTTACAGCTGCATGTATCAGACGTACAGCAAGTTCTTCTGGCTCGACATCGGACTTTCAGGCCCGGCGGCATCAACTGCAATGGTCCCGGTCTACTATGGAACGTGTACCCACAATCTCCCATCTCGTGTCGTCGACTGCAGTGCCCGTTGTCCGTACTTCTCTGTGGTGGGGCAAGATACCGAAAAACTTGGTTTGTCGAAGGACACAGGGTATATGACTGGTCGTCCATATGTGGTGCGTCGTTGCTTTGCAAGACCTGGACATTGGCTCATTTGGACAAATTTCATCCTAACCTACCAGAATCTTCCATGTTCGGCGCCATTCAAGGACGAATCGGCCGTGTATCCCTTCCCCCCAACACCCACGCCGGACTTTGGTCAGCAGCTCTCTATCTCATGCACGGACATTCGTTTGATACTGGCCTCGTGTCTTCATGTATTATCAAGTGATTATCAAATTGTTTTCTAACATGTGGGGCCTTCTGAGAAGAGCCACCTCAGGGAGTTGAGCACGAAAGGCTCTTGATGATCATGCCATCTTCATCGTTCTCCTTCCAGGTCCCAGCGCTCCTTTGATCAATGTACAATACCACAGCCTGTCTTGATCATGGGCATGGCGAGTGACAAGTAAGGTGTCGCAGTTCTAATCACTCAAGCGTGAGCAACAACAACTCCGGGAGCCGCGCCATAGCGTGCGTATGCTCGTCAACGTGTTGCCAAACGAACCCAGATATCCGAACCCCTGTAGAACTCCTACGTATATATCCGTTTCGCAGCTGGGAGAACAGAAAACCCACACCCGAGGTGCGTAAACGGACTCGGGTACGCTCATCATGAGCCAACTGCTGGTTATCAAGCCATTGACGGTGCCTCGAAACCTAGCCGTCAAGGTGGATTTCGCGCTCATGGGGTGCGAGCACATTGAAGCTCTGCGGTTTGTGATGCATATGTGAGGGGTTGATCACGATATCACAGTAATGGAAAGTGAAGATTCTGACAGTGTTGATATACTATGGAAGAGTGATTTCTGTATTTTTCCAGAGCCTCTGCGTAGCCAACAGTATGGTACACCGTAGTCGATGAATGATGATATGAACCTGCATATGGGAAATTGTCAGGATGTAGTAAGGAAGAGTAGAATTTCAAGCGAGTACTAGACGGCACTTTAGGCGACTCGATCACAATGATCCTTCGCTTTTCACGCTTGGAGATACATACCTTCGAGGACGGCCTGACAATTTGTAGGTCAGATTATGGGGATGGAACGATGTCACAGTGTCTCGAATTTAAAAAAGGTCCATAGCAGTACATAACGTATGTAACCAAACAAAATCAAGCAAGTGGGGGCATGTAATCCTTCGAGTGACTCCTAATTCCTTCAAGCGTAGCCTCTCCACTTCGTCGGGTATCGAAACACAGAGACCTTGTGGAACTTGCCTGCTTGAAGATGCCCAATGACACAAAATTCGAAGTGTTCATTGTCTTTCATAAAAGAATTAAAGTCACTCCCTATCAGTGCATAAACACCATCAGGAATTGAATATTGGTGCCAGGCGACAATGCTGAAGGTGTGGAGGGTACCCTTGCAGTCGTGTACACGCAGCTCGCCTTGACGACTCGGATCCGGATGTGTCAATGCTTCGGCCAATCCCCGCACCTCGACCTTCTCAATGAAGTGGCCAATATACTTCTCCTTGAGAGGTTCAAACCACCGCGGCCCCTTCGGAAGCTCCTCTGACATAATCTGTTTCCAGGATGGCTGCCAGAGAACATCCCCATCCCCAGCCTTCGGGTACAAGAAGAACAGTTCTTCTTGATGGAAGACCGACAACAAAGCTACAAGTTTTGACCAAGCCTCCTCTTCACTCACTGACTCGTAGTATGCTGGAATTGAATTTATGGAGAGCCTATGAGTCAGGCCGGCAATGCGATCAATGGGTTTTGTGGATGTCCGATGCTGCATTTCCTGTAGTACTCCAAATATTCCATCGACCTTGGTAACAGATTTAATCTTCTCTTGAAGGTCTTCTCTCTCCTCGCCGGTTGTCCTCCCACCAATGATCATAACAAGTTGGTCTTCCTGCAAGGTCCATGCCCTTCGGAACCAACTCCGGTCACTTGTCATGTCCACATCCTGAGCGAGTGGTCGTCCAAGTCCACTGAGGTAGCAAACTACCACATTTGCATTCATGTACAGACTCCCAATAGTGGGCACATCAAGAGCCCATTCAGCCTTTCGCAGATCCTCGCTCAGGCCACGCTCCTGCCTCAAACAAGCAACATCCAGCCAGACATAGTCCGGGTGGTAATTGAGCAGTTCAATTCGGATGCAATGCAGATTGACGCCCTGTGGTAGTGGAAGTGGCCATTGACCCCCGTTGATCGTGGTTGACACATACTGGAGTGCACTCCCCTCTACCCATGCATGCGACACAGCCCAAAGATAGATCCAACTAATGCCAGCTACCCACCACGGGATGACTCTGTTGCTGAGTAGGTCCCACACATATCGGGGAGGTACATCCCCATTGATGATATAGGTACCATGCAGAACATCATGTCGCATGGCCTTATCCCGTGCCTCCCGCCGTTGGTGGTCTTTAACGGTGGTGCCGGCATACCAATGTGGGCGGAGGTGGGCATATGCTGTGCCAAAGTCATACCCTTGATCGATGCAGTATTGTATCATGGCAAGTCGAGGGTCCGGAGGGGTTTTTGAAGAAAAAAATGATTTCCAACGAGCTTTCCAGGATCTCGTCAGTCGTGGTGTATTAGTCCCCTTGGTTCCAAGGAGGGTGTTCATTCTTTCCAGGATGCCCACAAGGCCGAGCAGCGTGCACAGAGTGTCAGCTGACACAGAAGAGATGGCAGGCATTCTGCCAGTCCACCTGCGCTGAAGAGGAACCGGGATCGACTCTTCCGCGACACCAGTTTCCTTGAATGCGGAGATGGTTACTTCAGGGAGCCTCTTGTATCGCTCACGTGCTTCCTTTCTCTAAGTCATTGTCAGTCAATGCACATGCCATATTGTGGGTACGCACGATACGTTGCCACCTGTTCTTCTTAATTTCCTCCTTCCAATACTTCATTCCGCCATGCTTGCCGGGACAGTATGTTCACACCTGCACATGAGTTGCTACCCGAGGCAGGCTCACGATGTGCACCTTCACTCGAGACCATAGTGTCAAAGGTTGTGTGCACAACTAAAGCTGTATAATCAGATGTACATCTAGCATTACGCTCGTGACCAGCCATTTTGGCATGAGACGTTCGTATTCCTATTAATAGTTTCCAACATAGTATAAATATCTCACTTTCATGCTTTCTCCTCATCTCTCTTCCTCCCTCCCGTCTACAGGTCTACGCTTCTCCTAGCATAATCGTCGTTCACAGACTGTGGATTCCCAACGATCATTGTGACCAAATTACTTACCCGCCCTTTTGAATGTCATATTGAATGTCTAACACGACGATTCCGCCTCAATAAACAAGGCTACTTGCCTTCATTGGCTATCAAAACAACATCTAAAACGACGAATACACCTCAACATAGGCTAATCCCACTAGTTGCTGAGCACCGCCGGGTATGCGGCAAGTCTGAGACCTTAAATGTGTTCAGTAATTGGGAAGTTATGACTGATTTTCGACGCAGAAAGACTCGCCTCACACCAACGTCATTGATAGCGCACATGAGTACACACACACAACCGTCATATAAATGATGGCATGACTAGTCTGTACAGTCCAATGCCGAATTATTGTTACGTAGCCCGCAATGATCAGTCGAACTTTTCCACCTACATTATTGTCCCAGAAGCCGAAGAGGATTACAGCTGTGGCAATCTTTACCAGTGGAAAGGCTGTCAATGCAGTTTATTTTCAGTGTTAAGGCCCAAGTCAATTGAAAGGCACTTACGATGTTCCATAAAAGTAATCATATCACCCATTTAAATGTCAGCCATAAATCACAAATCAATGGATTCAAGCTACCCATCCGACCACAAAACCGAATGCCAGGTCGACCCAACGAGTAGCCCTGCTAAGCTTCATCGAAAACAGTCTGAAGTATATCCTCGCCCAATAACACCATGGCCAGCCCCTCATATCCCCACTGCCTCATCTCGCCGTCGAGGGATTCGTACTTCTCTCATAGACGAGCATCTAAGATTTCACCAGCACTCCAACTCCTTCAGCCTATTCTCCACCACAACTTTCCAGGCCCCTTTGCCAGCTTCGACGTTCCCCCACTGTCGGACCCCGACTTCAAGACAGCTCCTCAAATACTCCCTCACATCACTCACGGCCTTCCCCTCACTTCCAAGTACCTGGTCCGGATCCGACTCCCATACCCATTGGTCATAGACCGACGGAGACGCAGCCTTCAGCCGGGCCAGAAACTGCTCAGGCCATCCGTCCAGAAGACGCAACTTGTCCGCCGAAGGTGTCGGTTCCGAACTATGAGCGAACGACAAGCAATTTCGCACGGGAGAGGATGTTTTATGGAACGAAGGCTGGAAATCAGAATGAGGATCATCGTGCATGGGCAAAAAGGACTCGCACTCACCCCTACGCCGGAAAACTCCCAGTCGATGATAGCGTGGATAGTCCCTTCTGCGTCCGCGAGGAGGTTCCCAAAATGGAGGTCCCTGTGCCATAACCTTGCTCGTAGGCCCTTCTCATCTCGGAGCCTACGCACCCAGTCTATTTCCTTGCTGTCCAGCTTCTCGATCAATCGCCGTAATGGATCAAGGAGATGCATCAGGAACGCAACCGAAGGGTGGACCACGATAACGTGGTGGTAGCATTTAAGGAATGCCGAGATGTAGTCCACCCATGTCGGGTACCACCCTGTTGGATTGAGCGTCGTGGGGCTCTCCCCTGTGAGGATGTAAGGGGCGGCATGGAAGTATCGCAGAATGTCCGGCCTGAAATAAATGTAAATGCTGTCAGGGCTCGGATGAACACGTACGATTGCCACAACGTCTCTTCTAGAACAGGCCCGGGAACGACTTGTCTTCTTCCCTCCATTTCAGCGACGCGAAGACTGCCATGGAACGCCCCTCCCTGGGTTGGCTCAAGGTTGAACATTCTGATAAAGAAGGTGACGAGTTGATTGAGGACGTTATCGAGAGCTCCCGGGCTCAATGATGTCCAGGTTTCCTGGAGGGACAGGTACGGTGATCCTAAGGACACATCAATGCCAATACACAAACAACGAAGACAAATCTGACTCTCGATGCAGATGTATTCAAAACCCAGCTCGTTCGCCCGGTCGCTGCTATAGAAGAGCACCTCAGGCACTGGCAATCCGGCATCTCTCACCACACCCATGACAGCGACTTCGTTTTCGATCTTGATTTTTTCGATTGCTTTTCTACAAATTGCGGTGGCAAGTCAACGATAGGGTCCTTCCTTGTAGCGAGGCGGAGAGACTAGCCGAGCTACTCTTAGGACGACGTCCTTGCCGCCCCACCTTGACTGGGCAGATCCTGCGAGAGTGATGAAGTAGACCTTGTGATAGAGTCCTTGGCTTGACTTGGGTGAAGCTATGTTTGCGGGAGACACGCCCAGTGAACGTTCAAAGAGGGATGATATCAGCGAAGGAGATACCGGATCGGTCTGGGCAAACATGCAGTCGTCGGGATGTAGCATAGCCATCTTCACTGTCAGAGAATTCACAGCAAGAACTTGTTGAAACTTTGATATGAGGGCGTTATGGTCGTAAGTAATGTGTAACGAGGTTTAAGCTTTCGCAATCACGATGGTCAGGCACTGAGCCTAAAATGGATCATCTATTCACAGCACACAGATGGAACGGAATTTACCAATTGTTTGGCTGTCGCATGGGCGCGGACACTGGCAGGGATCATTCTGAACATTCTAGCTAAAGTAATAGATATGAAGAGAATGGCGGAGAACAATAATCAATTTAAATGCTGCGTTTGCGGGTGCGAATTGTATTTATTGCCAACGCACACATGTTCGCTGACGTTTGAGTGTCGCATGGACGGGGGTGCTGGCAGGGATCATTTGAACATTCAAAAAAGAAAGTTGGAAGGCCACCGTACTGGAGTAGAATAGCCGAATGCACACGTTCACCTGGATGGCCTGATCGCCGTACCACACGTCGCCCGAGATACCTTCCCCAATTTATGTTTCTTCTTCCACTTCTTTCTTCAAGTTCTTAAGAAGCCATCATTCACTGCTACGGCAGTATATTGTGGTGACTAACTGTCCCCAGGACCGACCAAAAAAACAGAAGGAGCGCAGAAACGACGGGCAGCTGCCCGTCCAAAAGTGTGGTGACCTGTCAAACAAATCCAGGCAAGAACAGTCTGCGATATGATTCCCCAGCTAATAGTCCACCGCGTCAGATTCTCATTCCCAAGAACCCCGCCTGGTGTGCATTTGGATAGCGGTCTTTCTCCGGAAAAAAGCCGGAGCGGAGTCAAAACCCCAGTAGGAAAGTCGCGCAAATCGGAGATGTGACGAAAGCCGGAAGCGCAGCAAAAAGCATGCAAGTAAACGATCTACATAACGTCAAGAATGATCTCTTCGGTTGGGACAAGTGTTAAATTTGAGGGAGATCTTGTAAGGGTTGTCAGGATGCTGCCTTTCCAGAATATGCTGTCGTTGGAGTAAGCGAGCTGGTCTTGATATATGACCTTGACGGACCACCAAGGCTGGTGATGAGACAACTCTTGCACTGGGGCGCACCCGACAGGAGCGGCTTTCCCGAGAAGAGGAAGGCAAGACCTAGAGGCCTTACGATAGGTAGGACCTCGCCCTTGTTGACGGTCTAGCGAATAACTTCGGCCACCATCTCCCGCTCAGTGCGTCGATGCCGATATGCGCAGCACAATCACTATGGGTAAACAAAGCACTGACGCGCACCGTGTTCCTTCCTGGGCCTAGCGACACAGTTCATGGGCGAGCCTTGGTACGGCAGGTAGAGCGGAGACATACGGTACCTGCAGGGTGAGTCGGCCCCAGTCACAGAAGCGAGGAGAGGATAGAGCGTCCCAGTATCCGTTGTACCCTTGCCTAGGGTTGATAAGGTCTTTTCTACTAAGAACCTGACCCGGAATATAATGTGTATGAAACAGGAGTCACACACCACACGCTTGCTTTGTCCCAATAAAATTTTCCATGGTGCTACAGGCACAGGTAAATTGAGAAACGTAAAGGAAAATTTGTACTTGGTTCTGTGCAAGCCGAACAGAAGCTAGGTTAGAGCCAGATTTTTGACTGCAGCGAACGTGAATAAGGAGGTTCTCCGGGGTGAATGTGCCGCGACGAGTGCAAGTCAGCGGGCTACTAAATACTATCTATAATTATTTATGGCCAACTTAACGAAAGGCTTCCTGGCGCAATGGTAGCGCGTTTGGCTTCGATTGCTAAATGGTACCAAAAGGTTGCAGGTTCGAGTCCTGCGGTGGTCATATTTTTGTTCGTTTAAACTTTACTGGATAATATTAATGTTAAAAGGAATTAGGAAGTGAACTGTTAACAGTTAGGATTTTCCGGTTCCGATTGTAGTAACTAGTAACAGTAGTTTTTAAATTTTGAATTTTGATCTGGATTCTGTATTTAGCCTGATTCTTGTCAGGCGAGCTCTGTAAGTATGGAAATTCGAGGTATCTAGGTCATTGATCTTTACGATTCACGATCATCCAAGGAGTCATAGAGAATGGCATCATTACACAAATGCCTACCTGAAATTAACTACGAGATGGGACTGCAAGATTCATGCATCCACCGCAATGATATGCCGGCTCCCTCCGTGCACTGCAGTAAGATATGATCCATCAAAACCAAACCATTCTGCAAATGACTGGTTGTGTTAACAGGTTGAATTTACTCAGTTCTGTATCAAGCTTCCTAGCTCTGGACCCCGACAATCGGTCCTGCTCATACAGCCAATACTGATCCATCGCTTTGCAGCCGACTCATCCGCCACTCGTCTTTCGCACTCACCCAGTCATCCAGTGGCTTTCTCGCTGGACGCCGCAATACAAGGATTTTATACTATTTATGCATCCCCAGCTCTTACACTACGACACGCCGCTGCCAAAAAGTGGCCCTATACATTCCTTCAAAAGCCTACGTCGGCTACCTGAACATGCAGACGTCCTGCTGCACTCAAAGAAGGAAATATGTCTTCAATATCCTCAGTGGTCAGAGACCCGCTCCGCCACAAGCGTACATTGAGTCGGAAAAGTCCAGGCCGCGAAGACATGATGGTATCCAGCTTCCTCCACTCGTCATATAGCGCCATGACATCAGCGGAATTATTGAACCCATTCAATTGGAATAGACATCGTTCAAGTCTAATCCACTTGACGCCAGAGAAGGACCGAGTTAGCCATCGCACCCACGCCTCTAGATTTTGCGAAGTTGGATGAGGCGAGGAAGCTAGGATTAAATCTACGTTCCGAATGCGCGCGGGATCGACAAGATTGAATAGGTATTCTGACAATAATGCCGTCAGCCAACTGATTCCCAGGAAATGATGATACAACGCACCTTCGGGACATACATTCAACACGAGATCTTGCAAGGTCTCTTTATTCCGACGAATCAGATCTTCCGTCGTCGGAATCAGATCTGCTTCCATCGCAAAGAAAGATCCACGAATGATGATCTCTAATCGCTTCAGGTGGCTGAAATCAACGAGTCCGCGTGGTGACTTATTAACAAAGTCCACATATGCGTCCATACGGGACGTTACGGCGAGAAAATGCAGTTTCAACGGAAGTGGCGGGAACGAGGAAAAGTTGGGCGTTTCATGAAGGCATGTTACGTCCCCTACACGGAGATCGCGCAGTCCCCGGCATTCACCCAACATGGAATATAGATCGTTCAGGTTCCCGGACAGCACCGCTAACGATGTCAACGACGCTGAACGCAGCACACAGCCCAAGCCATTGATCAGTATCTTTGGCACCTTCTCCGACAACGGGTGGCGCATGTTTCTGGGTACCGCAAGCTCCTCCACATTGTCCAAGCTCTGAAGGAAACAGGGGAGAAAGTGGTTCCAAAAGTGTCCTAGCTTGGCGTTGAATATGTCAGCTAGGGTGGCCGGAATGGAGCAATAGAACCAGTGATCGTAGGCGGTCGTGACGGTTAGTCTTTTGACATAGGAAGCAATGTGGGGGGAAGATCTGAGCAGCCGGTTGAAGACGCCAACGTTCTTTGATACGTGAATAAAGGGAGCGAGGAAGAGAAGGGGCGACTTCCAGCAGTCTATGTGGACTGTTATGTGGAGAGAATGGAAGATATGCCCTTGAGCGATGGGTGTCCATGCTCGGCAGACGAGAGCACAGGACCGCAGGGTTGATTGTTCTTCTGCAATTCCATCAATGATCATTTGGATGAGCTCTGTAGGTACCGAGCCTGACCAGCAGGGCTGCGGTCGAGCCCTCGCAACGAGTGCATCTTGCATGAGATCCTGGTCGCTGTCAAATCTATCTCGCAGGAGGATAACGTTGTCTACGCACCCAGATTCCCCGAGTCTCCGATCTACCAATGTGACTATCTTGGCCTAAGAACAGGCTAGTGGGGCATTAGAAGAGAATCAGTGTAGCTTCGTACCGGTTCACCTGCAAGCGCTACCGATACATGTGTTGCCGTTTGCTGATAATCCAAGTACGGATGTTGCTCCGATAGGTTATAGCAGTGGTCATGGTAGTTGCTTACCAAGTCCGTATGTCGGATTTCAATGATATCAAGTTCCACGTGACCCTTACCAGCCAAGCTTCGGCTCGGACTCACTGAGGGACCGGTCAGGAGCACACGGCGACCTTCAAGACCTGAATTTACGGCAGGAAGATATATGTTGCTGGATTAAACTATAATCCAGCCATATATGTGCAGAGATTCATTAGTTCGTATTTATGTCAGACAGATGGCCGAGGTATGTAAGTATCAAGGGTTGATTTGGCGTGAAAGAAATACAGTGAGTCACTGCGCCCTGCATCCATCAAAATTTGAGAACTTTCTGGCCTGGCGAGTACACATCTGGACCAGGCGTAACCGAGAAGATGACCATTATGAGGTCGATGAAGGGGTGACATGCCAAGGCACTTACATTGATGGATGGTGCAACATACCCACTTTGTGCGCCACAACATACCTATCCATGGTCAAGTGAGTAAACTTACCAGAACGGGTGTAATGAAATCATTTCACCAGAGTCTTCTCCCTGCCGACCGCTCAAAACAGGTGATGGCAATAGGTTGGCCACAGGCAATTATCATCTCTGATCCGCAGAACCGCAGTGTCGTCAATAGCACGGAGCATGGATCTCTCGTAGCGAGGTTGGTCTGTTGAGCGGCTTCGCAACAAATCCATATTCTTTTCCAAATGTTTCATGTTCAGACATGGAAATATTCCAAGGACAGATCGCAGTAAGCGCTGTCAGTGGGATAGCCCCTCAGATATAACGTCCGCAATGAAGTGAGGCTATTCCAAACTGCCCGGTGTGAAAGCACATGAACAGAAAGATCGTATTTGACAGCTGAGCCTGAGAAGACACAGGACTGCCGTGAGATCCCGGTCACACTCGCGTAAAATGAACATTAGCTTCTGGGAAAATACTGGGAGATGGTGCATGCACGTATATAGCATAGTAGACGATAATGAAGTGTAAATGAAGGAAGTGGTGATGAAAGCCTAGAACGGTACGACAGGGTTGCGTTGTAACACGATTGACAGCTGTCACAAAATTGTCACGGATTTCAACATATTGCGCACGGCAGACTGACGGGCGATGAGCCAGCCACTTGTCAGCCTATTTACCTCTCTCATTTGTACCACCACCCATTCCCTCCTTTTAGTGCCCTCGTCCCAGCGTCTAAGCGTCCCCTGGCCGCTAGAATGGGCAACTGCACCTCGCAGCCCAATCAGGACGAGAAGGCTTGTTCCGATTTGATCGACAAACAACTCGAGGATGACGGCAAACGATTCAAGAAGGAGTGCAAGATTTTGCTCTTGGGTACGTGCAGAAACCGTCCAGGTAATGCCGACGGTCATTGACCGCATCACCTTAGGCTCCGGCGAGTCAGGAAAATCGACCATTGTCAAGCAGATGAAGATTATCCACCAGGGAGGTTTTACACCCGAGGAGCGGGAATCGTATCGTGGGACGATATACAAGAATCTTCTTGATTCAGCACAGGCTATCGCATTGATGATGAGGAAGATTGGGATCCAGTGCGCCAACGAGTCAAATCAGGTACGTTGATTTGCCGGAGTATCATCGCGAGGTATTTACTTGCTTTGCTAGGCCCTCGCAGATAGAATAATTGACTACCACCTAGACAATGCGGACGAACTGCTTTCACCCGATATCGCAAATGCCATTCATCTCTTTTGCCAAGACGATGCCATTCCGCAGCTCTTGGACGAGCATTCGAGTGAATTTTATCTGATGGACAGTGCTTTCTAGTGAGTCGCACCCTCATCCCGTGCTTTTCTTCCTAAGGGTCATCTCCATCAGCTTTTTCACGGAAGTCCTTCGTATTGGCGCGCCTGGATACTTGCCCACAGAGACAGATATCCTACGCGCTCGTGCCACAACTACAGCCATCACAGAAACCAGGTTCACCATGGGCCAACTTCAGTGAGTGACAGTCATCTCTGTAACCATCCACGAGTTGATGGTTCGGTGATCGCTAGAATACATATGTTTGACGTCGGTGGTCAACGTTCAGAGCGTCGCAAGTGGATACACTGTTTTGAGAGCGTGACGTCCATAATCTTTTGCACGGCCATCAGCGAATACGACCAGGTGCTGTTGGAGGACAAAAAGCAGGTGTGTATTTTTTTAAACTTCATCAATTGTCGGCGGTATCCTCACCCCTGAACAGAACCGCATGGCTGAGTCACTCGTGTTATTCGAATCAGTCATCAATTCTCGGTGGTTCCTCCGAACATCCATCGTGCTATTTCTGAACAAGAGCGACGTGTTCAAGAAGAAGATACCAAAGATACCTCTAGAGCGCTACTTTCCCGAGTTTCCGGGTGGCAAAGATATCAACAAAGCAGCCAAGTATATTCTGTGGCGGTTCATGAAGGCAAATAGGGCAAGGCTGAGCGTTTATCCCCAGTACGTTTTCCATTCCCCATATATGGATGACCCATACTGATATGACAAACAGCTTGACACAAGCTACCGATACCGCTAACGTCAGGCTAGTCTTTGTCGCAGTCAAGGAGACAATACTGCAAAACGCATTGAAAGACTCGGGGATACTTTAATAGGCTATCGCGTTATCTTGATTTTGGGTTTTGTTTGACACTAAGAGGTGAGTATTCCATCTGTCGGCTGGTGTGCATGGCTGACACTTTGTGACAGAATTCTTGAATTCTCTTATGCACGCTCCCCGTATGCCGACCTCTCCCATGGGATGGCCGATCGAGGGTCACGCCGCATATGTAGACAACGAGCCGAGTCGCAGGGCCCTTTCGTGGAAGTTCTTGATGGGCGGAAGTAATGGGTCTGGTATATTTGAGGCATAATTGCTCATATTATATGCTAACTTATTTGTATTCACGATTTGTACTCTTATATGTGTATGCCTACTTTTTATTAGTCTTTGGACACTGGTTTTACCTTTAAATTTATGAAGGTTAACGGATTATGGGCAGAGATGACCAATTACAATATACGAGACTTGCGTCATACATCATGTTTAGATTTCGGTGATCTCGGAGTCCCTTTGAAAAAGAAGTTGTATTACCGAAAGTCGCTTTATGATAAACCCGAGCGTTCTTTCATCATCCGCAGGAAGCCCCTGATTGTCAGCCTGTATGGCTCTAAAAGGGCCCGAATAAAATTGTCATAACTTTCGGAACTGAGGTGTGGAACAACTACAAACCGCCGTAACCCTGGTTCATGGCAAATGAAGCCTGTCTTGATTATTTCGACCAATATTACAATCTACGACGGCTTCAAGTATAAGTTTATAGCATATCTCGGTGATCTCTGAGCCCCTTCTACGCAAGTCTACGTATTAAATTATTAAATTACCCCATTTCGTCATTAACAGAAAATCGTTGAATCTCTTTTTCAACTCGCAAAATAGACGTGTTCCTGTCGTGCGGTATGTAAATGCCTGCAATGGTAAAAGGTACTACATTAAAAGTCCAAACGTAAGTCTATTTCATCACCGGTAATAAAGTTCATAGTCGTCAGCGTTCCTGTATAAGAGCAAAGGCATTTCGCCATCCGAGCCCACGAGGTGTTTTAGTCCTTCCGCACGGAGATGCACACGACAGCCTATATTAGTGTTCAAAGCCCAAGATGCACTGTGATTGATCTGAATTAGCCTATATTCGTCGGGCTAATTGCCACACTTGCCATAATATTGAAAAGAATAAATGGGGCTGATGATAAACAATAATGAGACGATGGCATGTTACATTGAGCATTCATACCTCATTTTGCGATATGATGGACACAATCAGAAGCATGAGCCACAAGACTAGGATTGTTTAACATTGACGGCCAAGGCAAGATGTTGAAAACAACGTACGGCATACTCCCTAAGAAACCGTCAGCGGTATCCGGACATCAGTGTGAAATGGGGGGACGTACCAAGTAAAGACGGGCACCATCACGATGGAAGGAGTTGATCGCTTCAATATGGGTTCGTCTAGGTATCTCCAGCGCTCTGTAGAGAACCATTAAGACGATCAATATGTCGAACGCGAGCTGTGATGATACATTGTTCTCTAAACGGTATTTGGCGTGGATGATAGACATTCATACCAGAGTCGCGAGAAGAGCGGGTATAGTCCGTGGTATCCCTGCAACGAAGCACACATTTCCCAGGTGTGGTATGGGGATCAATCCTTTCCGGAGCACGCGTCAATATACGAGAAAAACTCGTCAATGAAGGTGCTTGACTCACGTCTGGACATCAATAATATGATGACGGTGATTACGGTAAGGACGATTGCGGTACTCAGACAAGCAGAGAACGCCACGAGAAGAATGCAGCGGGCTCTCTTTTGGTCATCCCATGACCTGTACACCCGCATTGCGATGATGACTGGAGGGTGGTGGCTGAGGTGAGATGTGATTCGAGGGATAACAACTTACATTGAAGCAACCCGACCATCACTGTCGATGATACAGTGAAAAGCCATAGCACCCGAGTACAGCTAACGGGAGAAGAGACGTCAGTGACCTGAAAGGAAGTCGCTTGAGAGCGTTCCTCACTCCTACGCTGAACTGAGTAATCGGACTGGACGAGGAGAACTCCAGAACTCACTGCATCAGTCAGGCTGCGGCTATACCCACCCCATACTAATCCACATCAGACTGGATCGACATTGAGAAGGGGCCTATGCATACCGTACGCCGTGTATAAAAGTACTCCCTCCGCAAAATAGCGATTTAGAATGTAAATGAGCTTGGGGAGGTATCCTTCATTTCTCGAGATCCATATAGAGTCGATTTCCTGATCGAGTGTGAGGAGATGGTCCCAGAGCATCAAGCATGCCGCGGCCGCTAAAGACAACCTTGGGTCAGGCGGAGCAAAAGGTCTTGTGGAAAACGCACTAGGCGAATATCTGACAGCAAGGAAAGCGGCGGGGCTCGTTTCCATTATGTCCAGAATCGTCGTCGTCGACAGACAACCCAGCTATATAGGAAGCATGAACCGATGAGCGAACGCAGTCGCCACTCATAAGGTATAACGTACTTGGTGTAAACGCTTCAGCGTCAGACAACTGAAACTGATATCTATGAAGTCCTTAGGGACAAATTATCGATACAGCTAAGGATTTCCGTTTCCAGTGATGCGCCGAGTCTCGCTGTGTTTGTCAGATGTTCTCATAAAGAAGACGCCCTTGAAGAAGGAGCAGTCAAGAATAAGGTGGGCCAGGTTAAGGGTCAAGCTGGACGAACCTCGCGTCGACATGAAAGAAAGGGGAAGGGGAAAGCAGACAGGGAGATGGTTGGGAAGAGAACAGGTAAAATGCCGGTTGCCGTCAAATGTATGCACCCGTCAGATGGTTCACATCGGGATGTATAGATGGCGGTGAAAACAAAGGTCCTCGGTATCCGAAAGAATGGCTGATTCATCGTGCTTGTTCGTCAGAGGAGGTTGTTCGTCGTTCCGGCAGTCCTAAAGCCGCTTAGACCCGAAAGTGCAGATCATCAAGAATGCACACAAGCTAAGCACGTCCTTCTATGGGTAGAGGTCACAGCTGTGCATGACCGGTGGCTATAGTACTGCCCTGGAGAAGTTTGATTCGAGGGACAGAAAGGCTGTGAATACTTAGCATGAAAAGGCTAGCAGAGATGCTCACCATAAATACGATGCGATGCCAAGAACAATGTTGAGCTCTTGTAAGCGTCTGATTCATCAGTCACAAGGCAAGGGTAACGAATAATGTGGGATGCCGATAACACATCTTCCACCAAAACCGTCATTCTAACCAACAGGTGATGAAGTTGATGGTGCGATGATCAAAAAAATAATGCCAGAAGATTGCGGCATAGCCTTGCCAGCAGACACTCGAACCTTGTGATTTGGAGCCTTGGACTAAGGTGGTACCTATATTGATGTGAAAAGCTTTATACGTGCGCGTCTAGGCTACCTGTATGTGCCGACCAACAAAAGGGCCGCTCCCAAGGAGGCAGCACACGTGCGTTGCATAGATACTGCAATTTGATGCAAGGCGGTGGAGATATATTGTGATCTACATGTAGAATACACCAAGGTATGTCGACAAAGTCAATACAACTTTAGTCTTAGTTCATCAATTAGCACTAGTCAGTTGAGTTGGAAAGACTCGCATACCATCCATGACCTTGCGCATATATCCAGCTGAAGATATAAGATAAGGGAAAAGATAAGGAAATGGCATACCACTGTGATCGCAGGACCTACTCTGCACCAACGAGGTGACTGAACTGCCACAGTGCACAGCAGCCATTCTTCTTAGGCTAGACCTTTCCACTTCTTGCGCGTAGTACATAACATTGAAGGGCACCAAGTGCCTCCATGCCTCGGAAAAAGTCGGTGTTCATCGTAAAGGAGAATGAAAGTTTGAGTCGGACACTACCTCATCTTGGCAGAACCTAAACATGCCTAGCGGAGTTATTCCGGACTCGATCAAAACCGTGACCCGAAGTGACTCACTGTGACTAGACCCCAAGAGCGCTGATTTAACACATTGTTATAATAAACATCCCTTGCGTTGCACATACACCCATGCCTCTCTCATAGCCGCCATGACTGATCGCCCGCCACAGCAAAGCCATATTCTGCGACGGGCTGCAAATGTTCTCAACTCCAGGGGCCAGCCGGTCGACGAACTCGCCACTGAGCCTACCAACTTGAAGTTTTCGAGCAAGCGTTCCAACAAACTGGGCGCTTCCATACGCCGGAAATTCAACAGCATGGTACGGACGCGATCACTTTCCATTTCTCCGGGGGCACAGGATGGTGAATTGGACGTTGAGAGGCCCGTCCCGACACATGTCCATGCCACGGACGAAACTGTGGATACCAATACCAAGCACGAGCGGGACGTGCATTCAGAAGCGCCGGTACCACCGCTGTTACAGAGGGGAACTCCGATGGTGAAGGTATCGAGCAAGAAGCGTAGACAGGTCGTCTTTCGTTTGGACCCTGACCAGGGGCGTATTGTCTGGGAAGGAAAGGTGCATAGATATAGTGCGTATTGCTTCCTCCATATGGCAAGCCAAAACTCTGCAGTAGGATTTGTGAAGACCGGCAGGATTTAGTGACGCGTTCTGACCTAAACTCGTGGATTTCGTCTTGAAGAAACCTGTGGTTGAATGCGTCCCAAAATCTTGCTGTTCTTTCCGGTCCCCTTCAAAGTTTCGGTTGCTAAAGTGCCATCTGGCATCTTTATCTGACCATTTGATAGTTCCTATCGAAGCTATTAAAGAGATACGGTCCGGTTCCGATGCCCGATATTACCGCCAGCAATTCCAGCTTGCGCCTGAATATGAAGAGCGGTGGCTCACCATCATCTACATTCTCGACGGTGCCTACAAGACTCTCCACGTAGTAGTCCCCACAAAGGATGTCTATGATATGTGGAATTGCACCCTACGTCGCCTACATGCTATCCGACAGGAACTGATGAGTGGCCTTGGTTATGTCGAGATGCGGCAGGCTATGTGGGACAAGCATTACTGGAAAGGGGCTGACGAGGAGCGTGACCAGAAATTGGTGTTCGAAGAGGTGGAAAAACTGTGCAAGAGGTTGCAAATCAATAGTGGCCAGGATGATCTTTACAGACTCTTCAAGGTATTCTTTCCATGTGATAGCAGAATCCGCATATTGACATGACTCAGCAAGCCGACTTGAATAATCGTGATTACTTGGATTTCAACGATTGGAGACTTTTCGTCAAGCTCTTAAAGTCACGACCAGAGTTGGACCGCCTCTACAACAAGAATTGTAAGAATGGCGGCTCCTTTGATTTCAAAACATTTGAAAGCTTCATGAAGGAGAAACAACATGTCCGTAAATATCACTAGTCTCTATTTAAGACCTGCTTATATCTTCTTTATAGTCAACACTTACTCAGGCAGAACTTCAAGTCATCTTTGATAAGTATGCTATGTCGGAACCTCCATCGCCCGCTGTAAGCGAGGACAAAGCCGCAGAGATACCATCACGCACTTCTCCGGAGCCAACCATGTCTCGGAAATCCTTCACTAATTTCCTCATGTCTAGCAACAATCCAGCCTTGTCTGACAGTGACAGGAAAATTCATCATGACATGACTCGTCCCCTATCGGAGTACTACATTTCTTCTTCACACAACACCTATCTGGTTGGGCACCAACTCGTCGGAACAAGCACTATTGAAGGATACATCCGCGCATTACTCCACAGTTGTCGATGTGTTGAAGGTATGATCCAAAAAGTCGTGCGATACATGTTCTGAACTGTTTCTTCTGTAGTTGATGTCCACGACGGCGATGATGCCCCAGTAGTCTACCACGGCAAGACGCTCACCACTAGGGTACCTTTACGCGAGGTCTGTGAGGCTATTATGAAATACGGCTTCGTTGCTTCTCCATACCCTATCATAATCTCCGCCGAGGTCCATTGCAGACTCGAGCAACAAGACATGATCGCTGATATCATGCTGGACGTTTTTGGGGAAGCACTTGTCCAGAAGCGACCAGACGAGCCCATTGAAGTCCTCCCTAGTCCGGAGTTTTTGAAAGGGAAAATCCTTCTGAAGGTAAGCCCTTTACGTGTCCTTTATAGTTCGATGACGAACAGTCCTTATAGACCAAAAATATTAACATTGCTAGCAACGAAGTTGCAGATAATGGTATTTTGTAGAGGCTTCTGCGTCATCAACAGAAGACTCGGAGGATGACTGGCGCAAACAGAAGCGGCGGCAGTCTGATGCCATAATGATAGGTGTGCCTCTGAGTCTTTTTCCTTGCGTGATGTCCCAAATAATACCATGCCAGAGCATAATCAAGAATACCAACCAAGGACGACCTTCCTGGAACGAGTTCGCAGCATAGGTAGATCGCCAAAGATGTCCGGTACCGTTTCCAAATCGCTCCCGTCACCAAGAACGGACAGACCTACGCACTCTCGGTCACCCTCGGGCACCTCAACCGTCACGTTACCTTCGAACCCCATGACGTTCTCCCCATCTTCATCGCCTATGGTGACCGCGACTCCCTTCGAGGCATCGCCCAAAGTCAAAATGTCACAGAAGTTACTAGATCTCCTGATTTATACGGTCGGTGTGAAATGTCGAGGGCTCAATAAGAAAGAGGAGTATTTGCCTGAGCATATGTTCTCATTATCAGAGAACACGGTGAATAGGTTTTTGAAGGATAAGAGCATGGTGATGGATCTCATCAAGCATACGCGCGACCATCTGGTCAGGATATATCCCAAGGGGATGAGGGTGAGCTCCACGAACTACGAACCGCATAGGTGCTGGTGTACCGGCGTGCAGCTGGTGGCCCTCAACTGGCAGACATTCGGTGAGATTAGAAGTACTTAAATCCGCATTCATGCTGATGCTTAGGTCAGATTTGGGATACATGATCAACCAGGCGATGTTCCAACGGAACGGTCGATCAGGGTACGTCCTCAAGCCCGTAGCCCTGCGTACCCAAAATAAGGATATGCTTCTGAAGCGGACGAAGCACTGTCTTGAGGTGACTATCATCTCTGCCCAACAGCTACCGCGCCCGAAGGATGCGACTGGGCGAGAGGTCATAGAGAAAGGGTCGGTGGACCCATATGTGGAGGTGTCGGTGCATGTACCCGATTGGACTGTGCCTAACCCAGAACAACGGAAACCCCCTCGCACAAATATGGTGAAGAACAACGGGTTCAACCCCGTATGGGAGGAGAAGCTGAGGATACCGTTTGAGTGTATTGGAGAGATGAAGGAGCTGGTTTTTGTTCGTTTCGCTGTCAAGCAGGGTGGTCAGGAAGATGGAGAACCATTGGCGGTGTTTTGTGCCTCGTTGGGATCGTTGCAGTTGGGTGAGTTGCTTTGGTCTTTTCTGCGATTGATGACGGATGCTAATTATGTCGCAGGTTACCGTCATCTTCCTTTGCATGACGCACAGATGTCACAGTTTCTTTTCTCGACGCTGTTCGTTCGTATCGCTGTGCTGGGTGATGTCTAATCCGAGCCCTCACCCTTCTCTTTCGTTGTTGTTATCATTGTATATCACCCCTATCGTTATACCTTCACATTGTAATGATGTATGCCAGATCAGCTAATTACTACAACTGTATATAACCCTCATGTAGCAATGCGATTTTATCTTTGTTCGTCTCATAAATACGATAACAGTACTAGTATTCATGCAAATACTTCCGTACAAGTTTCGTGATGTATTATGTCACACATCAGGTGCGGCTGAACTGGCAACGGCCGTGAGGCCCCTACTCAACTTCGTTGTTCAGCTTGAAGGGCGCAAGGTCTTCGCCACTGGGACTCATCTTTTAAAGGCTCTAACAGAAAGAAGCAACGATCTTCAATAACTTGTGGTCTGCTCCGGGGACCGAACCGTCTCGTCTGGCTCGTCTTCCAAATGGATTCTTCATAACGCTTCTTCTTTGCTTGCCCCGAGGACGAAGGCTGCCGCAGTTATTTTGTAGCTGACTCTTCATTTTATCAAACCTTTGGCCTCGCACGAAAGGATATAGCCGTCTTGTACGCAACCTGTCACGACGGGTTCGCTGTCTCCCAGACCTTGGTGTTTCTACCCTCCCTGAAAACTGTGATCGAAGGAGTTTCCTCAGTTCAGAATGCCTTGATATCGAGGTTGGGAACCCAAACCAACAAGGAAATGCCCGCCAGTGTCATCAACTCGCCGATTAATCACCTCACAGAAACACTGGGTCTCATCAACAGGGACTTGACGACTTGACTGACATGGTTGCGACAAGGAAAAGATGCTGGACCCGCGTTTCTGGACAGTTGTGAGTGTTTCGACTCTGTTCGAACAGATGGACGTGCATTCACATCGGTACCGTGATGGCGTTGATTGATACAGCAATTCTCTTCTAATTCTCTTTTAATACACTAAGTTTCAGACACTTGCCACCACCAGCCATGTCATATTTCCCCTGCCAGAGTCTCGAGTTTCACTTGGGGTTCTTCTTCGGCTGTCTGCAGGCATGAAACCACTCTGCACTTTCGGGACTTGATGAAAGTCGCAAAGCTTCGACCCATCTCTGCCATCAGAAGTTCAACAGCATAACAATTTTCTTTCAACGTGATAATTCCTGGATGATCCCCAATTCTAGGAAAGCGAACAGGTCTAGACGACACTGGAACTTGGAAGGACATCTACTAGCACGCCAAAACCTCATTGCCGCCAGATTTCGGAAGTCTGCGGCGTGGGCGTAAAAGAGCTATTATGGACGGCAGAACCGTTGCAGAGCACAGCCTTGTCCTGGTGCTGTCATGGAAGAACATCTTCGATTTTTGTGGCTCTGACGTATTCGGCCTCAAGAGCCTCGTGTTACCCACCCTCCAATGTAGGCCATCAGGAAGCTTGGCATCCTCACCTCATTTATCTCTTCGGGAGACGAAAAAAGTACCCCCTTCGTTCGTAGATTCTTCGTTGAGTTGCGGTATTCTATACATTTGGGCTACACTCTCTCCTAAACCAGGTTGGTGATGGCAACTTGCAGTGCAGTCTTTCGCTTCCGAGGTTAATCAGCTCTTCCTTACGACCATATTATCATGAGCCCGTTCTTCGTGCACTAGCGTTATCCCAAACTTCTTCGGAACTCTTGCTAACACTTACTGATTTAGGTGAAGTGGTCCCCGGTCGTAGTAAAACATTCTCATATCGCTGTCCCGCAGGTCGGCGACGTGCCTTGGGTGGCGATAGCGCGGACCCTTCTGACGGGAGAATGCTCGAGGCATAAGAGAACAAGTGATTTCCTTCACGCCATGTCATCAGACCTGATGAACCGTGCTGTCGAAGATATTTCTCTTAGCTTTAAGTAGCGTAGGCGGTTCTTGTAACATTGTAACAAAATGCCATGGTATTATTATATTAAAGATAACAAAGTTGTGTTATCTTGGGACACATTGTACATCAGTATTAGTGATAGATATTCATATATAATAGAGAGTGCGTCTGACTTGGAATCTCTGCATCCCAACACTCTACCTGAAAGTAAGCTACAAATTAGTCCTTGCTCGCAAACCTTGACGTCGCTCGTAATCTGGCCCCAATTTTCAAAAATATGAACCTGCCTCGAACATGAGATCCTCTTTGAAGACAGGTATATGGACGGCTCACGGTAATGGTACACATATCGTCATAATGCCGGCTAATAGTGCTGTAGCACCCACCGTGCCGAGTTTGTGATACATTGCCCCAGCAAATAGTGGAAATGCAGCAGCAAAAGTCGACCGCATCGCACTGTTGCTCGCCATCGCACTTGCCGCGATGGGCCTATATGCCGTCACTAAATATGTGAAAACAGCAGTGAAGACAAAATATATGCCCGCCCCGAAGGGTATGGATGCGATGATAGGGACAATCCAATGCACAGAAGGATATGTAGTAAAGGCAAGCCAGTACAACCCCAGTGGGACGAGGATACCGCCCACTTGCCCCATGTACAGTCGAGCTTCTGGAGGTGCTTTTCCATTATTATTCTCTGCAGCGCGGGCGACAACTCTTAATGGAGGCATATATTTATTAGGCAGAGGCATTTATGAGTTTTGGGTTGGCTTACCGATTCCAATATGGCTGCGAAAGCATTGCACAGATCATGCCCAAGCCAATGCCGAGGTATGTCATCCCCGTCTGTTGCATGCTGAAACCGTGGTGGTCTTCAAAAATAATGGGAAAGGCTTGGAAAGAGAGGTATAGGATTCCGAGGATGAGAGAAGTCCTATGAACATGTCAGCATGAACGAGTCTCGCAGTCTGTCCACTAGGCGCACCATGTGTTGAGAAGAAGAGCCATCCGGTCGTTCCATATCAATTCTGTGGACCGCTGTTAGATTGAGCCAAAGAAAGTAGTGAACACATACGGAAGGGTGTATAACAACTCGCGATGATGGCTCGCGTGAGGTTGGTGTCTCGCTTGTCTAACGGTGCCCACAGTTGTTGGTTCCCTGTAGATTTTCGTAGTCTTGCATCCAATTCAATAGGCATGTCAACTGAAGAAGGAAGTCTACGCACATTGCAGCCTTTTTTTTAAGGATGACAGGAACATAAGTTTCGGGTACAAACTACCGAATAGTCAGACAAAATGAATCGAAAAAGTTGGGCGTACGCACCAGGAAGAGCGCGACCAATTGCACGAAAATCCAAATTAAAAGAACGCGAAAGGTCCATCGCCAGTGGACGTTCTTGATGAAAATTCAGCTGGATGAGGATACATGTTACAAAGAACGGACCTCATTGATGAACCCGCTGATCAGAGGTCCCAACACTGGACCAATAAATGGAGATATCGTGTAGAACGCCATTGGACTAACATCCGATTAGTCACAACGAAGAAAAAAATCCGCTCAAGAAACTCACTTCGCTACGGTAGCATTATCAAACAAATCGCTCACGCTTCCCCCGGCGACACTCAGAAATGCCGACCCGCAGAACCCAGTGATGAAGCGGAATATCAGATAGACCTCTGCATCGGGTTAATCGGAGTTCGCTAAGAGTTGGTCCATGGAAGTAACACATACCGATGTTTGGCGCGAACGCTATTGGCCACGAGAAAACGAAGAAAAAGGCATATGAAACGCGGTAAACGATCGTGCGGCCGTAAACCTCCGACAACGGTCCCACCAGTAAAGGACCCAGACCAAGCCCTTCAACGAACAAACTGATCGAAAGGATGGTCACAGTGTGAGAAACATGAAAATCCTTGGCAACTCCCAGCTCTGCAAAGGACGCAACGGAAGACGCGCACGTCACACATAGAGATGCATAACTGATAATCACGATGATGACCCATTTTCTGAACGTCGACATGGACTGCGGGTTGTCGGATTCATCAAGGACGACCTCGAATTGATGATCGGGAGCCTCCCCTGTTTTTTCGGCGACATAGGGGATAGGAGCGTTCTCATCCTCGATAGTGAGCGAAGAAATCGAACGCTGCGGCATCATGGTGCTGCGGGAGGGGGAGGTAGTACGAGGAAGGGAAAACACAACGTCGTATGGGTGAAAGAAGAGGAGGATCCATCATCTTATCAGCGGTGAACTTCACAGTCAGCGTACGGGTAATAGTTGGAGAAAAGACACGAGACCGGAGATTGGAAATACGAGTTCAAGCCCGCTATGCGGACCGCCGGCTCCGTAGACAAAAAGCACCGCAAGGTCTCGGGGAAATTCGTATTTGATCCAAGATTTTGAGAATGGATGCCATGATACATATGTGTGAGCCGGAATCAAGAAGGACAAGGAGAATATGCCGCTACAAACACCAACAGATGAAGCTCGTCTGTGTTCTTCGTGCCAGGCGAGGGTGGAACCTTGCCGCTGCAGGCCAGTGCAGGCCCATTATTCAGTTATGACTCATAATTCCATGTCCCGTCTATAGGTAATCCTGACCGCAGAAAATGACGCGAGCCTTCGATCGGGCGATCAATTTGTCGACAGAATTTGCTTATTCTTCGTTTGAGATGGCCTTTTTGCCGGAATATTTATGGACGGTCATGATAGTAAGGATCAAGCATTGATGTACCATCCCGGTTCTTCCCGCTACCTGGGGACGAAAATCCGTCTGCTACGGATATTAGTGATTGACATTTAGCTCGAAAAGCCCCCCTTTGGAAACGAGGTCATCTCAATAATATTGACAATGTTGACGCACGAACGACAATCAACATGATTGTAAGTACCTGTGTCTGAATATTTACGAATGACCAACAATAGGTATAGGCCGATATGGCACCTCTAGGAATTTCTTGTCCTCTTCAGTAAGTGTAACGTGTATCGCGCCTAAACGGCTACTTAGTAGACCCTCAGTCATCGGAGACTAACGACGTACCAATCAGCTGCGTGAGGTTCTCGACAGACGTTGTACCTACAACGGGGGCTGTGACACCTGAACGGAACCCCTCGGATCAGTATGTAAGCTCTACGACGACGAACGGCTCTCGCCTTCTTTGCTTAATAACCAAGCAACTGAGAGTTGCGCCATCGTGATACCTTTCTTCTTGGCGAGGATGTCAACCCTAGGAAGAAGCAACACATTTAGAACGTGGAACATATAAGCCTATTTAAAGTACGTGCCTATCGACAATTAAATCCGTCGACTCGGAACCGGCGTATCTGCTCAGAACTCTGTGGTTTCATCAGCATCAGCACAACTGAAGAGTATACAACTCACTTGTCCACCTCTCCACGTCGAGTAGCTTTCTGTTCAGAGATCGGCCTCGTCAGTTTTCCCCTGGCGAGAGGTGACCATGGCATCGAGCCTACACCAAACATCTTCCCTCGTCGTCAGCTCAGAGCTTACATATCGACAGATGGGGGCGTACCTTAAGTGTGGGAAACATCTCCCGCTCTTCCTCTCGATAAACTAGGCTGTAATGATTTTGCATGGAGATAAATGGCGTGAGATTGTTTTGGATAGCATAGTCTGATCATGATATTGAGCTTTGCATATATGCGTCAAATTCTGTAACCTCACTTTGCATTGCGTGAACTGGATTCTGCGTCAGATATTAAAACGAAACATTTCACCGACTAACTTACATTGGTATGCATGACATGAGGACATCCCAATGTAGCGAACATAACCAGCCTTGACAACGTCATGGAGAGCTTGCATCTACGCTCTCGTCAGCTTGTTGTATAGGGTAGACAAAGGAGCACGGACTGTCTCGGCGATTGGTGTCTGGTAATCGAAACGATGACCTATGATTCTCTTCTAAATCAACCAGTCAACTTGGCACGAAGGTGGCGTACATTGCAGCACGTCGATATAGTCTAGCTGAAGGCGTTGCAAGCTCCCTTTTACTGCATCAAAGATGTGCTGCGCGAATCATTCAACAAAAGTCCAGATCTCACACGTTGGCTAATTCACCTTGCGGCTCAACCCATGACGATTGACATATCCTTCTGAATCAGCCTTGGGATCGCCAAACAGACTGACATCAGGAGCATCTCCAACAACGCCGTATACCTGTAAGTAGATCAAATAAGTAAGACCGGAAATGAGGGAGGGGATGATCCACCTTCGTCAACACCACAATCCTCTCTCGGGGAAAGTTGTGGGTCTTGATGGCTTCGCCAAGAATAACCTCGGAGAGACCATTGGAGTATGTCTGGAAACTTAGAGTGATTGGTAGACTGATTAGAGAGGAGAATACCGCCCACATCTGCCGTGTCGAACGTGTTGATGCCTGCATCATAGCTATGAAAAAGTATGGTTGAGTACTAGAACAGATAGGAGAGCATACATGCATACGTACGCAGCTTTGATGTGCTCAATCCCTTGCTCCTTCGACAGGACCCATGGCTGCCATTCTGTACTCCCATATGACATGCAACCCAGGATGATCCTAGACACTTTCAAGCCTGAGCTTCCCAGACGAACTGTTATTGGGCACCAACGTGAAGATCGTAGTTCAACAATTCAAAGAATGGAGCTCACTATATTGCATGGTAGTAGGCATGCTGGTAGATAGTGGAGAAGAACGGGATGAGAGCCTCCCGGAATGAGCTTGGGTGGAATATATATAGACAAAGTAACGGAGGTACCATCAAATTCATCGAGAGATGTGGGTCATGGTGTCCTTAGTCCGAGATCTAGACAGTGGCCGATGCACAATAGCGAGTAAATGTGCACATTGAAGCCGAATACAAGACAGGGCATGCGAATGCTTGAGCGACTATGTTCATTGAACGTTTGGACTGCTGTTGGGAAACTGGGATCTGATTACGAAGTCGGAATCGGGCACAAAACGGAGAAAGAGAGAAAAGAGAAGATCCAGTCTAAGGTCACCCAGAATACCTTAATTATAGTGGATACTTTCTCAGTTGTAGAGGTTCCCGTCGGTGAAGAGCGGAAGAAAAAGGTAGAAAACGCAAAGAAAACGATTGAAACGAGCAGTCACAATCGCGACGTGACAATCTCGTGACGGACCCGTCGTTTTCGTGACCGTGACATGGATAGTAATTGACGGCGACCTTTGGGCGACCTTACATCCACCGCACTCCTGGCTTTAATGGATGTTATCGAAATATCCTCTTCACCAGAGCCTCCAGAACATTCTATGTTAAAGAATAGACCAGTGAGAGGCAGAGG
Organism: Armillaria sp. CMW 4456; assembly: GCA_028551335.1. Taxonomy (NCBI): domain Eukaryota; kingdom Fungi; phylum Basidiomycota; class Agaricomycetes; order Agaricales; family Physalacriaceae; genus Armillaria; species Armillaria sp. CMW 4456. Next base: position 26,877 of record JANDKJ010000329.1, read on the forward strand.
AAGGGCCGAGACCGAGACTCATCCTGTGGATATCGTCGACATCACTGACTCTGACTCAGAATTATGGGCAGCACAGGAGTTATCTTTGGCTGCAAGCGATGCAGGGCCTTCGACAGGTGCCAGCTCTATCCAGGTTACTGATGATGAAGATACTTTTCTTTATGCAGGGCCTTCGACAGGCGCCAGTTCTATCCATGTTATTGACGATGAAGAAACTTTTCCTGTGGAAATTGGTGCCTCTACACCTTTCACCGCTACAGATCCTCTCGCCAAAGTACTCGAAATTGTCCCTGATGTTGAACCAAATTACGCTCAAGAATTGATTGCAAACAACTTGCCTACTTTTGGGGATAATGTTGTCGAGACAGTCCTACATGCCCTGTTCGACGATGCTAGCTACCCAAAGGCGGAGAAAAAACGCAAGGCAGACAGTGGTAGCGGTTCTGGTGGTAGCGCAGCAAAGAAAGCGCGAGTAGACGATGAAGTGGACTACGCTAGTACCGACAGGCCTTTCAATGGAGGACAGGATTACGCTGAACTTGCTATCGTGCGTCCTGTCCAAATCCCGGAAATCCTAATTCTTACATACGTGAACAGGACCAACTGACACTGGACTTTCCTAACATGCCCAAGCCTTTTCTTCGGAAACTTCTCCATGCGAAAGGAGGTTTCTACGCCCCGACGTACCTTTACATCGTTCATGAACGGAAGCGCGGAGCAAAACTTGATTACATTCCGAAAAAAATGCCGACTCGCCCTGCGAAAGGCAAAGGGCGCGCTAAAGCGGATCCAGAGTTTGACCGCGAGATGGCATGGCTTAGTCGGCAAGATGAAAAGGAAAAGGCTGTTGTCGTTGAGGAAGAGATACCGGAGGGTGAAGGCATTGAGTGTGGCTGTTGCTTCTCCGAGTACCCTTTTGTATGCATTCGTTCTCTTGCAGATGCTTCTCTGACTTTCTTTCACGTCAAATTTCCAGACTAAGATGGTTCAGTGTCCAGACGCTCACCTCTTTTGCTCTGACTGTGTCACCACGTATGCCTCTACTCAGCTTGGAGCACACGATGTCAACATCTTATGCATGGATCAGTCTGGTTGTAAACGTCCCTTTCCAGAGAGCGAGCTGCGAAGACTTTTATCTCCCAAACTCATGGAGCTGTACGAGCGTGTCAAGCAACGCAAGGAAATCGAAGCGGCAGGTCTTGACGGGCTGGAGGAATGCCCATTCTGTGAATACAAGTGCGTCATCGAAAACCCAGATGAGAAACTATTCCGTTGTGGGAACGAAGAGGCTTGTGGCGCTATCACTTGCAGGTCGTGCAAGAAAATAGTACGTGGCTTATTCTATACTCGAATCCCACTACTAAGTATCAAAATAGGACCATCTCCCAAAGAGTTGCAAAGGTATGCATTGGCTCCATATTAGTGGCTCAGATAACTGATCTCATACTGTAGAGATGGAAGAGGACCGACATTTAGATGGCCGGCATGCGATTGAGGAAGCGATGAGTATGTGCTCTCCAGGTAGAAGTACTTTAACGTTAACACCTTTAAATAGCCAAAGCGCTCATGAGGAATTGTCCAAAGTGTCAGAAAGGTAGTTTGCTCCATTCCACCGTCCCCATCCACAGCATCTAATTCTGCTCTTCAGCATTCATCAAAGAGGCCGGGGTGAGCACACTATATTCATCTACAAAGTGAGTACGATTGATTCAGACTGTCCCTCGTCCAGTGTAACAAGATGTCGTGCCCGAATTGCCATACATTATCATGTTACGTCTGCAGGCAAGTTATCACCGGTTATGATCATTTCAACGTGAGTTGAATAATTTTCGATACTTCATTCGTACTGAAGCGGATTTCTTTTAGCAACAACCGCCCGGTGCACCAACGACTTCAAGATCAAAGAAATGCCTCTTGTGGGACTCGGTTGACGTGCGGCATTCTGACGAGGTTGGTTGTTGGATCTCTATTACTCTTTCGCTCTGATGTATGCTCACCTCACGATAGGTCAAGGCGGCTGCGGAACGGGCTCTGGCTCAGTACCGTCGAGACCATCCTGATATAGACGAGGCGGACATCAGGGTCGAATTGCCTAAGCCCACTCCCCTTCCAACTCAGCAAACACCGGATGTATATCACCAACACCAACATCAACATCAACATCAACACCAATACCGACACCAACACCAACATGGATTTCCTCATCCGTTTCACCTTGGCTTCCCCCCGGGCCTCAATGTCGACGATTACGGATGGGATGGGAACTTGCACCTCCACCCATTCGCCGTACCACCCCCGCTACCACCCCCACTGGCGATGCCAGTGAGGAGAAGGAGAGCGAGAAGGAGATGAATGGACTCGAACTATACCTAGAATGTATGAGCACACCCTACGCCGTCATCATCAATTTCAGCCATTTATCCCATGGCCGCTTGATAAGATCGGGATTGCTTCCCAGCGGTTCGTTTTCTTAGTACTCCTTCTGTGATCCTTGACGGGATACATCGATAGCTATCAGTGTATTGGACAGCGACCATGATGGTTGTCAGTACAAAGGCTAGCTAGTCGAGCGTTGCCTTCCTTTTATTCGTTCATGTCAGTGCATGCTTGAATGGCGTAACAATAGTGTACTTACATATAAAATTTGAATGAATAATGTCTAGCTTTCCTTTGTGACGAGACCCTGAAACTAAGCTATTCCTGAGAATAGTCTGGGTGCTGTAGACGAACAAACTTATGGGAACTCATCCAAAAAAAAAAATTCTCAAAAAAGGGCATTGAATGGCGAGAACCAACCCTAGGCCTTATACTGTCACTAGGACTGCCGACCTTCAAAATTGAGTCAGGGAAACGGGAAACAGGCAAAGAAAGGCTATACAGAATAATTATGGCAATCTCTGTCCAGCTGATCTGGAATTTGAGATGTGACCGGCTCATAGACACGAACAATGAAGCGTCGCACTCAGAGATGGTACGGAGAAAATGGCTGGGAAGCGTTAATGACTATCTGGAACTGGATTGTCTCCGGACAAGGAAAAGATTCGGGAAAAGAGCCCTAAAATCCCTATCAATGAGGAAAACATGGGAGGGGACTCTAAAGAATGAAGATCAGCTCCCAAGGAATTGGTCTGGAGCAATTGGGGTTTTAGTGAGTATGGAATCGTAGGCGCGAGGTAAGTATGGAGGACGGTGCAAAAGGAGTTGAGGCGATGTTCCGAACCCCATACAACGTGTAGAAAGCATTTCCCATGGTGAAGACGAATAGAAATCTGCCGAGTGGCCCTACGGCCTAACAATGGCACGAATGAGAGCATGACTATGTCGGTCTTCAGTTTGAGAACCTCAATGGAGGGACCATGCAAAGGCCATACTGGCCTCAGAATAAACAAATCAGACACTTACCCAAAGCATCGCGTTCCACTCCCACACCCTGCCAAAGGCGTCATCGTTGCCAGATAGCCGAAGTCCGCAATGAGAAGATAGAGGAGGATTCTACGCCATAGGTTCAACGAGGGGATGGAAGATAGCACAAAACGCTCATCCCAGAGATTTGACATGTACACGCGCACCTTACGCTGTCATCATCAATTTCAGTCAGTCGTCCCATGGCCGCTTGATTGGCATTGCCTCCTAATGGTTTGTTTTCTGAGAGTACTCCTTCTGTGATCCTTGACAAGGAAAACGATAGCTATAATTTTACTGGACTGCGACTGTGATAGTTGATAGTACAAGGACTAGCTAGTCGAGGCTTCATACCAAAGCATTCTCTTCCCTTTATTGCTTCACGTCAGAGAAATATTTGAATATCTGAGTAACAGTGTACCTGAATATAAGCTTGGCAATGGATAATGATTTAATCCGATTCGAGCTTTTTTAAATGACGAGACCCCGAAACTAAAGTACTCATGAGAATAACTTGGGTGTCATAGAAGAACTGACTTTTGGATTGCCCACCGAAACCCAGACCGAACAGGAAAGACAGCCTCATGCTGGCTCCCAGATATACAAATCCGACACTTCCCCAAAGCATCGCGTTCCACTCCCACACCTTCCAAAATGCATCTAGTCCCAAAGGAGCCATCGTTGCCAGATGGCCCAAGTCCGCAATGAGAAGACAGAGGAGGACCCTGCGCCATATCTTCAAAGAGGATGTGGAGGATAGCACAAGATACTCATTCAAGGCAAATAAGAGGTACAAGTTTGCTAGTTGGTATAGAGCAATGTCGGTTTGAGTGGTGCTAACCACGTTGGATTTGACTGAGCTGGAGAAGGTAAGCTCAGCCAGGTAGAAAGATGGATTCAGAGCAGCAATGAACCCAGCAATTGCTGATGCAGGCTCGATATACAAGAAAAATAGCCGGTAGGGCAAAGGGACTCTGATCGTTGAAGTCATGGTCATGACACGGCATCTGCCGAAGCTCTGCGAACATCAAATGGCCCTCGTTTCAGCCTATACTTGTGTCCTAATTGAAAACTTTACCCCACAGACCACCATCATCATGCTATTAGCGCGCAGGTCCACTTTTCAACTCTGCTCCCAGGTTTTACGTCTTGCCGCAATTCTATAGGGTACAAGGCTATGGATAGTACAAGATAATCATTAAGCGCAAATGAGAGGTTAATCAAGGCATTTTGTGCCTCGAGATTTGAAAATTGCAGAGTAAAGGAATATCTGAGTAGAGATTGCATTTTAGAGTTTGAACAATGCGTGTAAGAACAAATCAATGGTAGGGTGCAACAGGGAGAATCGGAATCGCAGGAGATAATTTTGGCAGTTTTACTGTTTAAATGATTATCCACTTACGGAGTTCATTCTCCGTTCCCGTAATGTAGTATATGACATACCGGCACACGATATCTGCATGTGGAGTGTGCGAATTTAACTCGTGATCTCCTGAAAGCATTGCCACTATAAAGGCCAAGTATACAAGTAAATGGGAAGCGATGATGCGTTGGCTAGTCAATCTAGGATACCAATGTGTACGATAAGTAGTGCAGTGCAAAAAAGATCCAATGTTTGATTTTGGATTGCGTAGTAGTGTATATGAGCATAAACAAAGGAAGCAAGTAGAAAAACAATCGACACCAAAAGCATAACAATAAGAACAATGTATCAAAACAGGAGATGTTCAAAGCAAGAATTTGTCCATCTCAGTCAGCACTAGGTTGGGATGGCTTATCGTCAAGTCGTGGCCACCGTCTGAAACTGTGACTAATGTTGACTTTGCACCTGGAGGAAGGAGGGCTTGTATTTCGGAGGCATATTTGTATGGGACGGTGCGGTCGTGTGTGCCCTGGGACGACGTTAGTCCGCTGAACAATGAACATAAATAGCTACCAACGTACGTGTATCAGCAGGACATCCCGGCCGCTGAAGGCATCCGACCTGAAAGCATACGTTAGCCCCCGAATGGGGCCGTCCCGCAGAGAAGAAGAAATAGCGGCGTTATATCCCGGCAGATGCGCAGACTGTATCCGTACAATCTACACAAATCTCATTTACAAGTATCACGATACTATGTTAATCACGTACCTCTTGCAGAGGATCGCATTCGGCTGGTGACGGAGAATCGGTCAGGATCAAGTTTTGTAGATATTTCTGTCGCAATTGAATGATTAGTACACGTTCGTGAGAGATTCAGGGTCGGAAATTTATACTCAACTCGTACCGGTGTGCTAGAAGTAACACTCTGGATCACTGGAGAGGACATGAACTTGAGCGTTCTGGGAAGGTCCCTGGACTATTTTTGGTTTTAATGATAGGTGCCAGGATGAATCAAGGAGTCGTACGATACCTCGATGATCCCAGTAGAGGCAATGAGAATCACTTTGCCATCAACAAGGTGAGGAAAGTGAGCCGTGAACGCGCCAGCAATGCCACCTCCCTAGATATCAGATGATTAGAGTGAGTCAGGGGGATAGAAGATAACACACCATGGAAACACCGACTACTATGGCATTATCCCAATTAACATGCTGCATCAGGAGCGCCAACTGCATAGTATAGAGCTGTGTATTGTATGTCGTTTGTGGCGCATCGGTGTATCCACGACCGTAAAGGTCTGGAAATTGTTAGTCGACAAGATGGGTATGTAGCTGCAAGAACCAATACAGACCATACATCAAAACCCGATACCCACGCGCGGCCAACTGAGGCGCTATATCTTTCCAAATGAGCGAGGGTATAGAGAGACCGTGTATGAGGACAATCTACAGATGAGATTCGACGTGATCAGCCTGTAGCCCATATTAGATGGAGATCGACGAACCTTTCGTCCGGTCTCAGGACCCAAGAGCCAATATCGAACCTGTGAAGGATAAAAACGATCAGCATGGATAGGTGAAGACGATGCGTCGTACGACCCGCTCGTCCCGCCCGCAGGCAAAATGACACTCACACGACCATACGGAAAGTCAACATATGCCCCTCCAGAATAATGGTCTTCTGAATAGATTTTCCACGACCGGCAGTCCTGCGGTAGACTGGAAAGTGATGGATAGAGATGTACTGAGCTCGGAGGGCTGGGAAATGCGGCGAAAAGATATGTGGTGAGCAACAGAGGCGGTAAGATAAGTAGGGAATAAGTCAGGCAGTGCCAAGGATGAGGAAACATGGCCGTCGGGAGATGGTGGTCGTGGCCAGAGGAAAAGGATTGCACATGGGAATATGTAATCAAACAAGCGAATGCACCGCGCAGGGCGGCTGAGTCCAAAAACGCGTGGTGATGTCAGGCACCACGTGGCGTTATTGGCGCTCAACATCTTTTGACATTGATTGGTTTCATTTCCCGTCCAGTTAATTCGTAAGTTTTCGTTTCTTTCCTACCCTGTTGAACTTATCTTCAAATGGCGCCTTAAGAAACCTGCATCGTCCAGTAATCTCTACATGTAAATTCTTCCGTCTAATACGCCGAATGTCAGCGCTCTGTAAAAGCATTACCCTGTCGGCAGAGCAGTATAACAAATTCGGGCTCGTCTGACAGAACTGAAAAAGTCAGTACAGTTGAACTAGCATCAATAATAATTGCGGGCGGTACTCAGACGTGGTTATGTAAATACTTGAACAGACATGTTCGCAAGTACCCATGACACAAATTAACAAACAGTACATCCATAATTTCCAACCTTCTGCTTCCTTGGACGTTAGTGACTGACTTAAAGATGCCAGAAGAGGATAAACTTACTGACTTCTTCCTTAAGCTCGTCCTAACCCTAGATTACTTTCCTTTCTTCTCAGCACCCGGACCACTGGCAGCACCTTCGCCTTCCTTCAACTCCGGCATGGCACCATACCTCTCTTTCGGTCCAGGTTGCTTATACGGCTCCTCCTTGCTCATCGTCCCGTACCCCGCCTCCATCGCACTCTTCGCACCAACTTCACTCCACTTACTCGACGGCGCCTCATATGGTTTCTGCGCACTATGCGAGTCTGGATCGATCCTATAGATTTTCGAATCAGACGGAGGGGTAGCGTCGACGTCTTTGGCGTAAGTATCAGAATTGTGGCCCTCCTCCCGGGCTATGCGAGTTGTGTGAATTGACGCAAGACGGGAAAGCTGGGAGCAGAGTTGGACAGTTGACCTGCGCACTAATAGCATGATGGTGGTGGTCTGTGGGAGAGTTTTTCAATTAGGACATAAGTGTGAGAAACGAATGTTTAATGCACTTTGCCCCGCATACGTCATAGAGCAGGAATTCGGCAAATGCCAAGCCGTGACATGACACTGACATTCGGCTTCGCGGCCCGAAGAGTTTAAACTCCGACTGCTTAAACGGGAACCACTTTACCTGTGACGTTTTTCCACAAAAAACAACAATGGCACGCCGTTCAGCACCACCCAACTCAGGCCCTGCCTACATTCCCAAAAACCAGCACGTTCAAAGACGTGCGATTAATGACCCTAACGAATCCGCCTTCACCCGTTTCCTCCGCGAGGAGATCTACGCGCCGGAAAAATTGCCGGGAAATATCAGTATCGTCGTTGGGGTGTCGACATTCATTGGAGGGATATTAGCTGTGAGGACGTGGGGAGAGTACATGGTACCAGCATAGATGATCTTTGCTCATGGTGTGTTGTCTTTAGTTTGTCGAATATGTGCCGTCTGACTTTTCAGTATCAGGCTTTGAAGCTGCAAAAGACTGTCGCAAGAGGCTAGAGGCGTCGCGGTCCTCTGTTACAGGACACTTACAATATATGTACCACTGAGAACATCAATTATTACGCACCTCCATTCTTCATTGCAAGGATTATCCTCGACGAGAAAATCAGCCTGTCGAATGGTATACATGTGTCGATCCGAAGTGACGCAATTCATTGACAGAATGCTCTCCTTAGGCGGCTTTGCGAAGCGTTGGTGTCAATGGCTTCTCTTTCTTTCAAACTGCACATGAAAATGTGGTCCCCGTTAGACCCGTGTGTATAGAACTACGCATGTTTGCTCGCCCACGTTCAGGGTTCGGATACCACGAGAAAGCCTTGTCGCTTTGAACCCTAGGACCTATCGATGACCTCTGGACATTGTATCGCCAACTATTCAGTAACCATAAACGGTTTTCGAAAGCTCTGAAAATTGGCCTAGTTTGAAACTTGTCATAGCCGGATGTTTCATTGACACTCATTGGGCAAAATGTTCTGATGCAATGGCGTATACACGCTAACTACTGTAATGTTGTGTAACGGCTACCACACGGAAATCCGCCGGATAAAGGTACGGAGAAAGCGAGGCCGCATATAGGCAAATCCGGGCCAAAACATGCCCAAAATAGCTGGCATACCACACACAAATTGAAATAGTGCTTAGCTAGGCCCATGACCTGGTTCTATCTCATCCATGGTGTTCGTTGCCTTTCAGCGGATTTTCTGCTGTTTTTCCAGCAAAAGCGATGCCAAGTCGGATGCGAGCATCATTGATGAGACTTCCCGTCTCATTCCCGCTACCGAAGAACCTTCGTGCGCCGCTCCTATATTAAATTTTGTTTATAGAGCTCATTTCTTCTTTTTGACTGCAGGCCAACGGTGATGAACGTGGATTACGGAAAGCTAAAGGGGAAAATGGATACAATTGTTCGTGCCAAGGAAGGGTGCGTCGCAGTCCGCCTGCCTGTAGCCTCATGCACTTAACATGCATACAACAGGCGGATGGTGAATGTGAACGCCCACGGTCCTTTCAATCTGCAGAACCATCCTTCTACTTCATATCTCCCGGAAACTCCCAGTAATGGTAGCCTGAATGAACCAGTCGACAGGGACACCCTATCGCAAGCCTACCCAGAGCACCATATACCAGAAATCGACACCTTCATGCGCCCGGGATTGTACAGGCAACCCAGTTCTGCCTCTCACCAATCAAATGAGTTCTATGATCACCCTCCCAACCCTATTTTCTCTGCACGCATTGTCGGTGTTAACGGCATTGCACAATCAACCGATACAGATGTGCCTCAGGTTGATTGATTTCATTTCGGCACCGGATGTTGGACTGACGAGCAATTTAGGGTTCTGATGCAGTTCCTGACCTGCCGAAGCTAGACGTCGGGTCTCTGTCGAGGAGTTGGGGTGACTAAGGACCATCGCGTTGCTTGGTGTTGAGGCTCCCGACGATCTCTTGGCTTAATGGATTCCACTCGGTGATCAACGATGTAAAAATGTATTTTGACATCACACGCCAAATACAATTAGATTTGGGCATAGGTACTAGTACCACCCATCGAGCTTAGTAGAATGCAGATACAACAGCTCTTAATTTTGTCAACTGACGTCTATAATATGTGTAAAGTTTCTTATTGATCTGAAGAATCAAAGCTGTAGTGCTTGCTGAAGTAGAACGAATAGGACGAGAGATAGTTCAGCATAATACTGTTTGCTCGTAGTATGAAAGGATAGCAGCATACAATGACATTGAGGGAGTAGTGACTAAACTATAGGAAACCACTTATGCTGTCTTATCAAAATTAGCGACCTTTTTCTTATTATAAGCGTCAGTTGACAAAATCCACAGGTATCGTGTCTGCATTCTACTGGGGCGGGCCGGTTACTTTTCGAACAATTTCACGCCTTTCACTAGACCACTACCCGTTCCCACTTCGTTCGCATAGGCCCATGAACGCTCTTCCTCTCTGATGCCAAGGGAATCAAGTAGCCTCTGCGCTGTATCGGGGATGAAGGGCTGTAAGCAGATCCCAGCGATGCGCAATGCTTCAACGGAGGTATTGAACGATGTCAGCGTAACAGCCGGAGAATCTCCATTCCAAGGTTCTACATCAGTTAATATCTTATTCGCCTGTGCAGAAAACCAGACATCAGTGTAATTACGAGACTACGAGCAAGAATACCAACCAATCTGACGACCTCTATTATACACTTGAGAGCATCTGAGACTTCAAGCGATTCTAAAGCTTTCGCTACCCGACTGGGGAGGACCCTCAACGCGTCGGAAAGAGGTTCATATCGATAGTCTTTGGCAGGCTCTAGAACTCCCTTTTCCCTGGCGTCTTGTATAATTCCCCGTATCTTTGAAGACGTTACGCGCAGTAGAAAATTTCCAAGGATATTCCGTAGTTCAGTTGTCTCCTTCTTCACCTGTGTGTCAGACCAATCTATTAGACAACATCATTCAAAGGCAGACATGCTTTAGAACCGTAAGGACATACCAACATCATCTCGGAAGTTGCCTCCCGCGATTGCCATGTAGTACCGGATAGGGTCAACGCCATATGAGCCCATGACATCAAACGGGTCTGTGGTGTTTCCCAAAGACTTGGACATTTTCTTTTGAGATGATGTCCAGTGCGCATGGGCAAGGAGTTGACGCTGTAGCGGAAGTTTGAGCGCTAACAAAATAGCTGGCAGATATATCGCGTGGAACCTGTACCTAGTCAGTCGTAGAGACACAACCGAGTTTGAGGACACACGCACCTGACAATATCCTTTCCGATAATCTGAAGATCGACAGGCCAGCCTTTGGAAAACCCTGAATTGGGATCTTTCCAAGGGTACCCAATAGCAGTCAAGTAGGATATCACCGCGTCTATCCAGACATATATTGTATGCTCTGGATCACCGGGGACCTCGATTCCCCAAGAAAGCCGCGAGCGTGGCCGGGAAATGGAGATGTCCTGGAGCGGGGAGGACAGGGTAGCGATGGTGTCAGTGAGATGCTGTTGAGGAAAAATAGACGTCGGATGTGTCGTATAATGGTCTAACAGCGCTTCACGAAACGCCGACAAACGAAACATGTAATTTGTCTCTGTTGTGTATTCGACAGGGGAGGACGTTTCGATGGCAATTGTCTGTGATGATGGCCCTGGTATGTGCTTTACGGCGCCGTCTGGGTAGAAACATTCATCCGTGATGGAATACCAACCCGAGTAAGTCCCTTTGTAAACGAGACCTTGGGCGTCTAGTTCACGCTATTTAAGGGCATGTTAGAAGACATACAATTGTCATGGAGAGTCTTTCATACCCAGATATGCTGTACAGCTTCCTCGTGCGCGTCCTCGCTCGTCCGGATAAATCGAGTATACGAAATGTTGGCAGTCTGGGATAACCGCTATCAAATATATAAATAAGGTTATAGCAGTAAAATAGTACAGGGAACACACACGGAAATGGGTACTTAGTTGGTCACAGAACTCTCTTGGTGGAAGACCCTTGGCCTGAGCCGCTTTCTGTATCTTCAAGCCATGCTCGTCGGTTCCGGTAACGAATTGCGCCGGTCGAGAAGGATCTTTGAGGGCATGATAGCGGTAGTATATATCTGCTATTAAGAGAGAGTACAGGTGACCTATATGAGGAACTTAAAATGTATGGTATCGGCAAATAACTCGAAGTAAATCTGAGAACCTTACCTGCGTTGGGGTAAAAGATGGGAGTAGTGATATAGAAAGGTTTAGCAGTAGACACATGACGACATCCCAAGGCTCGAGGACTCGGCAGGCGAAGAGGATGTGCAGACAGTCGACGAAACATGTAACGTTTATAAGGGTCCAAAAAAATATTCACTCGATAATGCCGGCCCTTAATGACATCCTGATTTAGGCATCACCACTTCTTCCGAGTCGTACGGCGTTTGCTAACCAACAATATTTGGCATTCACTTTGGCTCCCCATCGACAGAAGCCAGTATGTAATGTCTCAAGAATTGCGCACATTGCTCTGTCATCATCTTTTCCACAGCCTGCGCAAATTTTCGGTGCTGCCGGACGGACTAACCCTGGCTCCCGGTTTCGGCGCTGTAATTGTTTTTAAACCACATGCTCATCGCTTAACTTTCCCAAGACTTAGCTGGTTACTGTCGTGCCCTCTCTGCCAGCGGACGTGCTCACCTATGCCCAAATACGAGGACAAGCCAATATATGTCGTTCAGCCGGTTCAATGTCGGAACAAAATCATGTACCCTTTTGCTGGTTTCGTCCTGATTCTTTTTGGCTTCTATCATCTCAGCGGGCTCCTACGTGTTTCACATCTTTGTATATCTGAATCCTCCAAACAGGTTACTAAAGAACCTGGAGAGATTATCTGGGAGCCCTGTCCAGGAAATGCATACGCTGGCCTTGACTGCGGATCCGTCGTGTATGTACATCTTCCTATCTAGAAATCTTCTCGTGACAATCATGGCAGTGTACCGAAGGACTACTTCAATCCAGACGCAGGTACATCTACAATAGCTTTCGCGCGCCAGAATGCGACACGGAACAGGAAAGGATCTGTGTTTTTGAACCCCGGTTTGTCGTTATCCATCTCTACTTTTGCGTTACTCAAAAAAATGAACAATAAGGGGGCCCAGGTGGCTCGGGAGTGAATCTTCTAAGTCGAGCAGGAAAACATATCACTGAGCTATTGAGTGATCAGTGGGATTTGATCGGCTTTGATCCTCGAGGAATAGGAAGATCGACGTTTGTCCCGTCTTACCTGTGCACGAGCGATGAACTTAATATCGTTGCGAACAGGCCTGCAACAAATTGCTTTTCATCAGCCCTTGAAGCCCAGCTCTTTGCGGCGAATACTGTCATCGAGCAAGGAATCACGGTCTCATCAATCTCAAACCTCTCCTCTCCATTTCTGCGCTACCAGCTTGTTGAACAGCATAAGCAATTTTTAGCTCTGAAGAAGAGCCAGGCAGAATCCTGTGGCAAACAAATGGGAGATGAACTGAGATACATGAGCACAGCTACTGTTGTGAGAGATATGGACTTCATGAGTAAACTATTTGACGGTGAAGGAGCAAAGATGTCAGTCGTCTCATTCTTTCCCCCTAAAATGTCTGGCTTATTCTCTCCTAGCAATTATTGGGGCGGGTCGTATGGCTCAATACTCGGGGCTTATCTAGTGAATATGTGCGTAGTTTCATTACGCGCCGATTGTCTTTGGCTGAACCCTTGATTAGGCTCCCTCATCGAATCGGCTATTCTGTAATTGATGGAATCGTAGATCCTATTAATTGGTCCAGTAGGCATTCCGTATTTAGTCTCAATTCATGCTACTAATTCTCAAACTGATATCAGGTGAACCATCGCACAAGTGGCCATATAACTGGCTGTCTTCAACTGAGAAGGCCTATCGTATGTATCTAGAGGACTGTTCTCGGGTACGTAAATCGTTTTCGGAATATATCATCCTCATGATACCACCTAGGCTGGGCAGGGTTTATGTCCTCTTGCGGCATATCAAGACGAGCCCTGGACAAATCTCGAACAGAGATTCGAGCAGTTCTTTAATCGTTTGGCTTTGGAACCGATGGCTGCATCAAGCTCCTCGCGACCTGGTTATTTGACATCCGGAGCCGCACGAAGTATGTACTTCTACCTTGCTATAAAAATACATAATTACTGATTAATCCCTAGGTCTTCTTCTCATCCACTTGGAAAGGCCAGGAATGTGGCCAGCGAGCGCCAAAGCCTTTGCTGAAGCCATGGCAGGAAATAGCACTCAGCTGTACAACTGGATCATCCCTCCGTCGGGCGTATCCCACGAAAACGATACAGCTCGCTTAGCGGTTACTTGCCTTGACTCCCCTCCGCCTACATCGGCGAAGGATTTCCCCTCTGCTGAGGATCTGGCCGATGAGGGTCTGAGGACACTTCGTGAAGTGTCGCCTCATTTTGGTATGAGTACAGGTATGAACGAACCCGATGGCGGTTGCCAGTATTGGCCTGCGAAAGGACCAGAGCGATTCACCGGGCCTTGGAATGCGACCTTGGATATACCGATGCTGATTATCAGTAACACAGTAGGTATCCTGCATTTTGAGTGACAGTCACTTATACCTTCCATCAGGCGGACCCGTAAGCAGCTCTCAGTCATCGGGCATTCTGTTTACCTATCCGTTGCCAGCGTGACACCCATTTCCAGCGGAGTATTGATCAACTCTTTGATGCCTAATTCATCTGTTCTCGTTATTCAAGAGAGTCCCGGGGTAATATATACCCGTTATTCCGCTTCTCTGCCTGACCATTTTCCATGCATCTAGCACACGTCTATTTCTATGGTCTCCCTTTGTATGATGAAGCTTCAACGTCAGTACATGTCTGAAGGTATTGTGCCCGTGAACGGTACAAGGTGTGCTGTCGACATCCCGACCTTCCCCAAGCCAGAATTCTGGAGGGAGCAGATGAATACCTTAAATGTGGAAGATGCCAGGTTGATGAAGGCAGCTATTATGATTGAGGCAGCTCTGTTTGAAAGTAGGATCAAGTAACCGGGAGTTTGGACGCTTGAATACATTAATTGTAAATGTGTCCATGGGGAAGCCGGGAGGGTGTATACATAGGGTATTGATAATATGTTAAAATATTAGTTATGGTTCACTCGTCTTCATCGGACTTGGCTCCTGCCTTGCGATGATCAGGTATCTCAGCGTCCTTTAGTTCATCTTTGTCTATGGCTAATCCGACATATGTTGGAAACCTAACGGTGGCATACGCAAATGCTCCGATGGGTGACGATAGGAATTACTAACCTTGGCACGTTATCTCCAGTGAATTCTTGGAACCGATATATGATGATAGAGCCAATCTTCGGAGGTTTTGACCTCAGTTGATCATTCAGTCCTGAACCGACACTAAACATCTTTCCAGAAGCCATCTTGCATTTGAGAGCCCCAGTCACGCCTGCATTCCGGCCCTTGCCAGAAACATAACCAATAACAACGGCTTCGGCATCGTAAAAAGTCTGAAGCGTTAACAATTGAGTAAATATGCACATGCTGTGAGATTAGAAAGGCATACCTTAATCTTTAGGAGAGTCGAAGAACGGCGACCTTCATACCGCCTAACAAAGACATCAATATGCCATCGTTTTCAAGACGGACAAACATACGATCCAGGCTTGCGAAGCATGAGGCCCTCTCCCCCAAGAGATTCAACCTTCTTCAATTGATCCAGAACATGCTGGCGATCCCTGACAACTTCGTGCTCAACAACACTGATGTTGTCAGAATGATGGGTTCCATTGGGGCCAAACAGTTTATTCAAGAATTCGAATCTGTCCTCAAAGGGTTCTCTGCCACGTGAGGGTATGTCGAAAACCTGGAAAGAAGCCGCATCCTAATGAGCCCACCTGATATTTCAGACACACATTACTGTCATCACCTGGAAAGTGATTTCTTTCCAATGAGGAGAGTTGATTGTCTTGACGATCGACACAGTGGACTGGAACTTGCCGCGACCTCCAAACAGTTCTCCGTCCAGTGTGATGTCCTCAGGAAGATCTAGTTATGTATTAGTTGAAGATCCAAAGGAACAAGGAGCTTAACTACGCACGGTCCAAAAACCACTTAGGAGGTGTGAAAGGATTTCCGAGACGGCTGTACATGTTCTTGCCATCAAAGAAGGTTCTAAGAACAACTAAGCAATTTTAAGATTATGTCAGGGATTTATACTGACCTGACACCATCCAATTTTTCAGACATCAACCATCCTGTTGGGTCGGCACCCTTCTCGATGTCCCATTTATTGGCCAAAAGAAGTTCAGGCAATTTCTTCATGGGAGGAACAGTTTCAGCACCATATTCCTCCTCCTCATCTTTGCAAGAGCTGCTCTTGTTACCAGAAGACGCAGGCGTGCGTGCCCGCTTTACAGGACTTGCATCCTCCTCGTCTGCGTGTTTTCGCTTGCGCTTGATTGGGCTTGTCGTCTTATTTTGTGGTGTCTTCTTCGGCGATCCTTGACTTCCATACGGATTTTTAAGCTTCATGCGTGCAGCTTCATACTTATCTCCCAGCAAACTCTTGAGATGCTTGCAACTACGGGCATTGACAGGTACGCCACCCTGATATTGATGTTTAATTGTAGACAGAAACAGTTGTGAGAAAAGATAATACCTGGTTTCTCCATGCCTGATGGATCCATATCAGCTCGGCATAAGCTGTGGCTCTTATTACGGAAGATTATGACAACTCACGGGGCAGGTACTGCGACATACGGTGATGTGAGTAAAACTATGAAACGATGAGGAGTTGAGAGAAAATCCCTAACCAATAGTAGTGATCCCAGGTCCGCTTTACCTTATATACAGATGTACTGCAGAGAGTTACTTGTACTGCCAACTTGAGAAAATAGGAAACGTGCCTTGTCTGCGACTTGACTTCCTTCTCTTCGCCGTCAGCCATGAAGACGTTGGGCTTAACTCCGTTTATTTCAGCAAGTTCGTCTTTGGGCATGGTGGTCGTCAAGTTTAGCTGTCCCATTGGGACTTGCTCGGGACCCCGAGAGGGAATATCATGTGACAAGCCCATCACGCGCATAGGGGGTGAATTGAACTACTTAATTACGACGCGTCAAGAAGAATTTAAATGACTGTTCAAGAATTAGACAAATTTAAGTACGGACTAGAAAATATTTGAGTACTCTAAAGTAATGAAATAGTAAGACGGTATAACGATACATGGTGATGATGATGGTACAATACAGTGCGGTGCCACCAGGGCGTATGGTGTCTAGGATGAAGAATACATTAGGCGAAAGGGTGATTAACAGACATATAGTCGAGGATTATGGTAAGTGATTGGGGTATAATATTAAGGATGAATGGCAAATTCAGCTTGCCAATAGTTTTCGTGCGTGTTCCACAACGAGAGTAGAACTATCTGTTCGAGACGGATGTTTTGAAAGCCTAGGCACCATCGAGAATTGGAGCTGGACATGTGCTTTGATGCCTAATAGCAGGGAGTCAGAGAGATGTATACAGAAATAATACCCGAGGACATACTTCATAAAAAATTTTCATTTTCTCGGCTGTTATTTCACCAAGAACAGCGCGGGATGCACCATCAGAATTGAGCATAATTCTGCATATTAACGGGCTCTTCTGATAACCAGGCCACTATATGTATCATCAGCATGACTGGGATAGAGATACCGGAGTGTATAGTATACCCGGATGCACAGGTGGATCCAGCTCTGGTCTTGGAGGAAATTATCACACCCTCCAACAAGCATTCGTGATGTATCGGGACTCCTTTCGATTAATTCGGCTACATCAATACCCAAAGCCCTACAACCACACCTTTGGAATGTGATCGGAGACTGGACATGGCGACGCCCGACATTTCTGCCACTGGTGTCTTGTGGCACGCGTCGCCAGTTCGAAGGCAGGGAAGTGTCGGTTATCCCAGCGAACACATACGCCAGTGTAGTGAATCCAGACTGATGGTAGTCAGGGACGGGGGGATGGAGAGGATTCACATAGGCATAGGCGTTCATTGTAATGTAGGATACACGAGAGCTTCCGGGGTAGATAGTGAGGAACGCTCAGCAAACGATGGTACAGAACCTTTGAGAGACGCCATAGCTTTCTTTATATCTAGTGTGCAGTTTGGCGCTATATCTTTGTTCGCATTGAAGGCTTTGTTAGCTATTCGAACAATGACCGAATGCCACAGGGCGATGAATAAGTAGCGTCTATCTCGAGTTTTTGCAAGATCGCAATATCCATCTATCGAGAACTGTCAATGATCGATACAATAGTCAAAGTTTGATTACTATGCCACAACCTTCGGAAGTGAAGAAAATGAGGCGGCGATTCGACAGAGAGCTTCATCAATAGATATTGACCACAAAGGCTCCCCCCAGTCCGGTTACCAATCAGAGTAACAAGCCACGAAGCAAAGATATACAGTTTTAGATGAGGAGCTCAGACCAGCTAGTTAGCCTGAGATCAAGATGCCGATTAACAGCCCTAAGCAAAACAAGACCTAAACACTACTCGTATAGGTTGTTCGAGATAGGTAATGGGCAGCCCCAGCTGCAGAGAACGTGATGTTCACCCTACAGAATTTTCCGTACCAAAAGCAGACCAACCGAAGACAACGCGTAGTGAATGCCGCCTGAATGCATATAATTTGATGTCAGTTTGATGTGGCAAATTTTGAATTGACGCGAACTTTAGAACGCGCCTTCGGGATTTGCCGTTGCTCACGTGCCTCATAACTGCAACAGAACCCACTACCACTACCACCATCACCATTCCGTTGGTACGTTTCTTCCGAGCCTTACGAGCTAAATTCAATGTTCGAAACTTTCTACCACTCCTTCCAAATATGAAGACGGAAAAATCGAAGGGTTATGAATTTTATCGGAACGTCTTGGGTAGTCCGAAATATATCGTGGCTCCGATGGTGGATCAAAGTGAACTTGCGTGGAGAATATTCTCCCGACGATACGGAGCCCAGGTACGTTATTTTACGCTTACATTGTCAGTTGTATTCAAGTGAAGTGCACTAGCTTGCATACACGCCAATGATCAACGCGAAGGTAGCGTTCAGTCACCCCAAGTTTTTCATCGCCTCTTATTTCTACAGATGTTTGCAGACGATACTCACAAGAACACTTGGAAAAAGTATTTCGATATGGAATCTTGTGAAGAAGGCGATCCCACGACTGACCGGCCTCTCATCGTCCAATTCTGCGCGAACGATCCCGAGAAACTATTGATATCAGCCAAGGCAGTCGAAGCTCATTGTGATGCCATTGATATCAATCTTGGCTGCCCTCAAGATATTGCGAAAAAGGGGAAATATGGTGCATTCTTACAGGATGATTGGGATTTGATCTATAAACTGAGTTCGTCTGCTTTAACTGAGTTCCTGTTATGCAATGATACTGACGACTCTGCTGATAGTCAATATTCTGCACACAAACCTTTCTATTCCTGTGACGGCGAAGTTCAGAGTGTTCCCAACTGTAGAGAAAACAGTAGAGTACGCTAAAATGCTGGAGCGGGCAGGGGCTCAGATTCTGACATGCCATGGACGAATACGAGAACAGCGGGGGCACCTATCCGTGTGTCAGCCTTTGACTCATTGCGTATGCCCTAACTCTTGCACTAGGGTCTCGCAGACTGGAGTAAAATCCGCGCGGTCAAAGAAGCCGTATCGGTCCCCGTCTTTGCTAACGGGAATATACTGTATCCCTCCGACATTCCAAAGTGCTTAAAGGCGACAGGCGCCGATGGAGTCATGAGTGCGGAAGGACAGCTCTATAATCCAGCCCTTTTTGCGAGCGTTCCTACCGAAGTAGAGGAAGTCACAAATCAAAAATTACTTGAGCAGCACGTCCCTCATGTTGATTTGGCGCTAGAGTATCTGTCTGTTGTGCAGTCTCTCAAGACACACACTTCGATGAGTGCCATCAAGGGCCACTTGTTCAAAATTCTTCGACCGGGTCTCTCTCACGACAAAGACCTTAGGGAGAAGTTAGGGAGGACACTCATAAAAAAGGACCAAGATTGGCGGCACGGCGGGTTACAGCCCTACATCGATGTTTGCCTGGAGTTGAAGGAGCGAATGGAGGTACCGTACCTCGTGTTCTTGTTGGCCCTCATCTGACTTGTACATAAAGATTAGTGCGAAAGCAGCTGAGGGTCAAGGTTCAGATAAGCTAGTTACAATTGACACATCTACTGGATTACATGTTCTTCCGCACTGGTTGGCTCAGCCATATTTCCGACCGCTACGAGAAGGTATTCGGATTCATTTCCTGTTTGTTAAATACTCACTTTCATCCCAGTTACTATCAAATGTACTGATAAACCTGCAGAAGCTATTCCTACGAAGCGTCAACGACCGGAAGCAGAACGAAGTGCCGAGGACGAGAGTAAAAGGGTCAGATTAGACAAAGAAGCGCAGCCAGTCGAGACGATCCATATAGTGGTGTAGATTATAATGCGTAGCCTCTACTTGGTGCTCCATCTTCAGCTCCTTGTCATTATTAGAGCTGCTACTTAATAGTTAATTTTACTTAATTGATTGTGACGTGACTAATTCGTGACTCGCTGGACCTACGACTTGCATACGACTGTATTTCTCCAAATTCCTTTCTTCACCCCTCCCACACTATCGCTATTATCCTGCGCTCTTTCTTTCCTAGCTACCGACTCTCTTATCCCTCCGTTTCTATATCCGTATTACCATCCGAAGGACACCACTAATCTGTACAATGTCGGACTCCTTCGCAGATTTATGGAGTTCGACAGTACCCACGACGAAGCCTGCACCTCAGAAGATGGGATCTTACTCCTCGACGTCCATCCCAGGCGTACGACGAACACAGAATGATATTTTCTCCATGCTTTCTTCGGCGGGTTCCTCAGGACCTGGATCTCGCTCAGTTACACCAGCATCGAGAACTGTCTCACCCCCAGGACCACCTCCTGCGAGCTCAGCTTCGTCAGGAGATGCATTTAGCAGCCTTTTGTCGGAGAAGTTCGCTTCCAAGCCTGCCTCACAGATGACCATGGCAGAACGGGCCGCCATAGCGGAACGAGAGAGGATGGAAAATTTGCGGCATTCGCAAAAGGCAGCGCCTATGCAGACATCTTCCGCATGGGATGGATTGGATAGTTTGGGACAGAAATCTTCACCACCCGTGGCATCGACATCGCAATCGTCGTTCAACGATGATGACTGGGGATTTGGCGCACCGGCTCGCGATACTTCACAACCTCCTACTACTGTCAAGGATGACGACGACTGGGGACTCGCCGATTTTGGGGCAACAACCAGACAATCTCAGCCAGCATTCCGTACCCAGAATATATGGGACATGGATCAAACTTCAGACAAAGAACCGTTCAGACCCGGGACACACTCTCCGAGTGACGATTTCAATTTTGGAGACCGCGAGGATCAATTTTTGGATTCTCATGCCCAAGACGATGATATTTTGGGTGAACTTGGGAGACCTGTCGACGCTGCACCACGACGGCCTTCATCGGTACGTTGAACATTATCGTTACCTTACAATTGCTAATCCCATCTAAGAATAATCAAAGATCAGAACAAGCACCTCAGCAACCTCGCGCACCCCCCACACGACAGGTGTCCCCTCCTCCCCATATACTTGGGCAACTTGTCGAAATGGGGTTCTCAATACATCAGGCCAGGATCGCACTTGCTTCGACAGACTCAGGTCTAGATGTTGAAGCTGCTCTAGAAACCCTCCTCAATAATGGTGCTGCTAGTACTCCAGGGTCAACACCTCCCCCGACACTTCCCCGTCGCCCACCTCTCGCGGGGAAGAATATTAATCATTCAAGTCAATCCAACATGCGACATAGAGAGCATGACCGATCTGCGTCATCTCCATTATCTTCCCACACAGAGAGCAATATTCAAGAACAAGCAGATAAACTTTTAGCTCAAGCCAGCGAAATAGGTTTGAGCTTCTTCAATAAAGCCAATGCCGCTTGGAAAGAAGGGCGGGAACGAGTACAGAAAGCTTATGCTGAACGAATAGGTTCAGATAGCGTGATAGACAGTCGATCAGGCAGTCGTACGAGCAATACTCATGGCCGGCCGAAATGGATGCAAAGCGACGATGTTATACTGCACAATGATACTGCAGACCATATTCCGGAAGGGAGGGGAAAAAAGAGTCCATCACCGGCATTAGGACAATCGTCCAACCCCCAGCCTAGACCTCAACCAACGGTTGTTGATCTCTTTTCTACGGTGGATGAAGCACCAGCGGCCTATGTATCTCCCTTCCGCCGGGGAAAACCCAAGGTTTCTCCGCCAATACCAAGCACCCAGCCTGTACCAACACCGTCTCCGCCTTTGAAACCCCTTATTTCCGCGTCGTCTTCATCGATCACTACCTCTCAGTCTCACAAGAACCTTGGAGCTGAGAAATTCAAGCTTGGTCAATATGGTGAAGCCGAGTCTGCTTATACGAAGGCTATAGAATGTCTGCCATCCGGACATTTACTCCTAGTGCCTTTATACAATAACCGGGCGTTAGTTCGACTAAAAACAGGTGACTACAGCGGTGCTGTTGGAGATGCTGGGATTGTCATCGAGTTGGTTAGCGAGAGCGCCTGGCGAGACGAACAAGCACGAGTGAAGTCCTCTGAAGAGGGTGCCGGCGTCGAGCTTGGTGATGGCTTAGTCAAAGCATGGAGACGGCGGGCCGAGGCATTAGAGGGGAGAGAAAAGTGGGAGGATGCTCGCAAGGACTGGGAGAAGGTAGCAGGAGCTAATTGGGCTGCCTCTAATATGAGAGGGGAAGGTGTCCGGGGTGTCGGACGATGTCGGAAGATGGTCGTTGCTCAGAAGCAAGAAACATCAGGAGTTTTCCCACCGGGACCTGCGAAGCCTAGACCTGCTCCTGCGCGACCTCCCCCCAGACGGGGACCCACCCCGCCTTCACAGGCGCTCTCGAATTTGAAGAAGATCAATGATGCGGCCGAGGCTGAGGATAATGAAAAGTACGAGTTGAAGGACGTCGTTGACGGGAAGCTTTTGGCATGGAAGGGAGGCAAAGAAACGAATATCCGGGCGTTGATTGCGAGTTTGGATACCGTGCTTTGGCCTGAACTCGGTCTGCAAAAGACGAGTATCGCAGATCTTGTGACGCCTGCGCAAGTAAAGATCAGGTATACCAAGGCGATTGCGAAGCTGCATCCTGATAAGGTTTGAGCCGTGTTGTCGTATTTTGCGAGTCGATTTTTGATCACGATTTTTCCACAGCTCAATCCGAATAACTCGACCTTGGAGCAGAGGATGATTGCCAATGGAGTGTTTGGCACCCTTAACGAGGCTTGGAATGCTTTCAAACAGTAGACGCACTCCGTTTAGATTTTTTTTGAACTAAATTTATTCTTCGTCGCACATCTTTCACTCGGACAAATATTAGGAATATTAATACGCATTGCACCCAAGGTTCGACAAATGTGCTCATTTCAATCCTCTATGAAAGACAACAAGGATGGATCATACGAGTGAGTGGCACAGGTGGCCTGTATTATGGATGGCAATTAGTTGACATTGCCTTGTACTTTGACCGTCACTCGTGGATCATTCCTTGATCGATGCTCAATTGTCTTTTACCATACATCACACGCCTCGTGCAGTGTCCTCTTCATGTCGGACTTGGTTTAGGTAAGCTCGTGATCTTCGCTAGAAGTCCCCTACTAACTCCTTTGACCATAGCATGCGTTACAACCACTCATCTGGTTGCGTGCCTTGCAAAAACTCATTCACCTCGTATTCCCAGCATCTACCTATTACAGTACTCCCCCAAGGCAGCGTACTTCGCCGGACTTGCGATGATCTAGTCGTTGAAGGTCAAATACCAACAAACTTCCTCTTTGACGACACTGGAACCGTGTGGCAGCCAGTTTTGTCTCTTGATCAAGAGCCATCTTTTATCTTGTCATGTAGACCCGATGATTTTTCGCCACTCCCCAGGTCCCCGATTTTACCGGTGTGCGGCTCAACCCCCGATCTTCCGCCAGAAATTTGGAATCAGATTTTTACGGAAGCATCCAAGGACCTTTATCAGTGGTTGACACCACTGCGTATCAGCCTAGTGTGTCGCTACTGGCGAAATATGGCACACTCCGCGCCTCACCTATGGACGGGCATCTACATTGACGTGCGACATGTGAAACGGAGTGGGATGCGGGCACCATGGCAAACCTTTGAAACCGTCTGGTGGTTCCTCCATTTATCAAAAAACAAGCCACTCGACGTCAAAGTAGACCTTCTTGGATACGACGGTGATTTGGAGTTCGAGCGCACGGTCGAGATGATTGCAGAGCACTCTGCAAGGTGGCACATCGCAGATATCAGGGCACCACCTTTAAGTTTGTCATGCTTCAAGTGCGTGGGTGGTAGGCTCCCTTTGCTAGAAAGCTTGTCTGCAGACATCGTGGAGGAACCTTTTCAAAGCAGCAGCAAGCGACTTAAAGGCTTTCGGCGCGCGCCAAAATTGGTGTCTCACAGTCCCGGTGGTATCAGTGCAAGTCAGTGTGGCGTTCCGTGGGCGCAGCTCAGGACCGTGGTTTTGCGAGATTTTTTCGACTGCGATCTGTACAAGAAGTTACGCGCCTCAGTGATACTCGATCATCTGGTTCTGTCCCCAGAGTGCGAATTTGAAACTGGCTTTGGGACCGTAACTTCTCTTCGTGCGTCCACGCTGACGATGAAATCCCTTCCACGCCTTGCTTCTTCTTTTCTCCGAGGCTTCAGGTTCCCTCGCCTGACATCTCTAAATATTTCGATCCCTGATACAGAAAACCCACGTCCATTTCCGACGAATTCCTTATTGCATTTTCTCCAACAGTCAGAGTGCGAGCTCCAGCATCTTGTACTAAAGAAGGTTCCCATTCCGTGCGAGGACATGATCAAAATTCTCGACGCTACTTCGGCTTTGGTATCTCTAATTATACATGAGCCTGCTTCGCCCCAACCGTACACGCATTGCATTACGAATGAATTATTTCGATATCTTATGGTGTCTTCTGCGCTTCCGAAGCTCAGGAGCCTAGAGTTTGTGTGGAGTCATAATGCATATGAGGAATGCATCATCGACACGATTGAAACACGCATTAAGGAGCCATTTGTGTACGAGGGTGCCCAGTTAGAAAAAATTGTGCTGGGTCGTCGGAATGGCGTTGATTTGCAACCGTCGACCATAGAACGAATGAATCTTCTCAGAAAGCGTGGATTACATATATCTTTATGGTGAAGGTGGTAATTATATGGTTGTAGGCTATGTCAACTTCACAGTACATTTTTCTTGTAACTAGATCTAGTCTCACAAGTGTTTCTCTCTGTACATGATTCAAGTACTTATGCAAATAATAGCAATTCCATATACAGAACTCCACCCCCTCTCATTAACAGACGTGTGTCGTCGTCTGTCTGCAAGGGTCCAGGTGGCAATAGCTATCCTACGTCAAGTATTATTAACCCACGGCCCGAGTTAAAGTTCAATCGTCATACTCCGTTCCGCGTCCCCGGTCCTTTAATTACTAAACACTGAAGAAATTCTTCTGATTTTCTCAGATGTCGTGAGTATATCTTATTCACCACGCTCCCGAGTAGTAACTACTACGCTCACATCTTCGTCGAATTCAGGACTAAATCTATTCCAACGATTCTCCCTTCTCTCGCCAACGTGCCTCAGGCATCGGCTGTGTATCCTGAGGATTTCTACACAGGCGGTTCCTATGTTGAGCTACCGTACGGCCGTGTAAGCTTCCCATAAATACTAGTGACAAAACGGCAATCTGACCTTTGTAGACGCGCTATTGGCTATTAGGTCCAGAGACGGGCCGGAAGGTGGTCCTAATTCATGGCCTTTCTATCCCATCTATCGTATGGAAAGACGTTGCACCTCAGCTTGCGGAACGCGGATATCGTGTCTTGCTGTACGGTTAGGCATCTCTTTGGTTACGATGGTAGAAATCCGATAGACGTTCGTAGATCTTTACGGACGAGGATATTCCGATGCGCCACAAACACCTAATACTGCGCGTTTCTTCGCAGACCAGTTCTTGTTCTTGATGCAACATCTAAATTGGGCAAAGGCTATCTTGATAGGTGTTTCCATGGCGAGTCTGCCTGCAGACACCTGAAAGCGTACTGAGTGATTTGTCTAGGGCGGCGCTATAGCAGCGGGGGTGATTTACCATTATCCACACCTTGTTGAAGATCATATCGTCCTCATCGCGCCAGCAGGTGTTATTAAGGTTCGCATGCTGAATAATTCACCATTGATAACCTCCGACTCAACCAAGGCAGCTAACAGAACTACCTCCGAACTTGAAAACTCCACCTCCCACTATGGTCCATCGTACCGTTCCTGGTCTTCCTGTATGTCAAAGGCTTTTGTCTTCAAACATATTTCTGACTTCTGGTCGAAAGACGACATTACTGCCGCAGTCGGATCCTATATCTGAAGTGCGTTATTCATGACATGCACTTACTCGGGACCAAGAGAAGTTGCAGGTTTTAGACATCCAAAGCACCTATCTGGAGGGATACAACAGCGCCATTTCTTCATCATACAAAGAGGGTCCGGTGCGCGAGATGGCATACGCATACCAGTCGGACGCTTTTAATGGTCACAAGGTTTTACACCTTCACGTACGCAAAATTCATGGATACTTCCAACATTGCCCACTCACTTTTCACAGGGAACCAACGACCGAGTAGTAGCATACGCACCAGCAAGCAACATCGCGGCTCTGCTACCGGATGAAGCACATGTCGAGCTCGTAACAATTGAAGGTGCTGGTCATGATTTAACCATCAGTCAAGCTAAACTGGTGTTGGAAGAGTTGGATGGGTTTCTGCCTGGACCGACTGTACAGAACTGAAATTACAACATTTGTGATGAATTAAGGAACCGCGCCGTTAACCTAATGACGGCCAACCATGCATCAATATGTACTTGCAATCAACCTATGCAGAGAATGAGTAAAAGTCTTGTTATATAGAAAACAGAATGATCAGATGGGGTTGCCCGAAGAAATGAGCTGTGGCGAGCTGTTTCGGTAGCAGACTACGAAGACCATCGTAATGAAACGTCATGTAAAAAAAAAGATTGTACACTCACTATAGGTCAGTAGGGAGGAAGTAACCCGTGAGAGTCTGAGATTAACCCGTCACAATAACGAACGTCAACAAGCACGAGACTGATCTCAGTTTTTTTTAAAAAAAAAATAAAACAGCTGTGGGACTGTCGTCAATGATACGCCACCAAAGTACAAGTCAGGTGTTAACTCCATTGGTACATGACGAGGATAACAGGAATTATGAACACCCGTTTGCTGTATGTGTAGGAATGGATGGCCGCAAGTAAGGAGATCTGAGCTTCAGCAAGGGTAGGGAAGAGTTTAGCCTCCGTCGTCATATCTAGACAATCACACTCAATTTTCTACTATTCCCTACGGCGTCAAGTCAACATTGGTTTATGAATCGCAACATCTGCAGAAAATAAAGTAAGAAATGAAACCAAGACACAATGATAGAACCTGAAGTGCAAATAATAAGGAAACCTGTCCACCCACATACTCGTTAAACTAGCGAGAGGCTCTCCATGAATGAACTATCTGAAAAAGTCTGTTACGACCGAGTTTAACGGTGGGAGCCCTTGTGACAATTGAAGTGATGGTGAGAAGAAAACCCTGTTTATTAAAAAAGTTGGTACTCGGCATTTGCCGTCGGTCTCGAGGCAACCATGAGTTGACCTTCAGTTCAAGGTTCTGTCCTTGTTCAATCACTCTTATTCTTGGTTTCTAGGCGAACCATTTCTCACAGAGGTATAGTTTATTTTTTTCCTTTGCTAATTTCTTATTTGTGTTTGCATCCTTATAAGTCCTAATCTCGGACTGGATACAAGATATTAACGACTACTGCGATGATACCAGGACTTGCAATCACCTATAACTACCAAATCCTCGTAGATTGGATTCTCGATACCTCTCGATTCTGTCACCACACAGTAGTGAACCTACTCCCCAGTTCTCGGACGTCGCCGTCACCAGCGTTGCACTCGAGTACAGCTCATCGTTCAAGCTCAGATTCCCATTTTGTTGCAAATTGGCTTCTAACTTATCCTTTGGGCTTGCTCTTGCGCTTTCCTTGGCTGGTCCTTCTCGCACTCCGCAAGCAGTTCTTCAGAATGGCATTCTCGTTGTGGAGGCTGAAGCTTTTTTCAACACGTGCCTACCAGGCCATCTCCGCTCAGCTTTTGTCGACTCATTGCTCTGGTGCAGCTGGACTCAAATCTGGATCTATCTCCACGATTCCTCTTTCTATGGAACAAGAGGAGAGCGGCAGCGAAAGTAACCAATTGAGATACCTCAAGTACACTTACAAACCTTTGCCCCCGTCACACAGTTTCGACATTTCCGGCACCAGATACCGCCTTCTGTCTACCATTCAAATGTCTGGATCTACTAGTATTGTATACTGTGCTGGAACTAGGAAAGGGGTATTCGCCGTGAAAACGTTCGACAAAGCCACAATAAAGCTGCATCAGTATCCTACCCCGAAAGCCATTATCGACGAGAAGAACGTTTTGGTTGACCTTAATAATCCTGGTTCTCCCTTTGTGACGCGGCTGTTAGCCTCTGGCGAAGACGATTACAAAGTCTTTTTCGTGATGGTGAAGTCCCTTCGTACCCTTTGTTATATCTGCAGTTCTGATGACGTTGCAAGCAT
Source organism: Armillaria sp. CMW 4456 (assembly GCA_028551335.1). Lineage (NCBI taxonomy): Eukaryota > Fungi > Basidiomycota > Agaricomycetes > Agaricales > Physalacriaceae > Armillaria > Armillaria sp. CMW 4456. The sequence continues at coordinate 55,330 of JANDKJ010000329.1, forward strand.
AAATACTCCATGAGTCTTCGAGATAGGCTTCGTATGCCCGAAGCGATACCCTTGGAAGACGTCAAGATCTACAGTGCTGAGCTTGCAAGTATCTTACATTTATTAGAGTCACTGTTGAGTTAACTTTTGTTCGATAAGCTTGCCAGCTTAGAGTACATTCATAAGCATCAATATGCGCATCGCGATATCAAACCTGAGAACATCCTTATCTCTCCATCAGGCCACATCTCTTTAGCCGATTTTGGCCTTGCTCGAAAGTTTACTTCAGTGACGGAGTGTATTATTGAGGACGACATTCAGTCAGGGACAGCCAAATATTTCAGCCCGGAAGTCCGTCGGCATGAAAAGAAGATTAACGCTGTGTATACAGATATTTGGGGGTTTGGCGCCGTACTTTTGGAGATGCTTTTGTTCAAACGAGACGTCAGTCATGGTGCTCTTTGTCTGCAATCATCTGATACATTTTGGAATAGTCTTTCCATCCCTATGAAGAATGGCTGGCATATACTGGCAAGAGTGCGGGTAGTTGTATATCCGAGCTCAACAGTGATGCGATTAATTTGTTACAGAAGGTGAGAGACAATGACTACTATTTCTTTCGGATCTGGTCAACGTCATTGACAAGGTTCTCGATGTAAATCCAACTGCGCGTATCAGTATATCTGATATCAAGGACCACACTTTTCTGGACGGATATGTAATGTGGGCGATCATCTGGAATGACTATCTTTACTTTAACACTTGCCATTCAATAGACCCAATGATAGGGACGTGCTCAGACCTCGTCGTAAGTAGAACTGCTACTCCTGCTTGCCCTTCTTCAGCCTCGGCTCATGCATACCAGCGTCTTTTCGTCCGCGGGAGGATCAGCGATGGACCAGCATATTGTCCCTTCCTGTCGGCCGACGGGGAGAAAACGAGCAGCAGACCAATGAGATCCTTGGCCTTGATCAACGGCCGCCATTGTCGTTTTGGAACACTGAAAGCGGGTGCCTAGTCAATTACATCTGTCCGGAGCTTGAGATTCATGCTCTTCATTGCCCAGAACCGGATTTGCTCTCGACTCTCTTGAATTTAGTCTTCTGGCATATCTGTGGGCTTGTATCTGATGCGATCTACAAACTAAAAACTGTTAAAATTGGTTAGGCACATTGTATTATAGATCGTAGATTGCTCTATTAGAATATTATAAACGACTGTCATATCTGTCATCACGATAAGGTATCATAATAAATGTAGTTCCCGGGATTAAATGGACTACACATATTTAGCCTGACTTGTGCTTCTGGGATTCAACTTCTGCTAGTTCAGCATCGTCATCATCAGCATGTTCACTCTCATCGAAATCTTGAGGTAGAATAAGATTAAGAATGACGGCCATGATTCCCGCAGCGAGGACTAGACCACGTTCAGAATTTGGCGAGGAAATGAAGAGGGGTGTACTCACAAGGTGTACTAAGGACAATTGTGATAGAGTCGAACAGACCTTGCAAGCCTTTGCTCGGATTATCTACACCATCGAACAGATGTTCAAAAATCGTAGGCACCAATAGATCGCCAAAACCGAAGGAAAGAGCGGCGGCAAGCACAAATCGATCTCGACGGGTGAATGCATTGTACGCAAGGACACGTATGCCAGATGTAGCCACTGAGGCAAATAGGAATGTCGTTACTCCACCAAGAACGGGATTAGGAATGGCCAGGAAGACACCGGATATTTTCCCGAGGACCCCAAATAGAATCAAGAAGAAGCAGCACCACCGACCAGCTGAACGATTAGCACATCTTGTTATAGCAATTACACCGTTGTTCTGTGTGCATGATAAGTCAACCTTAACTATATATAAGACGAAGCAACCCTACCTGGGCAAAAATGGACAGAGGAGTTACGGTGAAGAGCGCTGAAACGAATCCACCGATACCATCACTCTATGACCGAGACTCAGAAAGAATAGTATGGAACCATTGTGCGCAACATACCAGTACTCCGCCCTGTATCCGAGTGTCGAATTCAAGTCCATCGACAGCAACTCTTGATACTTCAGCGGAGGCAGTAATGTCACCTATAGCTTCCATCGCAACAGACACTGTATTAAGGAGATCAATGCAGGTAGAACTACAGATGCAGGAAATTAGCTACCATAGACCGCCAACATGGGCAATATCGCAGGAGGATATACACCGATTTTGAAGGTGTGTACCCTAAACAAGGTGAGTCTACAATAAAGCTGTATGAATTTTGTGAATACTTACCACAAGAAGGTGATAGCTGGTGCTGTTGTGATACTACTTCCGTCAATGTATCCAGCAGCTCCGCTAACAATACAACCCACAGCAAGGCCGACGACGATACTGATATTTTTCAAAAACGGTGACCCGAACAGTTCAGTCAACATTATGGTTGCAAAACTCAAGAATCCAAGGCCAATGAATTCCGCCGATCCCCAGCTATCGGTAAACCATATTAGATATGAATCTGCAATCAAGGAAAATATGGACACACGGGAGGGGACGTGGAGCCGCTATGTTAGGGCAGAGCTGGAAGTACCCCGATGCGGGGCGACTCATGCAATCATTAGCACCTCCACCCCAGTTAGGAATGCCCGAGTCTCCGACGAGGGAGGCCCCAATCATGACAATGACTGAATGCAGTATGAGCTGGATGATGTTGATTACAGAACAGAGAAGAGGTTACCTGTCCCGGTTACAATGGGTGGAAAGATGCGTTTAAGTCTGCGGGCAGGTATAAAAGACATGAAAATTTCGAGGAATGAACAGATAAGGGAGGTTCCTGAGGAGGTATTGGTGGGCGGCTCGAAGTGTTGGTGGCGTGAGGACGTACCCAAGACCTTTCCGTACGCGTCTGGACAAGCCAAACGTGTAACGGTACCATCAGCTGTGGTCGTTGAGGAACACGTCCCATCCTTGTACATGGCATCGAAGATCTGACAGTCGCGTTAGAAAGAGCAGGAAAGTAAAGCAATCGACGCACGGCATTGGCTGTACTGAGGGTCGCGAAACTCGTTCCCACAACAGTAATCAAACCGGTTCCGAGGTAATAACCACCGAAAAGAGGGATCCGGGACATTTGAACGAGACTCAAAATGCCTGGCGAGCATGGTCAGTCTGTTATTTTCAACTTGTGGTTTGACGCGTCCGGTTACTTACCACAGCCAATAAGCGAGGCAGAAATCATATATGCTGAGAGCTCGTTGCTAAGGCTTAGAGCAGACGCGAAGATGATCGGAGGGGTTATAAGGCCAGCAAGCATAGCAAGAGCGTGCTGGAATCCACTTGAAATAGCAAGAATTAAAGGAAGATCCTGGTCCAAAGCATAAAATGGCGGGGCTCGTTTCTGTTTTGCGTATGGCAAGGTAGGCAAGCAGAGCCTGCATGATAGGTAAAGTCACAGAATATCGCAACGGTAAATTACGACACGTACCATCCATAATCATAGTCCCCTAGCCATCCATCTCGCGTCGTAAACTTTTTGGCAAAGCGAGATGCTCGTTCCTTGAGGGCAGCTCCCCGAGGGCTCACCTGGGGCTGAGCGATAGGCTTGGGCTGGCTCGTATTCAGGATGTCGGACGACATGCTTGTCGAAAAAACAGAGTTGAAGAGGAGACTTTATAATCCCATGGGCCGCTTGGACAAATGCTGCATATGGTTTCCCAGAGATAAGGGTCTAGATCAATTCAGTCCCAGATAATACACTGTCAACTGCCAATATCCACTTCAGAGCCGCTGGTCTTCCGTTCGGGCGCTAATACTAATCCAGACAGCTTATCTTCGTAGCAAAACTGTTCTTATATTAGGCCAGTGCGGATTCTCTTCTGATGTGGACAATTTATTTTCCAGCCTCATAGCAAACAATCGGCCAATCGGCAGTAACCTAGAATGGGAATGCGGTTTCGCCGCGGCTCTTTACTGCACACACGACACCTGTAACCGATGCGACTGCCATGAGCACCCCAGATGGCCCCGAAGGTCGCGTTAATGGTGCGCCGATGGCGAGTGGTCAAGAGGAGAAGGAAGATATTATCGAGATAACGAACAGTCCGTCGGAAATGAGTGACGTTGGCTCCGATGATGAGGTTTCAAGCAGCGGCGAGGAAGTGGATGAGGAGGGGGATGAGGAGGGGGAGGAAGAGGGGGAGGAAGAGGACAGCGATGACGACGAAGACGTCGATGAGGAAGATGAACCGGCGCTGAAGTACGAGCGAATAGGCGGATTCATCCCTGACCTCTTCAAGAAGGATTCAGCATCGGCTCTGGCTGTTTCGAATGGCAAAACCATGGTGAATACCGTCTGTTCGCAGTTTTTTCATTAGACAGCATTAATGTCGAGCAAGCAAGGCTTTAGGAACACACGCAGGCTTTGTTCATATGCTCGACCTCACCGGCAAGCGGTTTAAGTCATATAAGCCTCATCAGGCATCTGTCGTCGATATATGCGTTGATGCAACTGGAGATTTCATTGCTACGGCTTCCATTGATGGTAAGCTCCAGGTACAAACGTCAATGTTGCGCTGATGATGATACCCTTTATAGGACAAGTCGTTATTATATCACTGTCGACGACCGAATCCTACGCCTTCGATATGAAACGTCCAATGCGTACCGTATCCCTAGAACCGACCTTTGCAAAGAAGAGTACACGGTCTTTTGTCAGTGGAGGCCTAGCGGGGTCGTTGGTATTGCACGAGAAAGGCTGGCTTGGTCACAGGCAGACGGTCTTACATGTAGGGGAGGGACCGATCTGGCAGGCACGGTGGAGGGATAGGCTGATTGCTTGGGCGAACGACCTGGTCAGTTGTTCAATTCAGCTGTATAAAGGTTACCAACGCCTTGACAGGGTGTCAAAATCTATGATACTACGTCCCAAACCCGGATAACCTTCATTGACCGACCTTCGGATAGTCCACGCGCCGATCTGTTCAAATGTACACTTCACTGGCAAGACGACTCTACCTTGCTGATATCATGGGCGGACCATATCAAGGTAGCCAGAATTCGCGCAAGGCCCCGGACGACTACGACTGCGGCATCTGCCAATCTACCTCCTCTTCTCGTCGAAATAACCGCTGTTTTCCAGCTAGACTGCATGATTGCTGGTATTCTTCCTCATCCCACGCCCCCTTCATCTATCCCCTACCCCGACCATGCTTCGAGCATCAGTTCCGGAAAGCATACGAGAACAATGTCATCTATATCTACGCATTCATCTACCCCTTTGTCTCTTCTGATTTTGGCGTATAGCCCGCCAGACATGTCTTTTCTCGAGGAAATGACTCTGGATCGTGACAAGCAAGCGCGCAAAGTTGCTGAACGTCCCGAATTGCGAATAATCTCTCGTTCAGGAGAAGAACTTGCAGCTGATGCTCTCAGCGTGACAAACTACCAATCATGGGGCTGTAACGACTACGTTCTCGTTGAGGTTGATAAAGACGCCTTGCATGCAGATGTCAGTAATGAGGGTAGATCGTACGTGGTGTTGAGTCCTCGAGACTTAATCCTCGTAAAACCTCGAGACCGGAGAGACCATGTTCATTGGCTGGTAGAACGGAAGAGGTATGAGGAGGCCCTGGAAGAACTGGAAATCATTGAGGCCAGTGGCGACGCAATTGAGGAAGGCGAAGATACTCTGACCGCTTCGGAGATTGGTCAACGGTACATTGAACATCTCATCAATGATGGTGCGCTTCAATTCCACCTCTGCTCACAGTTCAATGACAGCTCAATTAGGTGACTTTTCCAAGGCTGCACAACTATGTCCGAAAGTTTGCGCGCACGATTCCAAACGATGGGAGCATTGGATCTTTACGTTCGCTGAAAAACGACAATTGCAGGTAGGTCCGAATTTGATATGCCCGTATCATTGTACTCAGCCGATCTTTAGGCCATCATACCCTTTGTACCTACGGAAAGTCCTCAGTTAGATCATCTTGTGTACGAAATGATGTTAGCTCATTTCCTTGCACATGATCGGCATGTAAATATACCCTCTACTAGTCTTGCTGTCAACCTACGTTTAACTACTCATCCCTTAGGCACTACAGCAGACAATAAAGGAATGGCCCAAGGATATTTATGATATTGCTGCAGTCATTGTCGCGGTTCGCTCAGAATTGGATAAAACGGCGTCAACATCCAAGACGAGCTCTTCGTCGCCAGACAACACGATTTTGATGGAGTGTTTAGCAGAATTGTACGTCCCTTCTCTGTGTCCACATGCTTACCTACAGTACAACTTTTCAGATACACTGCTAATCGACAACATGGGAAAGCCTTGACGTACTTCCTGCGACTTCGTAGACCAAACGTTCTCGACGTGATCCGGGAGCATAACCTGTTCACAGACGTCCAAGACCAAGTTCTTCTTCTCATAGAGTTTGATCATGAGCGAATAAGGAAAAGGCTGGAAGCTGGAGAAGCGGTCGATGAAGACAAGAGCGATGCCATCTCTTTGTTGGTTGACAACATACATTCTATCCCTGTGTGTGTTGTTTACACGCATACATCGACTTTACTGACGTTATTCTAAAGATTCAAAGGGTTGTGCCTCAGCTTCAATCCCAACCTCGATATTTGTTTCTCTATCTCGACGCTCTGTTCAGTAGGGATTCTCATCTTGTATCCAGTTTCGCAGATATGTTGGTGCGTTTCAAATTTCATATGCTAGACGTGTATATCATATCAGACCTATGGTTAGGTCAGACTATACGCTGAATATGCGAGGCAACGACTGGTCGATTTCTTTCGAGCGAGCACCGACTACAACCTTGAGACCGTAGGACCCCCTTACTCCCTTTTGCATCATTTTGCCGATAGACTGCTTAGGCGTACAATATTTGTCAAGATCGAGACCTTGTTCCAGAGATGGTGTATCTTCTCGGCCGTATGGGCAACAACAAGAAGGCGCTCACACTCATCATTGAAAAACTGGGTGACGTTCGCCAGGTAGACTTTTCATTAGCTTTCCCCTCCCAAAACTGACCCTGCTATCATCTTAGGCGATCGAATTTGCGAAGGAGCAAGCTGACGATGACCTCTGGGAGGATCTGCTCAAGTATTCCGAAAGTCGTCCAGGTCAGCGTCTATGGCAATTCATATACACCCGGTATCCTAACTGCCGTATATCCAGCGTTCATTCGTGGCCTACTAGAGAATGTTGGGCCGGAAATCAATCCTATACGCTTAATCAGACGAATCAAGAACGGACTAGAGATCCCTGGGCTGAAGGAAGCGCTCATCAAGATTCTCCAAGACTTTCAACTTCAGATATCCTTGCTGGACGGCTGTCAAACGATACTCAATGTCGACATATCCGACCTTTCGCGTAAGTTGTACACCGACCAGACGAGCGGGTTTTTCTTGACTGGTATGCGCTGCACACAATACTACTGGAGGCCCTGATTGAGGAAATTTTCTTAGCGATGAGACCATGTCCTATATGTGCAGAGCCCTTACAACAAACACCTCAAGCCTTGATAATGCTCTTCTTATGCCGACATGTCGTTCATGCGTCCTGCGTTGGTGGCGGCGATCATCTCCCTCCCCAACCGGACCCTGTACTACGCGGAGTCGGAATAGCTGGACCCTCGGGGAGGGGGATGAGCGGAAAAATTGCTTTGTGAGTAGCTGACTCTCGAAGTTGGGGATCTGCTGTTGAATTTCTTTCAGCGAATCCATCGTCCGAGCACGGATAGAACATGGCTGTCCGGTCTGTCATAACAAGAGCGAAGGCTTGGGATCATCATCATCATGATATTTCGAATGTTCTGTCTGTGTTGTTACCCGCCATAATATATACCCTACCCTGGAATGGATGCATTATTGGGGGACCGTGAATTCAAGCCAACGGCATCTCAAATAAGTAAGGGTATCCAGAACAATCCTATCATTAAGTAAAGTAAGAAAAGAAGAAAAGAAGCTAATCAGGAATCAGCTCAAATCAACCTCTACCGTTGGCCCAACATCATCCTCTGTTTCATCCACGCTGCTCGTCGATCTCTCTTTCTCTACGGGTGGCGGGGGAGGCACCTCAATACTCGAAGGTGTCATAACGCCAGATTTTTCCTCCTGCCGTCCCAACTCGCCACGCAGGACAGGCGGGGGCGAGTTACGTGTGGCCCCAGACGCACGCTCCGGGGCGGTAGGCGACGAGACGGGCGAAGGGAACTTGAACTCCCTGTTCATCGTCCCACTCCTGCTCTTCCTTTTCGTAGGCACGTCAGTCGTAGGAGGTGCAGCTGCCTGTGCGGGTGCTTCGTCTGCAGTCTCCTCAGGTGTGGGTTCGAATGAGGGCTGGTTAACGAAGGCGGAGTGCGTGCTAGGGGGCGAGGTCGACGAGACCCGAGGGACGATCGGCATAGAGGCACGATTGGCGGCATTCCGGGGGGCGGTGTCAGGGCTTACCTGGCTGCGGTTGACGGCGACTTGGGATAGTGATTGGGTGCGCAGCGGTGTTACGCGGTCAGCTTTTAGGTCAAAGGCACCGATGGGGACCATTCTGTGGGGTGAAGCAGTTAGTTGGTCTAGGGGGTAATTGATAGGCGTTGAAGACTAACCTCTTCTCAGTGTAACAGGCTATGACCCAGTCTGGATAGAGGACTGGAATACTGAGCTGCAGCGCTCGTTGATATTCAACGCCCGGAGCACCAGCGGAGTTTCCTGTAGCTTGAGCACCGTTGGCAGTCACGGCTGGTGTCGTACATATAAAATGTGTCGTGTCGATCTGTATTTTGTCGCTCCATTTAGCATTCATTTCCCTTAAGGCCATCTTGGTATTCTCGAGCAGGACAGAATCCTGAACGTTACCGAAACATACAGAGATGCCTGATGTATTAGTCATGGTGTGCGTGCGGACGCGAATGAGGTTGGATTGGAATGTTCCGGCGGTGGTTCGAAGGATGAGTTGGAAGGTGTATTCCTCGTCTGTTTGAAGGCCGGAAAGCTTTGTCGAGGTGTTGGTAAGTGGAGAAGGTATGGAGGCCAGTCGTTCACCGTTCCTGTATATGTCTAGAGAACGCAGCTTTGCTGTAGAGAGTTGGATAGGCGGCCATTCCAGCGTAACTGAAGTCTGAGTAACGTGGCGAAGCTACAATATGATTAGTAGTTGTTCCTCCCGACACCCAGCACGGAGAGGATCTCGCACCTGAAGGTCAGGATTGGACGGCTTTACGACACCAAACTCCTTCAAAATTTCCTCCTGTAATGACCAAAAGTCCTCCTCACGTCGTTTCTCTTCGGCATGGTTCTGGTGCACAGCAATGCTGACTATCGAGCCAGTAGTTGCTCCAGGTGGCAGAAGAACGGAGGGAAACTCAATCAGATGAGCGCGTTCACCCAGCAGGATCTGCAATGGCTTGTCAATGCCCAAAGTATGATGTTACAAAAGGAGTGCCTTACAGCCATCCCAGCATCTGTTATATCTAAGGTTAGTCGAATATTGAACAAGGACATAGACCCATACCGAGTTTCCCAACGGTAAAAGTAAAGCTTTCTAGTGCCTTCTCCATCGTTGCTGAAAGCGAAGAGTTGAACGCGTCGATGCTTCGATGCTTCCAAGTGGTGTAGACAGAAGAGGGTGGAATTTCCCACGGGTACGTTTCAAATTGAAGGGATAAGATAAGCTAACTAGTTCAGCCACTCTATAGACAGATGCAAATATCATGTCGATTGGAAAGCGTATTTATGGGGCTCCCCAGCAAGTCGTCGGCATTCTTCTCTTCACCCATCTGCACTCAGGTTTTCTCTCGGGCTCTCGTTTCATTGACCTACCTGCCTGCTCCCTTCAACACTAGGTGCTGCTGGATCCTGTCCTCCCGCTCTCCGGTTCACTGAGCGCTGCGAAGGCCTTGCAGTCCTATCCTGACTCTGGTCCCATCTCTCATTCAAGGTTACCTCTCTTGTTTTTGCCTCAAGCTTGGACGCCCTACCCTATACGGGTGTTCACACACAAATCGTGATTGATCCCCGACCCCAGCCTTATCCCTTTTTTTCTCACCAGGCGACATTCAACTTGTGCTGAAGTGTCTCGTCTCCAAGCTGACGCATTCATCCGCTTCGAACGACACACTTTTTCCAGAACGGTTTTTGGGCATGTTCGGTATCCATCGATACGATTTTTCTGCTTGAATCGCATCACATCGCATACATCCTACAGCCGTAAATCTTGTCCGGATCCGTTATGATGATGATGAGGACCAGTCCAAACGAATCCTTACAATGCAAGAGCGTTAGCGCTGCCGTTTAACAGACGCTACACAGCTGGAGATGTCTCGACTGTCCATGATAAAAAGCGGACGAAAGACTTCAAGGCCAAGCTCTAGGTTCATCACACATAGCGCCTAGGCAACAAACAAGATAGTGTATTTTGAAGGTACACATATTTGCTTTTGGTATATAGGCGCCAGCAAAAGCGAGGAAGATTTGCATCAGTGACTTTTGGACACACAGCACATCGGGAGTTGAAGTGAAGAGCAGAGTCAGAGCGGTACCGCCACAAAACAAATGAGAACAATAAACTAAACTCGAAGTGAAGCATTGTACAGAGCATATATGAAATGAATCTGGATTATATCCCATGCAGAGATGTAAAAACCGTAAACTGCTGAAGGCAAGGAGAGAGCAATGCAAGTGCACAGTGCTTTGCATATCTGTTATTGAAACGTTCACGATATCTGATTTCATAGCAAATATTGGACTACAAATACACTTCGAACTTAGAAAAATGATCATACATGCAAAATTCTCATCACCGTAGCTCCACCGGCGGTATCCAATCTGGAACCTTGCCCCATTGAAACTTTATCGCCTTGAATGCTTCCTTCGCCTCCTCAGAGACCATCTCCAGGTAATTCTGCGGTAATAGCTGATCATAGGGTGATTTTCCAGGTTTGTATAGTGAAGAAGATTTCGCGCTGAAATCTGGGGCGGAAGACATGGATACAGAGGGCTGGGAGGACATCGAGGGAGGAGGCATGGTAGTGTTTCCAAGCGAACCAAAAGCTGACTGTTGAGGCTGAGAAGATCCAAATGCAGAGGAAGACGGCTGAGAGAATGAACCTCCGCTTGCGCTCGCACTGGGCCCGAATGGAGATGGATTGGAGCTAGCAAAGGCTGAGACAGGCGCTGCTGTTGATTCTGTCCTAAATGCAGATTGCTGGGTACCAAATGGCGTTCCAAACGCCGACGGCTGGGTGTTGTTTCCGAACGCCGACGTCGTGGGAGCAGGGTTCCCGAACGCACTGGTAGGAGCAGCCGGAGTGCCAAATGCGCTCGTTGACGTCGCGTTGTTCGCGGCTGCAGACATACTGGAAGGCTGTGATGCGAAGGCTGAGAATCCTCCCCCACTTCCACCACCCCCTCCAGTACTGGAGCCTCCACCAAAGGAATTGGCCCCACTTCCTGCATATGCGCTAAAGGCTCCAGTTCCTGGTTTGATCACTGATGTTTGCCCAAAAGCAGATGTCGGTTGGGTGGTTTGCCCGAAAGCCGATGGTTGTCCAAACGCTGACGATTGAGCTGGCTGTCCGAACGCGGAAGTCTGAGGCTTAGGTGTTGGCTGTCCAAAGGCAGACGTCTGTGTAGAGGGCTGGCCAAAGGCGGATGTCTGGGTAGGCTGGTTGTCCGAAGGCAGACGTTTGAGCTAGCTGCCCAAATGCAGACGGTTGCCCAAAGGTAGATGTCTGGGTCGCCGGTTGGCTGAATGCTGACGTCGGGGCAGTAGTTTGCCCAAATGCCGATGTTTGAGTGGCAGGTTGTCCAAAAGCTGACGTTTGAGTTGCTGGCTGGCCAAATGCAGATGTAGTCGCTGGTTTTTGGCCAAATGAAGACTGGCCGAATGCGGACCGTCCAAACGTTGATTGGCCAAAGGCAGAGGTCGACGGTGTCGACGTTGAGCCGAAGACGGAGCTAGTGGATGTTGATGAGGAACTACTAGCAATTTTTGCAAGAGCGCCGTTGGTTTGACTATTTGTCATGGCAGTCTTGAAAGCTTCTAGTGGATTGGACCGGACATTCTATATAGAGGTTAGTAGGCAGATAAAATTGTGTAGGAAAAGAGCCTACAGTATACACCTGTTCCGCTGCACCAATCTTCTCTGTCTCATATTGCACCTGTCTAGTATTTAATGCCACATTTCGAAAGTAGCAGAAGCGATTTCATACATATTGGTTGACATTTCCGGAACTCAGTGCTTTGAATGCTTGAACCCGTAACTCTTCTGGTGATTCATCTAGGCCCTTGATGAGCAAGGGTTCATGTTTGGCCGGCCCATAGGATGATATTGGCCATAAAGGCTTGTCAACATTGGCGGTCAGATCTTTCGTTATGGATTCCTGGCTGTGATCCGTTAGGGAAACGTCAAGTTCCGTGTAGAGAACTTACGTGAAGGGTAGGCTAGGAGGATCTGTTGCACCTGCTTTTGCGCTATTCCATGAAGAATCTGATGGGGGGCATCAACACAGGAGCATAACATGCTGCAGAAATGATGCACTTCCGAATCCACCAGTTACGTTTTGAGGATGTTCATTCCTGCAATTTTCTCCGAATCGGCACGCCCCTTTCAAGAAGAAAGTACAGATAGCCTAAAAATTCGAGTTCGGGTTCAGAAAACGCGTTCTAGAAGAGAAAGACGCACCATGGTTGGTGGAAACACCGAAACAAGATGCAGCCCAAATGGGAGAGGACGTTACAGTCACGTTTTGTGACAATGTTACGCGTTCCCCAACTGACCACCAACAGCCAACATGAAATCTGAAGGCGACGTGACAAGTACGCCAGCTCCTCAGACGCCGACGCCAGCAACAACAACGACATATACTCAATGGACCACACCCCGTTCGTGCACTGCCGAAAACGGCCCATCCATTCCAATTAACTGGTCCGTGACTTAGACATCCCCATTGACCCTGCTCTGCAGGCCCAAACGACACAGGCGCAACAGTAATATTTCTTTCTTCATCGTCTTCTCACTTGGATAACCCTTACTAGAGCTCAATCACCGTACCAGCATTACTCGCCTTACTCACATTATCAATATGCAACTCATTACCCTTCCTATGCCGCGACTGCACCGCAAGCATCTCAAACAACGACGGCGACAGCAACGACAGTCCCACGCCCTGTAACTGCTGCAGCAGCGCCGGCTACCCAGTCCACAAGTAGCGGGGGCATGGATACTGCTGATATCGCTACCCTCAATGATGCTCTGGGCAGCGCCGGTGTAGATCTCAGAGTATGTGACAAGTATTCTCTTCGTTTACTGCTTTTCTCATTGTGTTCTTAAAGGCAGAAGAAGAATCACTACAGCGGTCGCACGAGCAGCATCTCACCTACCGCTCCTACGAAGACAGGACGCGCAAACAACCTGCCAAGCCTTCATTCGACACTCGATATCTCGGTGCTACCATGCGCACCGTCGGCACCCAGCACAAGGTCACACGAATACCTGAGGACTCAGTCAACTACCTTGCTCTTGCTCTCCGTGCGCGGCTCCAAACCCTCGTTGAACAAATGGTTGCTGCTGCCAACCACCGCACGGACACCCAGTTCGACCGGCCAGCGTCATTATACGAGGACGGGTCACCCATGTGGAGCATTCTCGTCCGAACTGATGTCGCGAAGCAACTTGCCGCCTTGGAAAAAGTGGAACGAGAAGAAGAGATGAAGGTGCGCCGAGAACGAAAGGAGCGGGCGGATCTGGCTGCCGCGCATGCTGCTGCTCTTGCTGCTCAGGCCGCAGGTGGTCCGAGCGCGGTGGCAGAGGTGTACGACGATACTGACGGCGGAGCGAAGAAGAAGAGGAAGAAGGAAGGTCCTGGGGTCACCGCTCGCAATATGTCAGAGGACGTACGCAAAAAGATGTCGAACGCTGTTGCTAGTCAAGCTGCCGGCATTGGGGGCAAGTATTCTTGGATGACGGCGGCAAATGCTAGCGCCCCTGCTCCACGGCCTAAGGCTGCTACTGCCGCTTCTCCGAATCCCGCTGGAGGGAATACTCCGGCAGCAACAGCTGCAGCGAATTCATGGGCGAGACCATATGTGCCTACAAAAAAGCCACCGACGCCCCAGCAATCTGTAGCAGAGGAGGATACACGGACGACCATAACTTTGAGGGATGCAATGTTTGTGATTGAAAAGGAACGAGGGCATGGCGGTGGGAGGGGCGCCGCAAGGGGATGGATATAGCTAGCTCATCGTTTTTTATATATGTTGTGTACTTGCACTATTGGGTCACATTGGGATTTTGCCCGACCGTTTATTCGTATCATGATATTCGTTGTTCACATTCAAAAGGGAAGGCCTACAGTCGGCACAGGACACTGACAATAACACCTCGCCTCTATTCCCTCCATGACTTAATGCAATTCACCTACATCACTTACTATTGATACTATTGAGATTGAGTACGAACATCGTATCACTCGCGACGAAGAGCACAATACATGTGCAAAGCAAATAAGCAAGAGGATCGAAAGCTGGATGAACGGGATGCCCGATGATGGCAAAAGATCGTATGCTATCAATGTGAGAAAGAGCAGATGAATGCAAGCAGTAAAGCGGAGACAACCGACGGCCAATGACGGCGACGGCACCTCTCATGACCAATTGGGAACAATGGACACCACCAACAAGATCCTGGAGTAACCAACGCACCGTCGCCGTTATCTCCGTCCAAGTAAACGAATTACCCACAACCAAATTTCCCAGGTCGATCGTGTCAACATGTCCCCAATTTTCGATACTACGATTCCCCGTCCTTCTACAGGACATGGGCTAGAGAGTGAGAATGTCTGCCCCAGATTCTGTAATAAGGATCATATGTTCAGCCTGTGCACTACGTGCGCAATTCTGGTATAAAGTAAATTGAGATATGATCTCACTTGCGAGAGAATACACACCTCCGTACTAGTGGTCCAGCCATCCGGGAATATCCATCCTTTCGGAGCTGTACCCTGAATAATTGATGGCTTATGAATAGTTCAGTGCGACTTCACAGCTCCGAATCATAGGGACATGCCTCGATAGTAAAACAGTGACCTGGTTTCATAATCCCTGGCTCTTCGTTGTCTGTGCAATTGTTAGTTATAGCAGACATATTCTATTGTATGTCTTACAAGAATGTAATATCCAGGGCTTGGTGTGAAATGCAGTTCCGATCCCATGGCCAGTGAATTGTTGGGATATACAGAAATCCATGCTGAGCTGAGAGCTACTACCCGCTAGATAGTGGTGAATTGCTTGTCCTATGGCTCTGAATGGCTTTCCAGGTCCACAGGCGGCAATCCCCGCGTTCAGAGCGTTGGAAGTAACTGCACAGAGAACACGGCCTTCTGCATCCTGATCAAGATAGATTACACCAACACGGCCAAATGAAATATTCACACCCACCACATCTCCGACCAAGAAGGTTTCTGAGGTGTCGCCATGATATCCATCCAGATATACTGTGATATCGATGTTGATTATATCTCCGTCTTCGAGAGGACGACTAAGAGAAAATGAGAAACAGGTCATGTTGTACAATGGGAAGAACCGACTCGTCTGGTATACCATGGGCGATAATGTTGTTTATACTGCCACATATTAGTCTTATTTTGAGGATAAAGCATGGCACGTACCTAGTACAGCAAGATTTTGGGAATCCCTTATAGCGCAGTGGAGATGGATAGGCCCCGCGGGCGACGATATATTCATGAATTGCAGCATCGATAGCATTGGTAGTCACTCCGACCTGAATAATGATGATCTATCTGAGAATGAAAGCAGAGATCCATAACGTACTTTTACGAGAGAACCAGCAAACTCTCGCACTTGGCTCGCCAATGCTCCAGTGCGTCTAACACGCACTTCTTCCTCACTGCCTAGTGTGATTATGCTATCGCCAGCAGGTGTAATGTCCTGGCCACTACCGACATAGGGTGGCGCGACAATTGAAGGTGGTACCGGTTTGGGAGCAATATGTGATACGCCAAATACGAAAGGTTCTTCTGGGAGAATAACATTATGTCCCAAAATCATACACATCTTCTAAATCCGCGTGTGAAAACCGACGACGTTGTTTTGGAGTCGGGCACACATGACGGAATGGCCGAGTAGTCAAAGTTTTGGCAAGAGTTGAACGAAACATGAAGCGGATGTCGTCTTGATGTGCGTTGGTAGATGATATTTCTAAAATAGGCAAGGCGAAATGGGCAATAGCCGTCCTATTTTTGATCGAGATGCGCGGCCAAGTCTCAAACCACTCGAGCTCAGTGTCGCTAGTGTGCCGTCGGACAATTAACTGATCCACCAGCGACGAGATGGACTGCGCGGACGCGGGATGGCCTCTGCATCAAGACGAGGATCTGCGCGCATCCTTCCACGTCAACGTCGACTCTGACGATGGTCTTCGAAACACGTGTAAATGGCCTCTGCTGTTCCGTCGACGGTCGTCTCGACTTGTATGCACGGCCCATACGAGCCCCCGCCGAACGCGCGACTCTCTCCGTTAGTCATACCAAAGATGCACATTGATTCAAACAGGGTTGCATCTTCTGTTCAGAAGGGATTCCGGCCCAATTTCTTCGACAGTCACTATTTCTGCCTAGCTGTAACGACACATAGCATAATTGTAGGCACATTCAACAGAATGTATCATTAGCATCTGTAGAGCACGCAAAGTATCGGCACATGCGAAGCCCATCAGAGAGCAGAAACACGCACCCCTTGTCATTAGCTTCTTCTGCGCCGAGCAGCACCCTCTATCAATCCTACACCAACTTCTCGTTTCCCAGTGAGCTCGACATCTAGAATAGAGTCAACCAAGCTAAGCATAGTTGAAAAACGGCGCCGAACCTTGAAATCGTGCCAGCACCCAAGGAATCGACCCTACCTACTCATTCTTCAAACGACAAAAAGAAACCTAACAAGCCAGAATCAGTATCACTCATACACAACGACACCTCACTCACTATTTTGTCGTATCCTGGAGAGCATGAACAAAGTATATAAAGCCACCTGTACACCGTTAAACGTTTTTACATCACAGATTAAGATTAGACGTACCCTTATCACGATCCACGCAGAGTTCTGAATCCAATTAGCACAGGAAACACCTTCCCTATTGCTGAGAGCTGTCGTCGTCGACCTTTCAACTGTGAAACCAATGGCGGCAATGCCCTCCATTGATCAAGCTTCGTGGTTGTGTAGCAAGAGTCGAGGAATCAACGTCAATTATCTTGAAAGGAATACTATTAGTACGACTCTAACGGAACAGAAAACACCTTGCCTATAGCTGAGAGCCATCGTCGATCGGTCAACTGCGAAATCGGTGGCGATAATTCCCTTCCTTGATTGAGGTTCGGCAACAGTTCAGGCAACATAAGAAATCTATCAAGTCCAAATCAGCATCACCAATAGATAAGAACGGGTTACTCACCGTTTCGCAAGCCATATCCTACAGTCCGTGAACCAGCTATGCAAATCCACCTGTACATAACAATCAGTTATAGTACCACAAATCGGTGTTCGACGTACCCTCCAAGGAAAGATTACTACCATATCGTTATCGTTATCAGTACACAGTAAAACTCGTATAGAACAGGGAAATACTTGCCTATCTGTTTCAATCACCGAGAGCCATCGAAATCGAGTCAAGAACTGTTAAAATATGTTCAGTAAACAAAATTGGCGACAACCATGCCCCTTACCTTGATTAATGATAGTAGTTGCATGGCAAGACGAAATGAACAACGCATCAACAAGCACGGGACTTGGACGTGTCATACCGATCGTGTCATAACACGAACATAGGGGTTATCAGGACGAGAGAGAGAAAAGATGTGGAGATGGGAAGAGCAAATAGGAATGGGAGATGGGAATCAACTGCAGTCTTACCCTAGGTTTTATACCCAAAATTTCCTGCGGAGATGGAATGTGAAACAGATAGAAAAGAACGGTTTAACAGAATTGCAAACTTATCAGAGAAAGTTTCCAAACGACATCCAGTTTCTATTCGCGGCCGCTCTAAAAACCGAACATTGACTTGATCGAAAAAATTTCGGCTCGTTTACGGAATGACGGGCATGGAAGAATGAGATGCAGAACATTGCCGTGGATTTCACGTTACGTCGCTAGTAGTATCCATCCCCAAGGGAATCGGATATCCTGACTGTTTGAAAAACTTTAGTCACGTAAATTTCAACAATGTGTCAAAAAATCTGATCCCTCGGATGACATCGCGAGATGTGAGTGCAGTATTTTTATTAAACTTTCTACAAGTCTCGTTACACGATGCAGAGAACGACGAGAGTTGTGAAGTGACCAGCCACGAATTAAGACATCCTAAAATACTATATAATTACAATTTTATAGGAATAAGGAACAGCCAAGGCGCAATAACACTCACCATAAAATTCGGGAGGCATTCAGGGTCGATTATATCACGCTAGAAAAGGAAATTAAGTACGTTGACCTCAAAAATGAGGATTCAAGGAGTACGACGGACTGATACACTCAAATCTGTGAATAATCATTTCAAATTCGATAAAATAGAAACAAAATATCTTTGCTCTGACGTACCTGAAGCTGTAGGATTCCAAAAACACCGATATGTTGTTTCTGGTGCCTTGACGCTTGTCGGGTGACCAGGGGCATTGAGGGATGCTACATTAGCATGCGATGTGGAACTGCGATGTCAGCGGAGGATATTCGAGCCCATGTCTCATTTGTATCCCTAGAAACATGGGAAAGAAAACCAGCTGATTTCTACTGACACCGCGCGGCTGTTCCCAATCTTCCATATTTCGGGAGAGAGGGCCCAGATGACAGGTGAATTGATCGAATGTTCCATGTGGCGTACAACCGACGCCATCTCTTTCCACCCCTTTGCCTTCTGCCGAGTTTTTCTGATATTCAGCAAATGTAAACATCACTCGTAGCGAGGCCCGTTGTAAATGTATCATATTCATACCTATTAGATTTTGTATTAGATTTCCAAACTCTGATAAATGTATGACGCACCGCTCAAATCAACAACGAACGAGGGACAAGAACTGATTTCTCCGTCAATCAGGGTCCTAGCACTACGTCATAATTCCAACTTGGAGACTCCAGTAAACGGGGAGGCCGTACACGCAGTAGTGGAGCAAGGGTGGAGGATTCGAAGATAACGTACATGTCATGTCATGTCAACTGAAACATGGTGGGTCTTTGAGCGCTTTGAATTGAAGAAGAAATGCACGAGGTGCAAGAACTCACCGCAGCCGGAGATGTACAAATTTCTTAGGACAGGCAGGCGGTTGACCCTCGGAATCTAGACACCGAAAATATGTGAATTGGTTGCTATAGCGAGGAGATATTCATGTACTAAAAAAGTCCGAGACCTCTAAAACTCGCAAAACACGTACCGACACAGATTGAAGAAACTTGGAGGTTTTCAAAGTTGCGGTTGAATCCAAGTCGAAGATCAGACCACCCACGTGCACAAATCCACTTATCTCTAACTTCCATCCCAATCTCAGGCTGTATACCTTTCGGCGCCTCTTCGTTCTTGCCTATGAACACTGAACAGAACTCTGAATCCTCAAGAACATCCAGCAATCTTCATAAATTCGGCATGGCCCCAAGTTTGATGGACAAATTACACGTCAACCGATGTCACGCATATGCGTAGTATTCGGGTAAACTGGTAAGTGAACCTCTATAATTCACATCTGTATTTACCCTGCTGACGGGGATGACTATTCAAGCCTTCGAACTTGTAAATGGTAACGGCATCCCGATGAGAACCGATAGTTCATCCAATTAATTCATCATTGCAATGTAGTATGATGTTCTTTGAATGCCTATCTTTGTGTTCCACCGGAAAGACTTTACAAGTCTTGATCTCTGGGAACCTGACTTTGATATTGGTGTCTAGATTTTGTGGTGAGCACGGTTCGGTGTGCAATATACGAATCCAATCATAGACGAATGGATAGGTATTATACAGAATTCGCATGCCATTACTCACGTATCTCAAAGAGTTGCCCTATGGTTCGGTATGAATCTAGAAGTGAGTTCTGCATCATCTGTATCATTGCTAAAATGAGTTTAATTCTTTTATTATTATTCCTCTCTATTCTGAATCAGTCTCATGACGCTCAAACCTTTACATTTATTAGATATAATACTCAAAGTTGATAACAAGACGTCGCCTCTGGGAGACCTTGCGTACTGTGCAAAATACACCATTTTTGCCATAACTCTGCTCTGACATTGTCGAGGTAGGAACAACGCATAGTGTTGAGAGATGGGACTGGCCAAATGGGTAAAGAGAAAATATTATGTCTGTAAATGTCGTGAGTACATTTACCCGAGAAGAAGCTGTTAAACTTACAGAAACCTTGTCAATACTACTCCAGGCCCTCGGAAACATGTCGTAAAGACGGGTCGAATACAAATGAAAATTGAGTCAGACAAATACAAAACATCGCAATAAACGAGGGGCCTAGGGGATGATGTGCGTTGATAGAAAGGAATCAACATTCTTCGCGTTGGTAACTTGACAGCGGAACCTGTTGCAAAGCGGCAAACGCGTCCGTGGAGTTTGTTGTACTAATTGTCTCGTGATCTTGTTGACTGCCAGAAAGTCGTAACTGTCCCTCTTATTTACTCACTATGACCATCTCCTTTATCCCCTCCTTCATTGACCTCCCCTCCCATTGACGGCAGTAAGGACCACAAGTCCCTCGTGGATGGCATGCATTTGTGATCAGCGCTGAAAAGCCTGACTCAATTGTTGGCGTCACGCATTGTTTCTTTGTCTGTTTTCCATTTTCTGTGCTCTGTCGCTGGCGATGTGGAGGCACAAGTTTGGGTGTGTATCCATTTCTTTTGAGAGTTTTGGAATCTGACATGGATGCTATTAGAAACTGGAATCAACGCAACACATCGAGATCCTTACATCAAACTTGGACTTGATTTCGAAGCACATCCTGATCATCACACACGGAATTCAGATAAGGTAGAGTCAATTTTCGAGTTTCAGGCCCTCACATGACGGACTGACATTAATGAAGATCATTTCGACGACTCGCTACGACAAATTTTATAAGTAGGTGTCGTCTATAATTTTTATACCTCTTTCATGTTCTCAAATTGTCAGCGCAAAGAACACACATGAGCACGTCATAAATTCATCTGAAAATTGCCTCAAGACAACAAATGAAAGTCCGGCGAGTGAGGTAAGAGTTTCTTACACTATCCTCATATCTCTTTCTCAAATCTTTGGTTCGCAGAACGCATGCAAGTACATCGCAACTCATATATGGACCTTCAAATTGCACCAAAAACGATGGATCGATGGGCAAGCAAGGTAAGGAAGTTGTTATCCCTCATTCTGGATATTGACGCAAGATGATTTACAGACGGATTGAAAGGCTGGGGATATTGTGGACTCGGAGACATGCTGACTGTTTCGCAAATGAGGTAAGTGGTCTTCCCATTCTTTCTGCATCTTTCTAATTAAATAATACTTAAAAGGAATACAAATGGAAATGCCACGAAAGTTCTATTGGGACCTTGGAATTCTGCTGAGACGACGGATCCATATCTGGCAAGGGAGCTCATTCTGATCGCATTCATGCAGGATGTAATTCCTGCACATCACAATGCCTCGGAACCACTACACTATGCAAGACGACATATTAATGTGCTGGAAGGAATGTAAGTACAATGCTGAATCTTTCGGCTCCATTTTCATTGGGTGACAATTACAGGACCGCGTTTCAGCTCAGACAAGTCCTCTACAAATGTGAAAATTGTTTTGACA
The DNA here is from genome assembly GCA_028551335.1 of Armillaria sp. CMW 4456. Classification (NCBI taxonomy): domain Eukaryota; kingdom Fungi; phylum Basidiomycota; class Agaricomycetes; order Agaricales; family Physalacriaceae; genus Armillaria; species Armillaria sp. CMW 4456. The sequence goes on from JANDKJ010000329.1 coordinate 77,133, forward strand.
CAACATATCGACGTCCGGCGAGCAAGGTAATTATTTATTTTGAGTCCTGGTACCTCCTTCTGATCGCATCTGTCCAGAAAACACATAACTGACCTGAAAATAGTGCCAAGACAATGTATTGACATCCGGCAAGTGAGGGTAAGCTGTGAAAATTGATCTGAGATGATGTATCAACGTCCGGCGAGCAAGGTAATTGTTTCTTTTGAATCCTGGTATCTAATTCTTATTGCGTCTGTCCAGAAGACACATAAATGACCTGAAAATCATGCCAAGACAATGTATCGACACTCAGTGAGTGAGGGCAAGCCATCAAAATTGATCTGAGACGATGTATCAACATCCGGTGAGCAAAGTAATTGTTTCTTTTCAATCCTGGCACATCCTTCTCATTGTGTCTGTCCAGAAAACACATAACTGACCCGAAAATTGCACCAAGACAATGTATTGATGTCCGGCGAGCAAGGGTAAGCCTATGGTTGTGCATGAATTTAACAACATTCATGTGAGGTGTACTAGGATGCAGAGATGACATGATTATTCGGAAACATATGGCTGTGCGCCCTGGTGTTGAATATTTCTGCCTTGTTTTGATTGAATGGTACTTTTAAGGATGGATGCGGTATTTGGAAGTGTATCGAGATCCAACACACATGGTATGTGTAAGATTTAACTGTAATTCTTCTTGACTCACATACGTGGCGGTATCACTTGTAGAAGGACTACGATTGCATGGTCATTGTGTGCTTGTTTTTTAGAAGGAGCACAGCAGAAGTATATGCACATGGCAGGGCTAGGGAGCAGGTGATGGAGAAATGACATTAATGTTATTTGTGGGAACAGAGGGTATGTTCACTCCGGTTTTGGTGTTGACAGCTAACTGGTTGTGATAAATGTAGATGTCGGGCAATATTCACAAAAAGTGCACCTCAGAATTGAGCACTGGATAACGCAATCCACCCGAAGAGTCTAGGAGAATGCACACCACATGTGTTTTCAGGTGTTGCGTTGACCTTGGATTTCAGAGTACACATCCGGTTCCATGTCAAACTGTAGCTAATAGTGATTGAGTTAGACTTGGATTCAATGAATGCAACTTGTGATCTTGAGCAAAAATTTGATGTGATCAGCTTTACATTTAAGCACACGCATGGTGAGAGCTGTATTTGTAGTGCGACTCAGGCTGAAATTATTGCATTCTAGGGCTGTTGAGCAATGATTGTCTGTTTTACGGAGTTGTTGTGGTTGAAAGAAATGATGGCGGGGTCCTAGGTGAGTGAATAACTGTCTTTGGCAATTGCCAAGGCGGGTTATTTTTTTTTATGAGGGAGGAGGGGTGGAAAAGAGGGTGAGGTTCTGCTAGTTGGATGTGATTACGTAATGAAAGAGATTGAACTTGTGAAAGACGACCAAAAATCCATAAAATTACCCTTTATGTCCATGAAAATCGACGACAAATAATGCACTCTCCAGGTCCTGACAGCGGCGTACCATGAGGTTTGCACTGACAAATTAGGAAAAGTACAACCGACAACAAGAATCACTACAGCGGTCGCACGAGCAGCATCTCACCTACCGCTCCTACGAAGACAGGACGCGCAAACAACCTGCCAAGCCTTCATTCGACACTCGATATCTCGGTGCTACCATGCGCACCGTCGGCACCCAGCACAAGGTCACACGAATACCTGAGGACTCAGTCAACTACCTTGCTCTTGCTCTCCGTGCGCGGCTCCAAACCCTCGTTGAACAAATGGTTGCTGCTGCCAACCACCGCACGGACACCCAGTTCGACCGGCCGGCTTCATTATACGAGGACGGGTCACCTATGTGGAGCATTCTCGTCCGAACCGATGTCGCGAAGCAACTTGCCGCCTTGGAAAAAGTAGAACGAGAAGAAGAGATGAAGGTACGCCGGGAACGAAAGGAGCGGGCGGACCTGGCTGCCGCACATGCTGCCGCTCTTGCTGCACAGGCCGCAGGTGGTCCTAGCGCAGTAGCAGAGGTGTACGACGATACTGACGGCGGAGCAAAGAAGAAGAGGAAGAAGGAAGGTCCGGGGGTCACCGCTCGCAACATGTCAGAGGACGTACGCAAAAAGATGTCGAACGCTGTTGCTAGTCAAGCTGCCGGCATTGGGGGCAAGTATTCTTGGATGACGGCCGCTAATGCTAGCGCCCCTGCTCCACGGCCTAAGGCTGCTACTGCCGCTTCTCCGAATCCCGCTGGAGGGAATACTCCGGCAGCAACAGCTGCAGCGAATTCATGGGCGAGACCATATGTGCCTACAAAAAAGCCACCGACGCCCCAGCAATCTGTAGCAGAGGAGGATACACGGACGACCATAACTTTGAGGGATGCAATGTTTGTGATTGAAAAGGAACGAGGGCATGGCGGTGGGAGGGGCGCCGCAAGGGGATCGATATAGCTAGCTCATCGTTTTTTATATATGTTGTGTACTTGCACTATTGGGTCACATTGGGATTTTGCCCGACCGTTTATTCGTATCATGATATTCGTTGTTCACATTCAAAAGGGAAGGCCTACAGCCGGCACAGGACACTGACAATAACACCTCGCCTCTATTCCCTCCATGACTTAATGCAATTCACCTACATCACTTACTATTGATACTATTGAGATTGAGTACGAACATCGTATCACTCGCGACGAAGAGCACAATACATGTGCAAAGCAAATAAGCAAGAGGATCGAAAGCTGGATGAACGGGATGCCCGATGATGGCAAAAGATCGTATGCTATCAATGTGAGAAAGAGCAGATGAATGCAAGCAGTAAAGCGGAGACAACCGACGGCCAATGACGGCGACGGCACCTCTCATGACCAATTGGGAACAATGTACACCACCAACAAGATCCTGGAGTAACCAACGCACCGTCGCCGTTATCTCCGTCCAAGTAAACGAATTACCCGCAACCAAATTTCCCAGGTCGATTGTGTCAACATGTCCCCAATTTTCGATACTACGATTCCCCGTCCTTCTACAGGACATGGGCTAGAGAGTGAGAATGTCTGCCCCAGATTCTGTAATAAGGATCATATGTTCAGCCTGTGCACTACGTGCGCAATTCTGGTATAAAGTAAATTGAGATATGATCTCACTTGCGAGAGAATACACACCTCCGTACTAGTGGTCCAGCCATCCGGGAATATCCATCCTTTCGGAGCTGTACCCTGAATAATTGATGGCTTATGAATAGTTCAGTGCGACTTCACAGCTCCGAATCATAGGGACATGCCTCGATAGTAAAACAGTGACCTGGTTTCATAATCCCTGGCTCTTCGTTGTCTGTGCAATTGTTAGTTATAGCAGACATATTCTATTGTATGTCTTACAAGAATGTAATATCCAGGGCTTGGTGTGAAATGCAGTTCCGATCCCATGGCCAGTGAATTGTTGGGATATACAGAAATCCATGCTGAGCTGAGAGCTACTACCCGCTAGATAGTGGTGAATTGCTTGTCCTATGGCTCTGAATGGCTTTCCAGGTCCACAGGCGGCAATCCCCGCGTTCAGAGCGTTGGAAGTAACTGCACAGAGAACACGGCCTTCTGCATCCTGATCAAGATAGATTACACCAACACGGCCAAATGAAATATTCACACCCACCACATCTCCGACCAAGAAGGTTTCTGAGGTGTCGCCATGATATCCATCCAGATATACTGTGATATCGATGTTGATTATATCTCCGTCTTCGAGAGGACGACTAAGAGAAAATGAGAAACAGGTCATGTTGTACAATGGGAAGAACCGACTCGTCTGGTATACCATGGGCGATAATGTTGTTTATACTGCCACATATTAGTCTTATTTTGAGGATAAAGCATGGCACGTACCTAGTACAGCAAGATTTTGGGAATCCCTTATAGCGCAGTGGAGATGGATAGGCCCCGCGGGCGACGATATATTCATGAATTGCGGCATCGATAGCATTGGTAGTCACTCCGACCTGAATAATGATGATCTATCTGAGAATGAAAGCAGAGATCCATAACGTACTTTTACGAGAGAACCAGCAAACTCTCGCACTTGGCTCGCCAATGCTCCAGCGCGTCTAACACGCGCTTCTTCTTCACCGCCTAGTGTAATTATGCTATTGCCAGCAGGTGTAATGTCCTGGCCACCACCGACATAGGGTGGCGCGACAATTGAAGGTGGTACCGGTTTGGGAGCAATATGTGATACGCCAAATACGAAAGGTTCTTCTGGGAGAATAACATTATATGTCCCAAAATCGTACCCATCTTCTAAATCCGCGTGTGAAAACCGACGACGTTGTTTTGGAGCCGAGTATACATGACGGAATGGCCGAGTAGTTAAAGTTTTGGCAAGAGTTGAACGAAACATGAAGCAGATTTGGTCTTAATGTTTGTTGCCAAATAAAAATTACCTAAAATAGGTAAGGTGAAATGGGAGCAATAGCCATCCTATTTTTGATCGAGATATGCGGCCAAATCTCAAACCACTGGAGCTCAGTGTCGCTAGTGTGCCGTCGGACCAGTGCAGATAATTAATTGATCCACTAACAATATACTACTAGTGCCTGCACATGTGGCCCGTTAACCTCCAAGTTCAATACTGCCGAGGCCGCCGGCTCTTCAAAAAGCTATGCGCACGATCATACTAGTGCTGCTTTATTGCTGTATACCGGAGCTAAAGCAGTCATATGCCCAAGCATTTGAGCCGGTTCAGGCTTCATGGTGACAGGGAACATACGAGTCGAAATACTCATCTGGAACCGTTTACCATGGTGATCAAAGTACTAATCTGCCTTGAAGGTCAGACTCGGCCACATCGCCGACTGGGTCTCACTTACCCCTTTGCGAAAACGGATCGCTTTAAATTCTGAAGAACTGGCAGCTTTCTCATCCACGATATGATCAGTCTCGTTTCAGCAAGCTTTCTCGGTGTGGTAGGCCTTTGTCGAGCTCCCTGTCTTCTATTTCACAGAAATTCATGGATAGGTGAACCACTTGTATTTCCACAGAGCTGAACCGACAAGACCTATGGCGACATTGCTGTTCCTCGCACTAGAGCCTTTACTACTGCTCTACTTCAGCGGGAGGGTTTGGTCTATTGACTCCTTATTCAGCATCTATACTTTCTTCTTCGTCTCGCTTGGTCTTTCCATCTGCACCTATCGTTTATCCCCTTTACATCCACTTTCTAAGATTCCCGGTCCAATACCCTACAAGGTCACCAAGCTGTACGGCGCATGGATATGCTCGAAAGGACACCAACAGCTTGATTGGAAGGAGCTTCATGACGAGTATGGACCTATTGTTCGAACTGGTATGCCCGTCTGCTCTCTCTCCGATTGTCTACTTACTGCTACTCCTATAGGACCCAATGAAGTGTCCGTTATCGATGTTCAATCAATTAATGCAGTCTTTGGGACAGGAGGACTTCCGAAAGGCACCTGTGAGCCCTGAGGTGGGTATATATATTGATGCTGATTTGCCTAATTATCAAGATTATACATGCCGACACGCTCCTCCACCTGGTTCTACAAGTCTCCTACTATTGACTGGAGCTTCGCATGCTACTAGACGACGACGCTGGTCCAAGGGCTTGAACGTCCAGGCACTCAAAGACTACGAGGTTCATATCTCAGAGAGAGCGATACAACTAACCGAAAAAATCAAAGATATGAAAGCCGAGCCTATAGACTTGGTGCCATGGCTGAATTATTTTACGTGAGTCTCTTCCTCTTCGACGCTCAGGCGCGTATTAACCGATCCAGCGTGGACTTTATGGGAGATATGGCGTGAGTACCGTATTTCAAGTGATACCAGACCAACGGTTCCTGACTCTAGCAACATCTAGGTTTGGAGGTGGTTCTGAATTGATGGCAACTGATGGCCTGGATGACGGGATCTTCACCATGCTGGATATCTACTGGAGGTATGTTGTGTCCATTTCTGGTTAACATCTTGAACGTAATTTTTAGAGTTATATCCGCGGCCTGCCATGTTCCGTGGGCATACCATGCTACTGTGTTCATTGCGTCGCTCCTCTCGAAGAGCTTTGCGGGGATGAGACCGTATGCAGTACAACGTGCCACCAATCGTGTACAAATCGGCTCGAAGACGAAGGATTTATGGTTCCATCTGGTAAATAGCAGCAGTCCTCCTCGCTTGATCATCTTACTGACGTATCCTGCAGATGGATGAAGAAGGTGCAGAAGAAACTAGGCCCTCCCTAAACGATGTTGTCGCCGACGGTTTGTTGGCGATTGTAGCTGGAGCAGACACTAGTTCTTCGGCACTGAGTTCCATGTTCTGGTGTCTCTTGTCGGATCGTGAATGCCTCAAGCGTCTACAACATGAGATCGATACCGTATTCCCCGACGGTGCGAATGCTTTGGACACTTCAAAGCATTCTGAGCTGCCTTATCTGAGAGCCTGCATGTACGTCTCTGCGTCAAAATATGATACTTACTTGTATTCTAACCTGACCCACAGCAACGAAGCGTTGAGACTTTTCCCACCGTTGCCCACAAATGGTCCTCGCGAAGTACCAAGAGGTTCACATGGGAAGATCATCTTTGGCCAGTAAGTTATTCACGTCTCAATGGCTTTCTCATAAACCTCAACGCGGGTCCAGTTTTCTTCCTGAAGGCACACAAGTCTACATCCCACCTTACGCTCTCCACCGCAATCCCGAATATTTCTCGCCCCTACCTGACAAATTCGTTCCTGAAAGATGGATCACGAGTTCGGGATTCTCAGAGAATCATAATCTCGACGCATTTATTCCTTTCTCATATGGCCCTGCAAGCTGTATTGGGAAGAAACTGGCTATGCAGGAGATGATGATGCTGACGAGTCTACTGGTGCAGAAGTTCGATATTCATTTCGCACAAGGATTTGATAGCGCTGCCTGGCCGCTCGGTATCCTTGACCATTTCATAACAACCCGACCGCGTCTTCCTGTAGTGATGACTCCTAGAGTTCAGTAGACTAGTATAATTTGTATGTTTCTACGTCTGATCACCGAAGTTTGCATCGAGAACTGGTGTATGTTTAATAGATATCCGTGTATCATCATCAATATTGGTTTCAGTCAACAAATTTAAAGTCATGTCTGGAAAGAGTGAATGGATAGAGCCTTTTGGATGGTCAGGCCTAGTCACATCATTGGGAGGTCAGGAATATCCCTTGCCCATGGAAAAAGTTACTAATGCCTCGCGTCAGACTCGGAGGGCTTCAGAGAAAACTTCACCAAGAGGGAGGCTCAGTTCAGTTAGGCTATTACTTACTGCAACGAGGATGTGACGGATGTCATACTCCTTTCCTTATGTTCGTTTCCTGTTGTTGCCTGTGCCATCGTCCCACTGTCCTTCGTAGCAACAAGTGCCGTTAACTTGGGGTGACAATCCAACGACTCGGCACAAAATGCCGAATATAAAGCCGGAGTTAGCCGAACCAAATCTCTTTCTGCCGAAGATGAACAAAGGTATGTCTTTTCTTAACAAGCACTTACTGACTCAAATTCTCAACTTCAGGGCATTCGTATTCGCTTTGTGAAAGTAAAAATGCTGGTCTGGTCCAATAAGTGCGATTCGCGGTCAGCTCCGAATACAAAACATCCAAATACATGTATACTGGTCCCACAGATGTCAACTCTAATATGTATGAACCTGCTGCGTTCTACCTCCGAAGCGGGTGCTTGACGTTAAGAAGGTGCTGGATTACAGAGGATTGCTGTAATATACCAGGTGTATGCGGTGAGTTCTTCCCTACATAAGCCTACTATCTTACCCAACAGCAAGACAGGACATCTGCTCCATAATCTCAAGACTGCCACAAAGAATTGACAGACCAGCAGTTGCTAGTGGCTCCTCCTCAAAATCTACAAGCTTTGTCTTTGGCCTGTCATTGATTTCCGACTGTTGCCTTTGGCCAACGACCATCTGCGTTCGGTCAGCCTGGATTCGGACACTTTGATCAACAGCTACACCCCTTGACGAGCCAGAAGCTGAATTGCCGGCCTCTACCAGCTGACCATTCTGGACAACCAGCCTTCGTGTTTGTCCCTACCAAACGACCTAACCGACATCTAAACTTTCAGGCAAACGTGGGTGATCAAACCTGGTGTCGTGCGCCTCGGCGCCAGTTCCTTTAGCGGTGGGACAAAGTAAGGAAAGATTCATTACTTTTTGCATCACAGACGACCGGCGGTATGCATGCAGCTGCACATAATGCGACTGTTCCCTTTTGGCACGCCAGCGGCGCCTAGCAGTGCTTTTGACAGCCCCTACGCGGTCTGCAACAACAAGTTTATCCAGCCGTCTTCGGCATATCATTCGGCCGTTGGCAATTTGCATTTGGGCAAGCATCTGTATCATCTCTTTGCCAGTCCCAATCGATCTCCGTTTGAACCCAATTCCAGAACAGGGCGAGACGTGTTTTCCGGATCCTTCGCTGCACCGTATCTTCTCTGATCCGACAGTTTTCTGGCCCCAGCCTGCCTGTTGCTGCTGCCACCTGCCCCTCTCTCCCACGACGACTTTCCAATCCCCCATACCCATGTCCTCCAATATCAGGGACAAGCTGGAAAAATCATCCATCACCAACTATTGTCCAGGACTGCCTGTAGGCGGTCTCGGAAGAGGTCAAGGGGTGATCAAGTACTAGTGGGCCAAGGTATCGAGGGTTTGACATAACACACGATTCCTGATTTTGAACTGTATTGGTCGTCGAAATCTGTCAACACTTAATTTCCATGCCCGTTGAATTGGACTCGTTCTCAGACCGTTTGTACTAAACGAGTCTATATAGGGAAGGTATGTTGACGTTGGCTGTTAGACATGATGCTTGCTTCGGGTCGTTTGCGCGCCAATACGGATTCAATAGCTTCATTCAGTACTTTCACCCTGATTCTGTTGTCTCATTCTTCTGTGGTAGTTCTTCTCACCAGATTGGGCCGATGCATTTCCGGGTAAACATTCTTGAAGGACCGCATTGAAGTCACCAACTAGATGGGCGGAAGGCAATGGTTGGTAATGTTTCGTGTCCTTATATCCGCCGTTGATGCGTACGATGAGGTGAGCTGAGACATTAGGACTGAAATGATAACTCAAAACAAGGATACTTAGTCTGCCGGTCTGCTCCATGTCGTCCTGTCAAACCTATTCGAACATGTAGATCTCCAACCAAGAGTACGACGAGATTAGACCTTGTATCGTCCATTGCAGCAAGTTTATCAACTGCACCGGTTAGCCTGCTTGGCGCCTGATGGTTTTGATTTTGCAGTGTTTCTGAAGTGCTCGAGATCACTGACCGGGCTCTACCATATGATCGTCGATACTCCTAGACTCATTTGATCTGACCAACGAGAAAGCGCGTCAGCATCAAGTAACCTCGGTTCTTAATTTATGCACCGTTAACCGTTGATATGGAGAGCCCTCCTCAAACATCAAGCTATTCTCATCGACGTCGATTCCACATCTTTTGATTCCATAGACGCCTACAATAATAGATGTTCTACGACATTCGTTCCAACAGTTCCGAAGGGGAAATCTCCTGGCCTTGATCACCTGAAACATTTCACAGATATGAAAAACGGGGCGGTCTTATAAGGGTTCATGATCCCTCCCTTTGTCCACGCAGGACCTAATGTCTATCGCTTCTGTTAACCAATTGCTTTTCGCAAAGTACACCCCGCGTACGCTGCCATAGCCAATTAACTCCATGTAGCCGGATCTAATGATAGTATAGCGGGGGCGTTGGTTCTTCTTCTATGGGATCACTGCCTGACGTTCGATGAAGAAGTAAAAGCAATGTGGTCTTTCAATGGGAAAATACCTACAAAAGTCGTCTACGCCATGAACCGTTACTTCACGGAAGCGGTGACACTATATGCGACATCTGGTTCGTGGCCGTTTTTCGTACCCTTCGCCCCTCTCATCATTTGTTCGAATTTTAGTATACGCTGGATTGGTAGGAACCAGGGCTAACAAAGTCAGTACTTAACGCTTCTGTCATGAAATATGCTGATATCAAAAACAGGAGTGAGAATTACGCATACTGGCTTAGAGAAACCGTCAAGTAACATACTTGCAGTTGCACAAGCCTATTCTGGTTATTCCTTATATCTGCAACTGTGCTAACCAGCGTTTCACAATGTTGGTCACGCTTTGACTCATTAGAGGGCTTTATATGACTGACAGTGAATGTAGTTTTTATTATGATGAGGGTTTATCGACTGTGGGATCATAAGCCGACTATTCGCAAGATACTGCCTGTCATGTTCGTTGCCTGCATAATAGGCATACTCGTTTGCGCGGTCCTGACAGTCTTGAGCTTTATGAGGACAGGAAGTAATCCTTATTGTTATTCTCCAATTACTACATTCTGATGCTTTCCTCAGTCAAGGAAGTACCCAACGTCACAACCTGCGCAATTAGTGGCAGTGAGGTACCAAAGACGGTACCTTCCGCATTCTGTGCATCGGTGAGCCCATAAAATTGGAGAGATGCGCATTCGCTGATTGACCATAGCTGTTATCCAATCTTTTTGTAATTCTGGTCTCTATCTACAATGCTCTAGAAAATCCACGCCGGTATAAGGGCGAAATTTTGAATTCACTGCGACGCGATGGCTTAAGGGTCTACTTGGTGAGTTCAGTACCTTCCCTCCGGTGTCTATAACCTATAAACTCTATCCTAGTGTGTCACCAGTAAGTCATTATGATTCCTGTTGTAGGGACCATATTCACTGTTATCTTTTCAGTTGTATGGGTGCTCCTTTTGATGACTTCTCTTCTTGCAGAGGTAGGTACCAAATTCGGCATTCCTTGACCCCCATCGGTTGACCTCGGTTAGATTTCAGTGTTCTTCCCTGTTTTCATGTGTGTATTACCATCTCGGCATGAGAGTATGATGACGAAAATTTCTCTCAGGCTCTCATATTCTCTGATGACCAATCTCTCTTCTCGGATACACCTTCGCATAGAAAACTTGTCCAATATTGCGCGTCCAGCTGTGACATACTATACAGTACGGGAAGCCCAAAACATGAGATCGCCGTAGACAGCTATGCACTATACGACTACGGTAGAGCTAAGGTTGTAGCGAGTGTATGCACTTACTCTGTTTCTTATTCAGTTTCCTGGTAGCTGTATTCAGGTCTTTGTGACCAGTCTATAACGCAGCAGAGGCTGACCATATTATACTATGCCCAATATCTAAAATATATATATTCTCGTGTATTAATAAATGTGTGCGTGGATTGATCCTTATCAAGATGCCTTTCCCAGCTCGGACTCAGAATCCACGAGCTATGGCCGTCAAATTATGATATACTTCGTAAAACAGGCTGGGGCTGTACATTGATTTCATAAAAAAACATGATGGACTTTCTTCCTTCCCATTGGGAATGACTGGCAGTTTCTTTCAATTAGTAGTGCGAACAGCCTAGTGTCGCTCTACTCGTTTGTTTTAAGCTGGTTCATTATGGCCCATACTTCAAGTTTCGCCTAGTAGTCCATGATACTCTATCTTCGTTTAGACTTGCTTCTGTCTTTGCCGTTGAAGGCTCGTGAAATAAAGACGTATCGACGTAAAATGTTGTCGGTTATCTCGGCCTGAACATGAGGCATAGCCCTCTGAATGTTGCTTCTAATAACCATTGTTACTCTAGAGGTCCTCGGATTTGATATATTCCATCTGCTTATGTACTGAAATACTAGCAGATGCGTTCGTTTTGTGTGTATATGCATTCACGTGAATCAAGATTCTGAACCCTTCCACCGGCTGGTATGGGTCTGGAGACTACTTTGCTGCTGGGATGCACCTTAAATGCCTAGATCTCCTGTGGATGGCGCGAGGACTCAAACAAGGGAATATTCTAGAGATTTTCATGCACGTTGGGAGCAATGATGACATCGAGAGACCGAGGTCGAGACAAAGGGAAAGAGAACAATCGTGTGGAGAACAAAAGAATTGCGACATTACAATGTAAGGTTACATGAATCTCGCATTGACCCTGAACAACGCTCCTTGTTCACTAATCTTAAGAGAAAATTTGAGATCTCTGTAATAGACGTTGATTACATTTAAAATTTCTGATACAACAATTCGATTCTTCGTTGTTCTCTTGAATAGGCTTCATCCGCCCGGGGGGCAGATTGATCTATGCCCTGCCCTGTTTGTCGACAAATGCTATGAAAGGTTCGGGTACGGTGCATCATACAGAGTCAATCCAACTTCGGCCGAAACACTTCGCTGCTATGTCTAGCATTAAGTCTTGCACGAACCTGAAGTCCGGTCCAGGACAATTGTCGATATGTAACTTGAATTCCATTCCATTCGATAACTAGCCGCACGCAACTAGTACCGTATTCTCATCTTCATTTTATCGATCGAGTCTTTGTCCGAGTCTTCCGGATCCGTCAGTACCAGTCCTCATTCAAGATACTTCATTAGGAATTGCTAGCCGTCCTACATCCCTCTGAATCTGAATCTTGACCGCGGCGACAAGAGGGTCTAGACAATGCATTCTTGCGTTTGTCGCGAACACAGACGGTGCCCTGTCATCTCTTCCGAGAGTGATCAGCATGCCAACGCGTGGTGAGGAATCCGTAGAAGTCGACAACATCTCTTCCAAACTGAAATCGAGATATTCAGCGTTATTGTTGGTCGAGGGTTTTTCTCTTTGTAGGTAGATTCTTCCCAGTTATACGTGAAAGTGGTACGTTCCTTTCAGCATCTCTGGACCATCTCAGAACAGGGGTGAGCGGCGGTCAACTCGCTAAAAAGCGGGCAACGAACCTTCGAGTTCCCCATTCTGAAGCGCCGAGAGGAAAGTCCCGAACTTTCATGATGCTCTACAGAACTCCATCGGGATAGTCAGAGCAATATACTATTACCCAAACTTTGGCGCAGATTATTCAGGGAAGAAAAGACTGTATTGGTGCGGATTATTCGGACATGTCACTTCTTGTTCAATAAAAATTTGATCTTCAGGCCCCAACATCGACGGCGAGAAAGGGCTCGGAATCCTGCCGATCCCCGCATCATAGATGAAGGAGGTTGGATAATCGACCGTACAAAGTGACAGTAGGCTAGGGTCAGCAAGCCGTTTCGCATGATGGCCGCGTCAAGGATAAACCATCTATTACTTTGAAGGCATGCGAAGATTCACATAGACCACAAAAGGTATCAAAGTGCGATTTTGTTGATGGCCGTCTATTAAGGGGGTAGGCGTCTACACTGCGCGCCTTGGCTGCCTGTGTACCCCAAGTTCCTGGTGGCCTTGTGTTTTTCCACCCTGAAACTGGGTAAACCCGCATTCCGACACGGAGATTATACCAATACATACCTCATTGTAGACATCGGTGGCGATGTAGAGGAGGAACGACGCGTCATTACGGGAGTAGCAGCAATCATATGACGTGTAGAGGTCGAACGCAAGGCGGCTGCGGCCCTGGAACTTCTAACCCACAGACACGATAACGAAGTGTTCGAACTTGCTGAAGAACGTTATGCAATGATGCGGCGTCAGTGTTAATCATTCCAATGGCATTTCAGCAGGTCACAGATCGAACTTCATCTTGTGGATTAGCATCGCGCTAAAGCCATAAGTGAAGCTGGGGATAACGATAATTGCGGCAAACGACCCGGAACCCGACGAGGCACATTTAGTAAGTCGCAAAGTCGACTTTATGGGTCAAACGCGGGAGTTTCACAGTCGGTAGAGCGGAGACGGGCTGTGGGGTACAGACATATCTGCGGGGGCGTCTTTCTGCCAGACCACACGTAAATAACGACACCGCCAGAATGCATCATTTTCGAGCTGGAAAGCTTGGGGAATGGGGTAGCACTGAAATTTTTCGATATGGTTCCGTAAACAGAATGCAGCGCAATGTCGGTTCAGTCTGTGGCGGAATTAATAAACAGAATGATACCGACGGGAAACTCTTACAAAAAGTCCGACCTTGACGTCTACTAACGGTTGACCAAGTAAATTTGTAGTCCAACTCAAAAGGGACGAGAGGTGTATAGCTGGGGAGAAGAGGTACTAGAAGGGCATTATGAATCTCGGCACCGATACGCGATATCAAAAAAGACAATTTAGCAAATCCAGAAAAGAAAATGTGACTGTCCATCGGCACGATATTTGTTAGTGTTTGATATCAAAGCCGATCGTTTCCGGTTCGGCACAGTGTTTTTGTCACGAGCAGCCATGTCGCAGGCTGTGGGCAATGTACGTCTCCTTGTCAATTTGTTGGCTCACCGTTAACGTTAATTCACAGACTGCACTAGCATACGCCCGAGTATGGCACCAGGTTGACGCGACGGATCGCATCCTCGGTAAACTGGCCGAGCGAATTGCACTTGTTCTAATGGGAAAGCACAAGCCCATTTACGATCCTAGTGGTGTGTCAAGTTCGCCCTTGCCTCGGATGAAACTCTGATATTACAAGTGGATTGCGGGGACTACGTCGTTGTCACAAATTGTCTCAAGGTCAAGGTGACCGGACGCAAACCCGAACAGTTTATGTATCGAAAACATTCCATGTACCCAGGAGGTTTGAAGGAGACGCCGTATAAAGACATGATGGTCAAGAAGCCCGAAGAAGTGCGTCTGCTCTTGCTATTACCTGTCGGACGGGATTGCTCAAGGCAATATAGATCATTCGCCATGCTGTCTCTGGCATGTTGCCCAAAAACAAATTACGAGACCGACGGCTGGACAGACTACGAATATTTCCCGCCAACGAAATGGGCATTCTGGAAGCGAATCTCTTACGCAGTTGGGAAGATGGAACACTTCCCAGTGACTGGAATCCGACGAAGCTCGTTGCCGGGAAGCCAAGGATTTTATTAGGTGGTCTGGTCGACAAATCTGCATTTTACACAACACCGTAATGTTCCCTACGTTATGTGTGAATTCATTTCGGTTGTTTGAGATGCTGGCGATATCCGGGTGATTTCATCTGCAACTTCATTAGCATCGGCATCGTCGGAACCTTCTCCAGTAATGTTTGCTCCATCGATGGCGAGCTTCGCTCCCCCCTCAAACCATTCGTCAGGTATATCTGGCTCCAGCAAATTCGCAACATGTTCTTGTAACAAGACACCTTCTAAATGTAAGAGTCGAAATATCCGTTGCGGCAGAAGTTCCTCACCAATGGCCATCAATGCCGTCCCGTCCATAAGTTTGTACATATCTCGCTTGGATACACCGATGAGATTTCTCGGTTTCTGGCCCCTCCTTCTCGGCCTGGCTTCTTTGTCACCGGCTTCTTCATCAGTCCTTGGTTGCTCGGGCTCCTGCAGGTGACCCACTTCGTTTGAAGGGTCGCGATCATCGTTTGACTCATCCCTTTTCGCTTTTGCGAGTCGTTTCATTTGTCGGGCCTTCTTTTCACGCCGGTACGACTTTGAAGCGTTAAGTAATTGGCCTCGCTCACTGTAATACATGCTTGCGAAATGATGTATACATTTTAGAAGGTCCTCCAATGACAGAAAAATGAACGTAGGTTCACTTCGGAGCAGGAAAGAAAAACATACAGATGAAGGTGCTGAAAAGCATGAAAAAACAGGGTCGTTTCCTTGTACAGTGTCCGAATTGACCTGATCGTCAAGAAACGAAAAATCTTCAGCAAATTTCCGGCGTTTCGCTGCCGGATTTGTCCCCCGTTCTTTGACAATGTCATGTTCCTCATCGATGCTTTCTAATGCCTTCCGTTTCCGCTTTCCTTTGTCAGGTTCGCTGGGACTAGAAATTTCCTGCCTTTGCTTCACTTGCCATTGTCCAGCGGCATCCTTGGCCATCCAGTCGCCGCGCGAATCCCGGGCAGTATGCTTGTGGGAACGAGGTCGCCGATTTCGATTTTCTGTCTCGACACGAGTGCCATCTGCATGAACACGTAGACTTGAAAAGTCGTATACCGTAGTTCGGCGACGAAGAGGCATGAGAAGTGAACGAAGCTTCGGGAGTATCCGAATCACAATCTCCGCAAATATTCAAAGTTCCGGGAAAGACGTGGGCGCTGCTTTTGGCAAATGCTTTTTTTCGCCTTTTTGTTGAGCAGAAGGATGCGGCCCTGGTTGTTTTTGGTCGAAGACCATTCCGTCATCGATAACTCACGTGGTGCTTTCCGGCTCCGAATCCGAAGCTGATCAGTGATCACAAATTTCGGCTTGCTAACCAACATCTTGCACAAAAAAAAAAGTTCGATGAGTGTGGACCTTGCTTTGCTTGAAAAGTCACTTCTGACGGGGAAATGGGATAAACAGATACCAGATTCTCAGGATCCCGCAGTAACATTAGCCAAATCTGTCGTGGAAGGCCGGTTTCGCCATGCTCTCACATCCCAAGCTGCCCGAACACTTTTCAGGGTCTCGCAGGACATCGAGAATGGTCCCTTGAATGCAGTTGTAGACACTCTATCAAACATATCCGGCTTTGATCAGGAAATCTTACGTTTGACAATCGCAGTCGCCTGCCTTCATACATTCATTCAGGCAAACTGGACAGGTCCGGATCTAGATGTCACTCTCGCTGAAATCCTCGTTACCTCAGACACATCATATTCCATATCGGAGGAGCGCCTAAACCAAAAAGCCATTACTGAGCTTGCGTACGGTGGAGAACCCGCATACCATCTCCTGGAAGTACCGTTGTTCTTGCGCTTGGCACAAATTTTATTCGAGTTTCCCTTTACACACTGCAATACTGCACTGTGGTGGCGCTTGCGTTGTCAACTAGTTCATCAGCAGGTGCTTGATGAGCCTGTTTCCATACCCTCGGACACCCTCGGACCCTTCGAGCAGTTGGAGACTGTGTATGTGTCGGACCCGGAGCTTTTAGGGAGACTACACGTTGAGCAAGGTCTCCTCCATCATCTGCTGTCTCAGGATAAGCTAGCCGTGGAGTATTTCGTTCGTGCAGGGCGGAGTACCGGACTCGAATACGAGCTGACAGGAGCGCTCGGTAAACGGACCAAGTTCCAGCAAACTGACCTCAGTCAACTCGTTCTTCTAGCCGAGAGTCACCTTCCTGGAGATGTTCCCACTAGCACCACCGCTGAGTCGAATATAGCGCAGCTCCCAGAAACGTTAGCTCTCAACGATGACACGCTCCTAGAGCAAACGCAGTTTACTTCGTCCAATCCCTCCCAATCAGGTTCCCGGCTTCACTATCTTGATCCGTCCTCGCAACCGGCTCTACACCCGTTGGATCAGTGTATCCTTCTAGGCCTCTGTCTAAACGTCAAAAATACTTCTCCCTTACACGGTCTAACGACGGAACAGATGTCCCCATATGTTGCCCGTGTCATTTCGCACCCTAGGAATTGGACTGTCCACACGATGGCATTACTCCTCAGGTCACGCTTGGAGTCTACACGGACCAGGACAGTGGAACGTTCAGCCCTCCAACTCCAGGCGTTAGTAGACCAAATGCCCACCGCAGATTCCACCCTCTCCGAGCGACTCCTCCTCTTCCACTCTGTCCTCCTCCCAAGCAAATGGGACATGGAAAAGGAACTTGCCCAACGCTACATCAGCCTGGGCGTCGTCAAGTCCGCTCTGGAAATATTCGAGAGGCTCGAAATGTGGGAAGAAGTTGTCAGGTGCTGGGTCACGATGGAACGTCCAGAAAAAGGACTTACCATCATCCGAGATCTTCTCGAAGGGCGCAAACTTGAGTCCGAGACTGTCACCAGCAGAGGAAAAACCGCGTCTGACGATCGGAGAAAGGCCCTCGACGCCACACGGGAAGCCAAACTGTGGTGCCTACTGGGCGATCTCGAGCCTGAAATGGCGGTGGCTCATTATGAACGTGCCTGGGGGATTTCCAAACAGACCTCCGGGAGGGCCGCGCGTTCTTTGGGAGGGTACTATTTCGCACGGGGAGAGTATGAGAAGGCTATTGGTTACCTGAGAAAGGCTGTAGCGATACACCCACTCTTATCGCGCTCGTGGTTCATCCTAGGATGTTCCTGTATGCGAGTGGAAGACTGGGAAGGTGCAAAAAACGCGTTCACCCGATGTGTCGCTATCGATGAAGAAGATGCAGAGAGCTGGAATAACTTGGCGACCATGTACCTCCGGATCGGTACCTCACCTTCTGAGAGTGTTACCGATCGGGAAAAAGATGAAGATGCAGAGGTATGTCACATGTCAGAAAACATCGAGGTCGAGCTAATTTTGCTATCCTTAAGCGACAGAATGTGTCATTCACTTACAAAAGCGAAGCCACAAAGTCTATTCCTTACGAAAATAAGATGCTTGCATTCAGGGCTCTTCAACAAGGGTTGAAGCACAGTTATGACAACTGGCGTATGTGGTCGAATTACATGGTGGTCGCCATGGACGTAGGACAGATGGCAGAGGCATGTAGGGCACTTGGTCGCGTCGTCGAAGAGACGGTCGACAAGGCTGGAGCCAAATCCGTCGATGAGCAGGTCCTGGAGAGGCTTGTTGACGCCGTGACGAGAGCTCCAGCCAATTTGGAAGATGCCGTAGAAGGCGGGGACGTTCCAAACGCGACTATGAACCCCAACGAAGGGCACGGGTTACTTCGAAATGTGTCTGTACTCTTCGAACGGACAATTCTACCACGCGTCTCGTCTTCTCGAATCTTCAATGCTTATGCGAGGCTGCTGACTTGGCAATCACGCTGGGAAGACGCTCTTAAGGCGTACCTCGATGGCTATCGGTGCGGCACGGCTGGAACCATGGAGAAGGGCGAGACAGAAATCGACAAGTGGCGTGATGCCGTTACGGAGGTAGAAGAAATAGTAGACGTTTTGAGGAACTTCGGTCCGCGGGTGGATGGATTCAAGTGGAGATTGCAGGCTCGCAGCCTTGTGCGGACATTCGTCGGCCGCAGTAAGGACTTTGAAGACGAGGTGGAGTGGAAGAGACTCTGTGAGTTACTGGATGAGTTGCGTAAGGAGGAAGAGTAATTTCTTTTTCGCGTAGCCGGTGGAAGTTAATTTACTAGGCGGGGATCGTTTTATTTTATGTACAGTATAAGGTGAGATAGTTCATCGGCTATGTATTATCACCGCGTATGTTGTCACACAAGGCGTGATAGAATTTGGGCTCTTTGCTGCTTGGGGTTCCCGGCTGTCGCCGGCACCGCGCAAAATGAAGCTGCTTATTGGTGACGTACCTGGCGGCAATGTCCTTCAATTTTCTATGTCCCGCCGCTATTAATTTTTTCGGCCCAACTTGTCGTTTGTAATGGTCGCTAGAAGCCAATCGTGCTAGTAGAAATTTACCATTCGGACTATTAATAACAGACTGAATGTAATGATATTAGTCACACGAGTAGTGCCCAATTGCAGTTCTTTCCATTCGTTCAATGTTGTCATCTTTCAATCTTTTCATATAGGTGTCCTTTTCGTCTGGAGAACTGATCTCAGTCAGTAGATTGCGCGGAATTAAATATTGACAAGAATTGACAAACTTGGATCAAGTCACATACGATTTTGAACACTTATTTCAACTGTGCTCCTGATCTGCATAGAAGTAAGGATGCACCTTCCCATTTCGTACATATGTCATAGGAAATGTCGCATAACCTCATGGATGATCACGTCGTGTACATGGAGTGCAAGTATGGAATTTGTAGTCGAACTACAAAGCATGGCATATTATGAAGACGGATTAATACACGTGTTGGGCATAGAAGTCTGGTAGATATAATAATACAAGGCTGGTATGTAGGTCATGATGAAAATGTGATAACAAGTGTTCAACTTTTTTTTACTGCCAATTCAGATCTTGGGCCATTCGATTTAGAATCAGAGTCGTGACAAGTTCTGTGACAATGTGAAGGCCGGAGGGTTTGATAGTGAGCCGTGCATGGAAATCATCTTCCGGAGCACTGAGGTCCCACGACGCTAGGAGTGTACGGCCATCCATACACTGAAAAGGCAGCAAGCGCCCACATCAGAGGTGTGATGACCACGGGAAAACGACATGCTTACCTCCATCCGTGTGTTGGACATTCTCCATTTATAATTATTCCCGCTCTGCGAGGTGAAATATCGGGATCTAGGACATTGGTGAGCGCGTGAACAGGGACGAGCGAAGGGACGGACGAGCTTCTATCCCGCTCCTGACGCATGAGGTGTGACATTGGGAGGTTCAGAGGGTTGTTGCCATAGACAATATAGCCTGGCGATGTACGGGGTCCAAAGTAGAAGAAAGAATTTGAGGGGCCCATGATGGAGGCGTATTGCTGTGACCAGGGGCCCTCCCGCGTGAGTTTCATGACCAGTGTCGGGTACTGCGAGGCCTGTGATGCTCGATCAAAATTTCGGTGCCGCTAGAGGAGAATTTGAAACCGTACCAAGATCCTATTGACGACAATCCGCCTCATGTTAAACTAGCGCTCGAGAGTCGAGACAGCAAGGAAAGACGCACAAGGTAAAGGCAGGGCGGCCCTGGATGTCCTCGAAACGAAAGCTGAAGGGGTCTGAGCCATACTGGAGGAGGACGACGGAAGCCATGAGGGAAGGGGGGAAGAGATAAAGCAAGTGGAAAGTTTGTCGAGCCGTGATTTAACCATGATTATTGTTGTGGTCTCGAAAGCTCGAAGAAGGAATCTCGGAGCGGATTGACTCCACGTGGAAGCACCGCCGGTGCAACTGCGCCACGTGTAGCCTTGCCGCGTGGGCTCGCGTGGGCGGTGAGATCAAATCGCAGATTTGTTAGATTGAACCTTGATTTGAAGAGAATAATATCACGACACAAGATCGGCAGTTGAAGGCCTCAAATGTGTCCTGCGCCACGACTACCCCGCGTGCATGAGAGGTCAAAAAATGCCGGAAAATGGATCTGATTGCAATCTATTCATACTACGGTTCCACTGTATCCGCTCTTTCCGGCGAATGAACCTAGGCCGGAATTTTTGCAAAAAAGGTGTATCGATGTGACGACATAATTCTATGGACTCGCTGCGCGGACACATCGCAACCGTTCGAAATTGGAGCGGAACTCTACCGTTATGAAAATTGGGTCACAGGGGCAATGAGTAAGGGGGATGGAACGTACAAAGAAAGTTCCTGATGGAGACTGGCGATTTCGGTACTTTAGTCGTACACTACAGAAGAGACGTTCGCTCGTTATAAATACACCGCTGCGAACAGAATGCGTACCGTGGACGATGCCTGGAATGTTGTACGTTACTCCCTGTTATCAAATGCGTACGATAAAGAATCCCGCACCGTAGAATAGAGTCCATACGAGCACGAAGGTAAAGGCGTTATCCTGGCCGGGGTTCACAAGGTCTGCCATGCCTCGAGGCATGTATTTAGCTGGATTCCCTCGGCAATTGATGGTGTGAATGCACAACGACGTGAACAGAGTTGATACGAGGAACAGGGCGAACCCCACCCAGTTTTCGAGGCCAAGAATACCTGCTACCGCCCCGGAAAAGCAAGAAGAGAAGAATTTGATAGTCACGAGCGATGAGTTTGCTTGTACATTGGGCCCGTAGATGAGCTGAGCAGCGGCTTCGGCGGATGTGGCCATCTGGTCGTTGTCGACTCTAGCGTCGGACACGGCAGCTCCGATTCAAACTCCGCCGGGCAAATCTGGCGGTCACTGTGACCATCACGTGTACGTACCGGGATTGCACCGTCACCCAGTTTCAGCGTCAGTGATGACTCTCAATAATACCTCACCAGCCTCTAACAATATTGATTTTAATTCCAGTCACTTCTTGTCCAAGTATCCTCGACATAACATGCAAGATGGTCGCCAGATCAAGGTCGGCGTCCTGGGCGCAACGGGCACCGTAGGCCAGCGGTTCATCACCCTCCTGGCCGTCCATCCCTGGTTCGTCATTGATGCCTTGGGTGCATCATCCAGGTCTGCCGGCAAGCCTTATTCAAAGGCTGCAAACTGGAAGCAGACTACTCCCATACCCACCAGTATCCGAGATCTGATCGTCCACGAGTGCAAGCCGGAGTATTTTCTGAATTGCGCTGTTGTCTTCTCCGGACTCGATGCAGATGCAGCGGGAGATATTGGTATGTCGTAATCCTTCCTACCCGATTTCACTTCCTAACAACCCCTTACCAGAGGCCGCTTTCAGAGCCGCAGAACTTGCCGTCTTCTCAAATGCCAAAAACTTTCGCAGGGATCCCCATGTCCCCCTCATTGTTCCTTTCGTCAATCCCTCCCATCTTTCCATCATTCCTCAGCAACAATCCTTGCATTCACCACCGCTAAAGAAGGGTTTCATCGTTACCAATGCCAACTGTTCCACTACCGGTTGTGTTATACCCCTAGCTGCCCTTGAAAAGGCTTTCGGGCCCATTGAGTCACTTTTAGTCACCACCATGCAGGCAATATCCGGCGCCGGCTACCCTGGCGTTTCCAGTCTCGACATCATGGACAATGTCGTCCCTTATATCGGCAGCGAGGAGGAAAAGATGGAATGGGAGACCCTCAAAATATTGGGCGGCATCGCAGACTCGGATGATGGCCTCAAATCATTTGACATGCACTCTCGCCACCCTCTGCGCGTATCGGCCTCCTGCAATCGTGTGCCTGTCATTGATGGACACACTGAATGCGTCTCCATACGTTTCGCCCGGAGACCGCCGCCCAGTCCTCAGCAAGTCAGAGAGGCTCTCGCGGCTTTCAGCCCTGACGCCCAGGCTCTTGGCTGTCCTTCTGCACCACTACGAACGATTGTCGTGCATGAAGAGCCAGATCGGCCTCAGCCTCGACTCGATCGATATTACCAAGACGGTGCCGGTGTATCTGTTGGACGTGTTCGACAGTGTCAGGTCCTGGATATCAAGTTTGTAGTCCTGGCAAACAACGTTTCTATTGGAGCCGCCACAAGTAGCATCATCAATGCCGAACTTGCCGTCCTCAAAGGAGTGATTTCTTGATAACTTTGTAAGTGGAACATATACTGGGAGTCGCGGATGCGTAACAGTGGAAAATATTTATGTAGGAGAGAAAAGTATCCTGTAATTGTACCACCAGGTTACATCAGAGTAGGATGCAGACTTTTACGCGTCTGCACCGTTATAGGTACTAATATTGTTGTGTAAATGGTGTAGATTCTTTACACTGATCCGGGAAGATTGTACCCGAGCAACTTCGCCAACTCGAACGCGTAATGGCCTGTAATGGCGCGCGACTGAAAATAACTTGGTGACAGCTTTACCGTTGAACAAGGCCTTTTCACTTGGCCGAGACGTTCTCATTGACTTCAAATGCTCCCTTTATCATCGCGTAATTGTCGATCCAGCGCTTTTCATTGAATTAAACCCGGGCCTAATAATCTCTATTGCGCGTATTCACGATTGCCCTCCTGTGATCATGTGCTTGTGGATGCACCAAACGCGTCTCTAGCCGAATTAGCCGGAAATTCAGCCCTGGTGTCCATTCGCAGGGCCCAGGCTCCTGGGTGTTTTTTGTACCCACAAGCTATTGCCGTACATGAAAAGCCAGATCGGTCTCAGCCGTGGCTCGATCAGCATTATGAAGATATCAACTTTGTGCTAGAAAGTGTGGAGCCGCTGTGAGTAGCATTATCGACGCAAAACTTGGAAGCAGCGGAGCGACTTCGGCGCGGGTTGGAAGACAAGTTAGAGTCACGGTTGCCTAGCAGTGAAAAAATTTTCTCCGGCCAGGAGTTACTACATAGACACTGCGAGCTCGTAGAGTTCTTGGGTAAGTAAGTGTAAATGCTTGATGCTGATCCAGGAATCCTACATTCCGTGGTCCGTTACCCTTGTGCCTGTGGGTGGCGGTTGAACTTTGCGGATGGTTATTGGAGCCGCGCCTAGACTTAGAGCTGAGGGGACTCGGCCTGAGTCATTCCCAAGGGGTAGCAGTTGGGTAGCAGCCGATCGTTACTCTCAGGGCGGGTCCTGAAACCTGGAACGGTGCGAAAATTTTGTACCCGACGAACCTAACAAATTCTCAGCCTAGTAAGGAGAGGGCGCACCCGACAGATACGGCACGGTCACGTGGTTTATAACATATCCGAATTGAGTGACTCGCATAGAAAAGGTTAACTATCTTGCTTCCTGATGTACATATGCTGAACGTACAATATAGAAACTGCACGTTAAAAGGTATTTCATCTGATTACAGTGAGGGTTGTGCCAGAAGGACTATACAGAAGAAGTAATTATGGCATTCACTTATAAGTATTACACTAACAACTGGAACTATTGTTTCCTAAACTTATATACTGTTTGAAATGTCTATGCACATACATCAGGTGCTAGAGAAGAAGAATTGGTAGTGTAATAGTATGAGGACATTGGTTAATGTACTAGAGGAGATTATGATCCCTGTACATACTGAGCTTTTTAGTGAGGAAGTCTTATTAAATTGTTTCTGATAAACAGCTATTTTTACTTGTTTTAAACAGCTTCAATCTTGAAATATATAACCTATAGCAAGTCCTACGTCTCCTTGAGCACTTTGTTCGCTCAATTTAGGCATGAGCACATCTCCACGTGACCGTAGTGAATAACTTATCCTTATCGGCCCGATCGCTGAGATAATCTCTTGCAAATAATTTTTCGCCAAATTCCGACGGACGTGTTCCAAAATGGCATCTACCTCTCAACCACAACAGGATCCCCTCAAGGCCGCCGTGTTCCAAAGGCTACATCCGCGCGTCTATCTTGAACGCTTCGTTGCTGAGAATGTCAGACCAGATGGACGCGATTTCGATACGTGGCGTGATATTTCTGTGAACGTTGGTGAATCATTCATTATTAAAGTTCACGAGAAAGGCTGGATTTCTTACGATTCCTTACGATTCATAGGATCGGTCTCGACAGCAAACGGATCTGCGCTTGTTCGCCTTGGAGACACGACCGTCGTGTGTGGTGTCAAGGCTGAACTTGCCGAACCAGAGCTAGACGCGCCAAACGTTGGGTTTCTGGGTGCGTCCGTAATTCATCTTGGTCTAGATACGATTCTAAATCAGCTCTTTTTCAGTCCCGAATTTGGACTTGCCTGCAATAAGTTCATCCAAGTTCAAACCAGGACCACCGACGGAAGAGGCACAAGTGCTTTCGGACAGGTTGAATGAGGTCCTTGTCAGGTTGGGGTTTATACCATATTGAAGGGGCTTCGTCGATGTCTCATTCCCCACCAGTTCTGGTATCATTCCTCTAGAGTCTCTTTGCGTCCATCCCGGCAAATCCGTCTGGGTGCTTTACGTGGACGCAACATGCATAAACTACGACGGAAACGCATTCGATGCTACTCTCATTGCGATGGTCGCAGCTCTCAAAAACAGTGCACCTTCCTCCCCCCTTGCCCCAAATACACCCGCTCACCCACCTCTCTTTTTCTTCTGTAGCTAAACTTCCTAAAGCGGCCTACAACGAGGACGACGGGCGTACGACATGCTCCCGTAAGGTGATGACGCCTTTGCAAATTGAACGCCTTCCAATAGCCCTGTCTTTTGGTATCTTTGATTCGTTAGTGATTACAGGTTATCTCCATTATCTCCTTCTGAGCAGTGGATTAGGTCTCGAATTCTTCCGGATCCAACTTCGTTCGAAGAACCTCTCCTAGATACCACGATATCGGTCGTTATCGATGAAAAGGGCCAGTTGATCTCCGTGTCCCAAGTAGGCGCTGACTCGCAAGACGCCCTTCTTACATGTACTTCTGCTGCTCGAAAGCGCCATGCTATTCTCACAAAACAAATATACAACTCATCATAGAACTTTCTGATATTCGATTTGATTTTTGGGTGTGAGGCATGACAAACGCGGTTCCGAATGGCAAGTTCGCAGATTGAGCATCACCTGAGACAAATATTTGATCATGATAACGTAGGAGCAATGTTTGAACTACATAAGTTTGTAACTGCTAGCGGCTCACGAACGTAAGATAGTTATCAGTATGCATTTCGAAATAACAGCCTCAGGCAGCAATGCTTTGCTACATCTTTTCCATCCGGGATATGTACGCTTCACTGAGCCCGATCACATCACCTAGTCATTCCCCCAATTGTTCGCACACAGGTGTTCCTGCGCTCATGATATTCGCTAGGTGTTCGGGCGTAATCATAATTTTATGAGAACGAATGACTCCCGCTTCCATGTGACATCGCCCACAGAACTCAATTTTCAGCTTCTACCCTGAAACGTGGGCCGTATGTATTAAAGCCATAAATAACGGCGAGAACTCCATCTGATAGATCCTGTCCACTCCTGGGATCAATCAGTGCTCACGAGGTTGTGGATATTGGGAGCATCCAACGAATAAAATTATATTCGTTGGGTGAGAGATCTAACTCACACGGACTATTACAATTACAATTCGGGGCTGGACCAGAGCGTCGGTGATGGGTTTATCCAAGTCATTCATCACGGATATATGTTTGTATTTCAGCCCAACATCCGCCTTAGGGCGCCGTTAATTACTTGTATAATACACACGTTACATTCTCGGACTCGGAGATTCTCACGCCACAGACAACTTGTTCGTCGATTCTTCGGACAAGATACAAGCGCTGGTCGCCACTTCTCCTTTAAGTACCAAAATGCGAGCCAATGGCCACATTCGAATGACACTACCCTTATGTTTCCTTTCTTTCCTTTTTGGTGTTCCATTCAACCCTGCAGTGGGTTTTCTGTTGTCCCGCAAGATCCTAAACTCCACCACTACAAACTTTGTCAACAATGCGGCAATCGCAGCCGAGTGTTTGGCAACTAGTTTCCTCTCGTCGTGGTTTTCGAGGACGCGGTAGTTAACAAATATCTTTAGCGCTGTACATTTGGCCTAGATTTCTCGTGTTCTTCGAACGCCATGCCAACGTGGGGGAATGCCTTGAGTGTCGGCCTGGCGCCCAGATGGACTGACTACCTGTCACAGGTTGAAAAACACTGCCGGCTTTGACATGCACGCCCTTCATCGTGTCGGGTTTTCGTGCCCGAGAGCAGATAGCGCTGAGATAGACAGGTCGGCCTATTAACTGAATACTCTGAAGGGAAGCAAAACGTACGGTATACCGTCATTCTTCTTGGCATGGGCCCTCTGATTATGGTTCTCGGAATATGCCTTCAGCGATGTCTGATTGGCTTCAACCCAAGCTAGTCTTGTTCGAGCACACAAACACATTATGTATATCGTTTCGCTCGATGATTGCGGGTCAAAGAAATTTGAACCTCGCGATCAG
Organism: Armillaria sp. CMW 4456; assembly: GCA_028551335.1. NCBI lineage: Eukaryota > Fungi > Basidiomycota > Agaricomycetes > Agaricales > Physalacriaceae > Armillaria > Armillaria sp. CMW 4456. The sequence goes on from JANDKJ010000329.1 coordinate 104,304, forward strand.
ATTGTGGGCGCAACTTAATGTTAATAAAATCACGTACATTTCATTTCCTCGATGTGCGGGCTTTTCACTGCACACCGTGGCTATTCAGTATTACCATTTGTTGACTGTGATACGATTTTCTTCGATATCAATAGGTGGCGCATCAAATGTCTGTTGCAGGGTTGTCCCATTGTTCGCTAGAGCCGAAGATCTGCGGGCTAACCTATATTCTGCTTCCGTTAGTGGAAGAATTCAGGCGTTACCTACCTGACCGAGGTCGTCTTACATGTTACGGCGTTGTCCGTCTCAATAGAACGACAGCCAGGGCCGTGTGCGCGCCAGTAGAAAGACGTCCCGTTAATGAAGTATTCCATTACGATCGATGAGCAATTCGCTGTTGACAGAAATGTTCCTGATCCTCAATTTCGTTGAATTGTTCCTAAAGGATTTGATGCCCTTGACGCTTGACTGCTGCCTGACTTGACTTGAAGGTGAGGCATTGCTTTTCAAGAGAGATTGATTACCTGTATGTCAGTGCGAAGAACGGATTGATGTAGTGACTGATTCAATAAGGGACTACATTTCGTTCAAATCCGAAGTTGACCGTCGCCTTGAGAAATTTTCTGCCGTGCTTTATGCAGTTTCTTGTCAGGTGTTGAGTACGCACTGGGATAAACCCATAAATGAACATGGAAGAATCGTAATACCGACATCGGGGCTCGGAAGTTGTCCACAGCAATCGTAGCCTTCCATCCGCAGCGCCTCGTTAACCAACGGGTCGTTAGCACTAGTGACCATTTCTTCAATGTCATGCCCCTCAGAAGTATGTTCGGCATTCTAAGAGATCATGTAGTAGCAAGACCACAATCAGAGAAACAACGAACCACGAGAACATCAATTCGAGTGGTAGGGTATGTGTCGCCTTTTCGGCTGCTTTCAATACCGAGGTCACGCCAGCATTCAGTAAGCTAAGACCAAGGCCCTTATCAGTTTTGGAGATACGAAGACAGAAAGGTACCGTAATGTACGGACAGCCGTTTGTTTGGTCTGTGACCCACTCCCCACCCTCAAGCTGACGCGGAAAGATTCGTACACGAGATCCTGGACCCTCGCAAATCCGCGGAGGCACACCTTGGAGGACACATTTAGGTGCAGGAAACCAGAAGTCTGGTAAGTGAAATCTGGCCCTCAGGTAGTATGCGAGCGTGACATTGACTTCTAAGAAGCCATGGGCGCTCGAAGACAGTCATAGGATGGGAAAGACATAAGGAATTATGAGTAGCCTATAGAGATGGATACCTTTCCAATAATAAGTAGGCGGATGACTATCAACATACCTCGTGTCCTTGTTGCGAGGTCAGATATAGCGAGGCCGTCAGGCATATGCCAGTGGTGTCGGCGGAGGAGAAACTCCTGAAGCATCAAGGAACTCCTTGAGCAAAACCTTCTACCTAGCGGACAAATGACCGGGCCCAAGCACCTGGGTAGGCTTTACGATTGCATCCATCTCGGGAATCGATGTATATACTTGGGCATGATAGATTTGGATCTGATATGCTTACCCCGTAGGCAGTGAAGGTCTGATCGGCCATCTGCAGGCAGGCGAGTCTGTGAAGCTCTAATCAGTAATAGGTAGGAACGCAGTAAGGAGATGAGTAGGAAACCAGCGATTCCGTCAACGGGAGGCTAACCGATAGAAGGCGTTAACCTACGGCCGGGTTAGGCGCGCGGTACTATGATTATACCAGGTCTTGGTATTCGATACTAGGACCCCTAAAATAGAGCCATATGAGCACGGCGGTCGGAGCACCCCAATAATCCCTGTCAAGATAAATCAAGGATCTGCGGGAAATGGCCCGGTCGCTTTGCTTTTGCGGACCAGTAAAACCTCGCAGTTCGCTGGCACCTTCATCCGGCTCTCGACAAATTCGCGTAAAGAAGTAGTACGGTTTTGGCAGGGAAAAGGCCGGTTTGGCTAGAAACACCTGACAGTTTTGTTTAGTCGACTAGAAACCAATAGATGGTGCCGATTTGGTAGGAATTCAACATTTGCAAGGCAAATTGCGCAAGAACGATCCTGGGATCTAAGGTGATTAGATTCAGCAAGCAATAATCCTTCCTGAAGAGCCTGGAAATCCTGTTATAAAGGGCATCCCTAGATTAGGCATAGAACACCACAGTAGAAATTCATGGATCCAAGAGGAGCAAAATCGCGTCCCATCAGGTCCTGCGGCTCTTCACAGCTTGGCTTACAGGGTGATGAGACACATCCAGTAAGGTGTGAAGTTTCGAGTGTCCTACACAAACATTCAGAGTCTAGAAATCAGTACACTTACATAACGTCGTAAGCCACATTTCCTGTATATCTATAACCTGCACCAGATGGAAGATGATTTTCTCACTGTCAGCGTCGTCGCCATTGTAGTCCAACAAGTTGGCGGCGAAAAATTGTGCCGTTTGATGGCCGCCGGCATTTCCCGATCCAACGGCAAGAAATAGTATGATCTCTACTCGGCCTGTGTTGTTTATAAACTTTCAATTGACCATGGCCACTAAAATTATCACTTATTCTCAATGTTTAAAAAAGCCCTAAATGGGGTGTGATGATATGCTAAGGGAGTATGACGAAGTAACGAACGGAGTAGTGTAGCAAATAAAGTAAGTATCAAGTAGACGGACATACTCACCTCCAGTGACACATATAGCAGCGGGATCGATCGAGATGTAAATGCGGCAACCGTATGGTATATGTGGGCCGATCTTATCGTGAGAGATGAAAAGGACAGGATCAAGAAGGAAAGGAGTTGAAGATTCACGGGGACTTGAGAACTCTACGAACGAGTAGGAGTTCTGCGATTCGGACGGAAGGTATACACAGGGAATAGATTAGATAAATTCGAAAATCTGCTAGGATTCCAAAGTTTCTCTCAAGTCAACGCAATTGATAGACTACTGGGGCGATACAAGCAGCAAGTACACACCCGAGAATTACGGGCGCGGGCAGATTTAAATGATGGCCTTCCACCGTCGATGGCGACACCTACACAATGGGGAACATGCAATTTTTCCGTACGATAGGAGTCCATAAAATTGTGGGAAACCTCCGTAAAGCCTTTTTTTTTAAAGGGTTCTGACCACCGCCTGTGAAGGGTTTCAAGTAAAAGACTCCTTTCATAGCGTCTGTCGTACACACACCAGGGGCACATGCCGCCGGTGTTGAACATGAGTGCATCAGCGAAGATGAATACTTGCATTTCAAAACTTAGAAATAAGCCTCAGAGATACTTTCCATACTTCCGGTGGTGGTGTGGTTCTCAATTGGACCTCGGTGCTTAAACGTACTGGATCCACTGTTGGCGAACATTGTTTCTTGCATCAAGAAAAGTAGTTGTACCGCTTCCGAATACTCTCGTAATGCCCTGATGAAGTCGATTTCCGAGTTGCACGCCAGGTTTTTCATGCTTCAACGGTTCTTCGCGCTCGGCACGATGCGAGAGTAAATGTACACATTATTCAAAGCTTTTTGCTTAATAATTAACAAGCACATGCGTCGTTCTATAGTTTGGCCTGCGAAGGCTCCATCTTGCTATGCACTCCAGAAGCTACAAGGCGCTTCGTAGTATCGCTCCAGATCTGTGAGGCCATTCAGAAGGTTAACATGCATCCAAATCGAGCATGATGTACGCACCTCTGTGCGGGCAATCAGAGTTTTCGAACCGACAGTCATCGTTGTACTGACGATTCGGAGTTCCTCACCTCTGTATGTCGTCAGCCTTCGAGGTACGCGTAATATAATTCTGCCGCGATAACTCACAAACCCGCTGGAGAGTGGTACGTCATACTGATTGACTGAGAAACAGTGTTGACCGGCCTCCCCAAGGTCAGGGTATACGCGATTATTGCCAGGGTGGAACATCTTCAAAGTAGTTCAAGCCTGAGCCTGGTGATAAACGTGTCTATGTCCACTCACATATCAACCAGGTAAGCGGAGCAGCCGCCGTGGATTGTCATTGCGCCATTAACCATATCTAAACGCGCGTAAGAATAGTTATTGCCATAGAGAGCTTAGTATGTACCTTCGCACACAACAAGCTTGCAGACCACCCTACCTTCCTGCTTCGTTGGTTCTTCCGCTTTAGGTACCATAGACACCTCAGAAACAGTCATATTTGATGTAAAGGTGGCACCGAATCCTGTGGGCTCTCCTTCGTTTGTCGTCATGCGAAAGATACGCATAGGAGACCCTACAATTCTCTTGATTTCGTCCGACACATTTCCTGCTATAGAGGATACATCCTCACTTTGAGACGTCGAGGTCGCCATGGAAAGGTGAGGTCAAAGTATCAAATGTTCGCTTTAAAGGAGCCGGGCCGGGGTAATGTCAAGCCGGTTACCGATCGTCACACCGTTCCGTTTGGACATGCTGAAGACAGCTGTTCATTCACAATAATGGATGTTTCGCGAACAGAGAACGCAACCGAACCGCGTTTCAGTACGTCCTCCTTCCTACCCTATAATTCAACACCGTCAGCCGATTTTTTTTTTACCGTAGCGACGGACCTTCGCATCGACACTACGTGTCAGGAATCAGACTCTGCTGGGTCTATAACCTCGCCTGACTCGCTATTTGATGATTTCTCAGAGCTATTGTCTGCTCCTGATGCTGGTCCTGCGCTCCTCGGTGCCCCTCCAATCCCAGGCCTCTTCTTCACCCCTTCACTCCGTCTTCCCCCAGGCCTTGTGGATTCCCTGATGAACTACTGCTTGGAAACATTCTTCACGTCGGCTAAAATCAATCAGATCATGCTCTTCTGTCGTGCTCCCAGCGCAGAATCGCCCACGGCGCCCTCGGGTCTACCTCCCCCTCTCAATTCACTGCTCCATATTCTATCCGACATCCTCAGGCCTGCGTTACCCTCTGATATCCACTCTTTACTTTTTCCAACTGTCCCTACACGAGCGAGGCAGGCTATCATTAATCGGTACGACCCCGGTGAAGGAATAACGCCCCATGTGGACCTTCTGAAGCGTTTCGGGGACGGCATTGTGGGTGTCAGCCTTGGCAGTGGATGTGTCATGCAGTTCGCGTCTGACTCGGAGGACCAGGCATACGGAGTCTACCTTCCGGAGGGAAGCATCATTGTCATGTCAGGAGACGCTAGGTATAAATGGAGTCATGGCATCGAGGGAAAAACCATGGATTATGTGCAGACTCCGAATACATCGTCAGCGGCTGCGGGCCGATGGGTGAAAAGGACGATGCGGGTCAGCATTACTTTCAGATGGCTGTTACCTGGAGCAGAGATCGTGGGCAGCCCTTAAATAACGGTCTGTTTAGGTAACCTTTCAATAATATGTAACCTGCAGCTTAATCAATACTTACTACTTTCTTACCAGTCACCAAATGCGTTGATGTTTTGTGACGTCCTCAAAAGTCTGCCAGCCTTTGACGAGCGGCGGCTACTATGTAATAACTGGAAACTCAATTAAGCGGATGATCAATTAAGTCTCTTACTAGTGCCCTTTCCGAGCTACCTTCTCGTCATTGCTTCGACTAGAGGTTTCCTTGTGGGATTAAGCCCCTCGAACCTTGAGGTGGCAATATGGCATCTTGACAGACCGCACTACTAACAATTGCATCGCTGCTCCACGCACCGACGATGAAGAAATATCCGAAATTGACAGAAATGCCCTAGAGAATGCCAAACAATGTCTGCGTGCTTTTCTTGTTCAAACAAATGGATTTGTGCATCAAATCCTTACTTACAAGTCTGTCTATTTCACGTTTCCCTTGATGCCTCATCTGAGCAAGGTGCAAGAGACCAGTCCAAGGTCACATGCTTCTCAGAAGTGAATCAGGGTACGTCTACGATTCAGAATCGTGGCCGATTACGGCTTTCACAAGGCGTTGTTGTAGAATATGCTGGACGCAATGCCAGGAACACTACATGGAAGTTACAGCGCGTTTATGATTGATACGCGAGTCCTCGCTCTCAAGGCCTTGTTTTTTTATGCTGATGGCACTGAAGATGCTCCTCTCTTGGACTAACTCACCGGCTTTATTGTGAGTTTGACTAGATAGTCATGAACTATACGAGAGCTCATGTACCTTCAACAGGGGAGATAAACTGAAGATTGTTAGCACTAGCATGAGTATCGGAGCACGAACCATGTCAATACGCACAGACACATTAAACAGATTAACAGAAAAGTCGCCTCACCAATGAATACAACGTATTAGTGCCTTATAGCCTCTGGTGTTCATCTCAAGATGCTGCCTTTGTCTCAAGCAAATATGTCGAATGCTGTATCTTGTAGCAGAGCCGAGGAAAAATATCGAAGCAGTATACATAGCGGATCGAAGATACGGAACTAGATTATGATATGATAACCGGCGAATCAGTCGTATCTTGAACTTTTCTTGGGAGGAGTACGTGACCGCGACCGGGAGCGCGACCGCCTGCCTCCGGCCCGTCCACCACGACCGCCCCGTCGACCCCAGCCCGTCTCACGAGGAGGAGAAATCCCCCTGTCACCACGCCTTGGAGGTGGCACACGGCTGTCTTCGAGGTCCCTGTCCCCAGGCCCACCACCACGTCCGCCACCCCGCCCCCGGAGACCGTTAGAGTCACCCCTCCAGTGACCCCCACCTCCACGAACCATGACGGGACTTCCACCAGTCCCCTGCCCGCCAGATTTCCAGGCATTGAAAGGCGGCGCTTTTGTGTGTGTTTCGGGTGGCGCGACGCTTTTGGGGAGAAACACTGCAACCAACAAGTAGTCACCGGGAACGAAACGCAATTCGTCAAGGGTACGTTCTTCCCGTTCGCGTTCGGTGGGCTCGCGGTTCTCTCCGTCGATGTCTTCGAGGAGACGTGGTGCAGTGCTGGTCAATGATCCTGGTTCACCAAGGATGTCACGGGAGTAGACCTGACCCAGGTCTTTTGAAGCAAAGCGGCCCTTGTTGCCTGGGTCAGCGTATATGGTACGGAAGGAGAAACGCGCGAGAGGGTGTCGATACTCTTGTATCGTGGCCGTGCTGTTTCGGATGGCAGTCAGAACCTCTCGCAGAGTAGCGTCCTTCCTGCAATCATTAATTCCCTGTAGAGAAAATAGGTAAATACTGTTACTCACCAAGTGAATATCTGCTGTTCATCGGTCGTAGGGAGCGGCCCATCCTCGAACTGACTTATGCGGTGAAAGCCGCCGATTTTGATGAATGTTCGTATCAGGAAAGGTGCTGTCTGCAGCGATGATTAGAAGCTGAGAGACAACAGACAGAATTTCCCTACCTTTTCCCTGGATACAATAGGTTGGCCCGCAGGTGTCGTTTCGTTCATGGTAATACTGAGTGAAGTAGACTTCTCGCCACCAAATAAGGAACTGTGCTAGCTTCGCAGCCAGACGATCAACAGACGGAGACTGCCGGCTCGGGTGTTAAAAATTAAGTAAGAAGTCTACTAAATATGGAAATCGGAAAATATGTAAGTCGAAACAAAAACAGTCAAACGAGCTAAACAAAAACTGAAAGTAAATGAAGGAGATAAACATAAATTTTTATACATATACAACACAAGGAAACCAAGTTTGCCCCCAAATACTTAGAAAAAGCAAATGAAATTTGATTGAAATAACATTTACAATTTGTGCAACTGTCCTTATTGGTGGGCATTGATTTTGACCCCTACTAAAGTAGTCATAAATTTCTCACGCTCAGTACATCAATTTCCATCATCGTGTCATCATGAGCAAGAAGTGAAAGATAAGCGTCTATCGATAATATAAACGGACGTCAATTCAATCATGCACAATTCTTCTGATCAGGACGTCTCAATTTTTCGGGCTACTTTCAGGGAAAGTATTTTAGTCAATGGCTATACTCACTGCACATTGTTTGCTCTTGGCCGTCGCGTTCAAGGAAAAGCTGAATCCCGCCGGCAGTTGCACTGATAAAGCGATAACATGAACCGAGGCTTATCTCTGCACGTTATCTCCTTATAAATACCTCGCTTGCGACCCAGGAGGCAGATCTGCCCATCATTCTCATCATGCATGATCAACCCTACGAAAGACTCAAGGATCCCGAGTCAGACCTGATCAAACCCAATAAACGGCGCTGGGGCTTTGGTCTTCTATCTGTGGTCGCTATCGCCATTCTTTCCTTTGTATCTCTGCGCAATACAAACCTTGGGTGGCTCTTAGATGAGTCAGAATTGTCATCATCCGAGTCATCATACATCGGAACTTTACGACCAACGACTCTCGAGCAATGTACATCTTCGCTTCCACCTCCAGTCGACCCCCCTGCTCCGGTTAACGTTTGGGCATCCCTAACAGTAGCGGATACTACAGACATTCAACGATGGCTGGAGCGCCCAGAAAGGGGACTCAATCTAACGAGAGCCAGCGTTTCAACCTTCTCTGACAATGTCATATTCATGATTGAGTTGTATTACCCTCCAAAGTCTGGCGCTCTTGAGTATCTAGCTTCTCCAGACTCGGTTTCTCCTCCGGACAGATTTGCAAGAGTTACCATCCACCATGGTGTAGAGCCAGTTATTAGAGACTATCTCGTGGGACCGCTTCCCATTGGCCCCGGAACAACCATGACACCACTCACGAATATTTATCATCGAGAGGATATTCCGTTCCATGCTGGAGGCTATGCTACTGGTTCCGAGCTTGCTCTTGTCGTTTCAAAAATTGCGCCTGACTTTGGAGATGCATTATTTGTGAGTATGAGTCTCGTGGTAGCTATCATTTACTTAACAATCATACTCCTAGGAACTTTTCGGAGGCGTGGCTCGTGGTTACGAAAACGATACTTTGATTGTGGGTGCATCAGCGCCGTTCAGTTTTGACGGAAGCTTTCGCCGTATGTGGTTTTTCACTTTGTGACATAGCTTGACGTTCGACCAACGGGACTATTACTCAAGGGTTATGGCTCAATTGGAAGCTCAATACTCCGGGACCGTGGCTCCACCCTGTTAATTTCTTCCAATACGTGGACATTAGCGGGACAGATCCTTCCCTTTGGAAAGTCTTAAAGGTAAGTCATCATCCCAGCCTACTTTTCTGCTGGTAACCATGTTAAATCAATGCCGTCAGGTCGTCTATAACCATCAAGTCTTCAATTCGACCGAGTCGTTCATGGAAGCGTTCCGGGATGGCACTCTTGTTCGTCTTCCTGAGCGACCTGAAAACAAAGATCTATCATGGACTACGAGGAAAAGAGTAGGGAAACAACGCGATCTTGATCACCTTCCCGGACCGAGATCGGTGTCCTTCGCTGGCTTGAGATTCCGCGTCGACAAAGCGCGTCAATATATCACTTGGATGGGATGGAGCATGTACCTTGGGTTTGACCGGGACATGGGTTTGAGTCTCTGGAATATCGGTTTCAAGGGAGAGAGGATCATTTATCAGGCACGAGTACCTCCTTGCGTCCTCGCCGTGGATACCACTAACGTGGCCGTATCCTTTAGCTCGCACCCCAAGAAGCGATAGCCCAATACGGTGCGTCATGACTGGCACTCATGACATGGTTCATACAACGTTGATGCTCACGTAGGCGGAAATGATCCCATGCAAACAACTACGGCTTGGCTCGATCGCTATTTTGGCATGGGTGGCTCCGTTCGGGATATGCTTCCCGGATATGACTGCCCCCATGAAGCCGTGTACCTTCCGATGACGACCTACGCCAGCACGGGCAGCGTTGTTAGGAAGAGGGCTGTGTGCATATTTGAGCAGGACACGGGGAGACCAATTACTCGACACGCTGGATACATGCAAGGCGAATTCGGCGCTGTTAAGGGATACATACTTACGGTACGGAGTATCAGCACGGTTGGAAAGTAAGTGTTTTCATTTTTGTGACTTACTCCTTGTGGATTTTAACGTTGCCTTTAGTTATGATTATTGTAAGTAGTTGATGATTCTTATTTTCCCGGCTTATAGCAAGATCTTCGGTGACTCATTCGTTAATAGTGGTAAGTATGCTCGTCTTCTCCACATATATTTTGGATAACCTTCTTTGTTCAGTTTGATTATATGTTCCAACTGGATGGGACCATCGAAGTGCGCGTTTCTGCCTCTGGATACCTCCAAGGTGGATACTGGGAACCTAAACAAAATGGATATGGGGGAAGAATTCGTGAGACAACCAGTCAGTATTTATGACCCTAGTCCAATGATATGACATCTAACACAAGCTCGTAGTGGGCAACCTCCATGACCATGTTATCAATTTTAAGTGAGTTCGCATGTATCCTATAAGTAGGACGTCTCACTGATTCCCTGATAGGGTCGACTTCGACATAGGTGGCACCGAGAACTCACTTTTGGAAACGACAACAAATCAAGAAGTTATTACTCAACCTTGGTTCGACGACGATTGGGGACACGAGGTTATCCAACAGAAAATCACAAAGAAAATCATCGAGAACGAGAACGATGCTCTGCTCACGTATCCCCAGAATTTCCAGGGCGGTTATTCTATCATCAACCAAGATAACAAGAACGCCTGGGGTGTTCCTCGTGGATATGCGATACATCCGGGATATTCTCCCATACATAACGTCAGTGATATCCGTCGCGTTCACTGGCCAGCTGCCTAACAAAGAAATACAGACCGTCGTAGGATCAAAACGACTCCTCAACAATGCCAATTGGGCTAGATATAACCTAGCGGTGTCCCATCGTAAAGAAACCGAGCCCTCTTCGAGCGCTATCTGGAATATGAACCTTCCGGGAAAACCTGCGGTAGATTTCCATAAATTTTTCGACGGCGAAAACATCACGCAGACGGATCTGGTTGCCTGGGTGAACGTCGGCATGCATCATATTCCGGTTAGCGAGGATTCGCCTAACACGAAGACCAACGTTGCAGCATCTAGGTATGATGTTCTCTTAATTTCGATGTCTCTCCCTCATCTGATTATACGCAGCTTTATCTTGACACCATGGAATTACTTTGATTCAGATCCTTCCATGGAGTCGAGCAATGCCATATTGCTGAAAATCCCCGAGAAGAAAGGAGAGTCTTTCGGGTACGACGACTACGGCGTAAAGCAGGAATACACTTGTATTCCGGAAGTCCCAAGCCCTTTCGAATATTCATTTGTTGACGTCTTTGACGCCGACGGAAAACTTCAAGCCCCTAGCCTCGAAGAATTGAGGAAGAATGCGTGCGTATGTCTCTCAATCAGTTGTTTTGCCTGCTTATCCTCCTTCATCAGAGAATGGCACCATCGTATAAAGGTAGAACTTTAGATATGCTATCCATCCTGCGTAAGGAGAACTACAATGAAAGAGTAGAATTAAATTGTCAAATCGCTGCCATTAAACATTAAACCTGTAAAACTGGATATCCTTGCTTCAATGCGCATGCTCCACTTCCATTTTATCTTCTCCTGCACTCTGCTTCTTTTCTCCTTGCAGGTCCTCTTCGACGCGCTTGTTTTGCTCTTGTTTGATATCGCTTTCATAAACTAACGGCGAGATGTCATGTTATAACGTAGTAAAAGCCAATAAAACACTTACGAAAGGACAATTCCTCAAGTGTCTTGTGGGACGTCTCCGGAAAGAGGAAGTAGATAGTGAGCACCTCAATGAGAATCCATATGACATAACTGTATGTCTACGTCAACGTATGTCACTCATATATGGACCATGACAAACCTGAGATAGTATTTCCAACCTGTACGTTGTATTTATACGGTGTCATGGCATTCAAGGTTCTGAACACGTACCGGCATTCGCTATCCCAATTGGGTTTACAAATTGGTTGAAAAAGCCGGCCATACGACTGAACCACTGGAACACAGTGATCCCCTTGGCTCTGGCGTGGAAAGGGAACAACTCGACCAGGAACGCTGGCGGTAGGTTGAGTACGGTCCTGTGTCAGCTGACCCGACTCACCGTATGTCAATGCATTGAAAGCCATGTTGTAGGCCGGACTATAGAGAAATATAAACCTATTCGGTTATTAGCGGGGCTGTTTTGCTGGAAGGAGGATGCGTACACGATAACGGCAACCGAGGATCCGTGACTCTCGGTTTGAGTATAATTTGCACTAGCCACAGTCCATCCCGTGAATATGAGAAGGATAGAGATGGTCCCAGTCTGGGACAGTGACCGTTAAATGAGATCTTTTTGAGATGGGGGAATACATACCAAGTAAACCGTTCTCCGTTTGAATCGAGAGACAGTCAATGCGAAAATGGTACCGTTGAAAAAGCCCCAACAGGTGTTCGCCAAGTTAATGAGGTTCTTGGTCCGATTGTCTGTCACGCCAACGTTGTCCAAGATTCGCGCCAAGTAATATCTGTTAAAGGTTTCAATACTAGGTCTGGCGATTTTAATTGGTGTCACGAACGATGTCAAGCCATTGCCACTCCACTGAGTAAAGAGACCCAATAAAGAGCCGACGACGAGACGCTTCCTCATGCCAGAAGTAGCAACCAGCTCCATCCAGCTCGTTTTGGCCGTCTCCCTCTCTAATTCTAAAGTCTTCTCAATCTGGGCATATTCGGCTTTTACAAACTCGGAATCAATGTCGCCCTCGGCGTGGTATTTGACGAGGACTGCGTAAGCTTCTTCACCTCTACCTTTGGAAATGAGCCACCTGGGGGAGTCCGGAATGAAGAAGATGAAAGTGATCTGCAATAAACTAGGAACGACTTGAACGAGCGACGGAATACGCCAGCCCCAGTTGCTGTCCATGTTGAATGTGCCAAGTGTAATACCAGCAGCAACAATTGATCCTTTGAGATGGGGTAAGTAAGGGCGGAAAAGACAGAATAAACGGACCTATAAACCAACATGAATTGAAGAGGGAGCCTAAAACAGCGCGCTCCTTAGGATGTGACAGCTCTGAAACGGTGTTATGTGGATCGCGTGCTAATTAGACTCGGACAAGCCACGCGTACCTCCAATGAGGGATGAAGCAGCCACGATCGCAAATGGGATACCAAAGCCCAAGATCAGACGGGAACATACGAACATTGCAACTTATCGGGAAAATCCATCAAGGGAACAATTTTCAAAAGAAGTCGTCGGACGTACAGTTCTGAGATGCTGTCTGGAGGGCTGCGCCAATTATCATGAGGATGCTTCCAAAGACAATCGCCCACCGCCGCCCCAAACGATCGGTGACATATGGCACTAACGGGAGTACGACGATGGCCCCGAGAGAATAAATTGCTGACATTAGCCCAAGGAGCGTCGAACGGGGAGAGTGGTAGACTAAAATTGATGTAAGTCATACTTTCACGGCCAGGAGGAAGGCCACCACTCACATGTATCCCAGGAGTCCACGGCTTGTAGGCCATTCATCATTGAGGAATCGAATCTGCAAGTCGACGTTAGCAGTGCTTGTTACGTGAAGGACTAGTTTCCTCACCCACTAGTCATCTCCACCCCGATACAAGTCGGAAACAGGAGCAAGTAGAGAAGGCGGAGGTTTGGTTTTCGATACCATGGCGTCGTGTCCTGTGCTGCGAGACGAGATACTAAGTTGGAGACATCGTTACTGTCGTCTTGAGGAGCCATTGATGCTTGTGAAGGAGGGAGATGGAACCTTGGTCCAAGGTTATGCCAATGTGCTCAAAAGGGTGCGCTTTAAACATTGGCATAGAAGCCCACGACTGACATATTTCTCCAGAGATTCGCCGTAACGCTCACTTAGCAAGAGCAGAGGCGCTCAGGTGTGGGGAAGATTCTCCGATTCTGAACCACATCAATAATCTTTTGAGTGAACGCCGGCGCCTGTGTGGGGAATTTGTTCCGGTGGGGTAATCGATCTGTGCCGAAAAAAATCGAACAAGGCTTGCATTCGCGATTTCACATCGGTCTTTGCGCGAGGGGGTCCTCAAAGGTGAAGAGGAGTCGGAAAATATCCGGAGAGGACTGCGATTGACAGCCAAGATAAGTGACCCATGATCTAAGGGTCCTAAGGGTGGGTCCATCAGTATCAGCAAAACCTGACCGGATCATCGTTAAGCACAGAAAGAAAGAGCCGTTGAAGGATATATTTTTATCATCCTGTCCCTTACACACTGCGGTGATGAGAACATAAAATTAGCGCATTCCCCTGGAGTGCACCTTGAGAATATTATGATTGACCAGTCAGCATCAAGATTCAAAATATCCCAACTGGATACTAGTCCCGAAGCCATTGCCGCAGTAACACTCGGAATTGCCCCGCGAAAGTAGATTGAAATCGAGTAGAGCGGCTCAGAGTTGTGTTATTGTGGGTCTTGGGACGTCTTGACATGTGCCAAACTCGGAATAAGAAAGTCGCCGCCACCTCGAGAAACGGTCATCTTCCAGCCCGACCGCGAAACTCGGAGAAAGAAGAGGAGGCAGAAGTTCGTGCTTAAGGTGGATTGCCATGCGAGCTGACGTTGGTTCTAAACGCGAGAGGGAGTTAGAAATGATGGTCGAGGCGATTTTAGCATGGCGTGCTTCGAGGCCAGTCGGAAATACTATTTCCTCACCTTAAGCAAGATACTCTGAATTATTTCGTAGTAAATGGGTGGTGTTCAATCAGTGCAAACCTTCATCGATTCTTTGTGTGATCCGTGTCGTTGTCGAGGTCAATCCCAAGTCAATCCTTTGACATGGTGTCGTGATAGCTTCGTCACATTCACGTGATAAAGTCACGTATTTGTTTGGTCGTCTGTGACTCAATTTAAATGAGGCTGCCGGTGCCGCTCGGCATTATTTACTTCCTAACCATCTATCTAGACGCGACTATACCTTTTCAACTTGATTCTACACGATGTTAATCAAAGTCAAGGTCGGTATATCGCGTTAAAAATTCACATTCCCTCACTGACCTCTCCTCATAGACCTTGACAGGAAAGGAGGTACCAGCATATTTCGCGCCACTTCTGACCAATGTTCTTATTCTTGGATATTCAGATCGAGTTAGATATAGATCTTGATGATAAGGTATGTTGGTTATCTGGTTATTCATTTGTTCAGAAGGGCTTATAGCAATGTCGCTTCAAGATCACTCGAATCAAGGAGAAAGTCGAGGAGCAATCCGGCGTCCCCCCGCCACAGCAGCGATTGATTTTCAGTGGCCGTCAAATGTATGAAATTGGATCACTCTTATTAGATCTCATTGTTGATACGAATTTCGTAGGGCTGATGACAAGACCGCAAGGGAATTCAATATTGCACCGGGATCAGTGCTGCATCTGGTCCTTGCTCTCCGTGGTGGGCGGTAATTCAGGAGTTGGTACACAGTTGTATGCTTAATTGGTCGTCGTCGCAATGTATCTCATGTCCGTGCTCTCACGCAGTCACAGTTATTTGCAGTGTTTATAGAACCAAGTCCTTTAATCGATTCCTTTTTGATCGTCATGCGTTTTACAGGCCTTTGCTCAATATTGGCCGCCCACTCTTCCCTCCGATGTACTCGCGCCGAGAATCAGTTGAAGAGCTGTTGATGGATCTTCGCATACTTCTTTACATCCGCTTTATCTTTCCATGCTACCCATCGATTTACGGAGGGTTGGTGGAGTGTATACGATGGGAACTTCACCGTACACCGGGAGAAGGACATCACAATACATTGACAAGTGTTGGCGTGATCAGGTACATACCATCGTATTCCCGGGATTCGAAGATTTACCGAATACAAGTCATTTCAATTTTGTCTGCGAGGTTCGGGGTTGTAACAAACCTAAATCTTCAAAAGCAGCCAATACTGAATCCATGGATGCGAAATTATGTGAATCCGTATTTAACGCGGAGGTGCTAGTGGGAACTAGGAGTAGTTGACTACATATGTCAGTGGAACGATGTTCCATAAAGAACAGATTACGTAACGGGTCCACACCTATTGACGTGCGCCCCTGCAGCCGCGGGCCCATTCACTTTTCCTTCCTACTCTCATCGTCCTCGGAGTCGCCGCTGCACTTTTCGGTCATACCTTGCTCCATCGACACGTTGCGTTACTACCATCATTTACTCGAGCTACTGATTGTGTACCGGGACCCAGGTTGTGGAAACTTCCCTAGACTTCTCACTCATCTGCGCTACCCCATCCTAGAGCGGAAGCTCTTGCATACACGTATCACGCACCCTTTGGGCTTAAATAAACTTAATGCCCGAATACGTCTATGCTCTACATGACTTCATTCCGGAGAATGAGGACGAGGTACCATTTCGGGCGGGAGAACGGATTGAAGTCATAGAAAAAGATGATGCATACGGCGATGGATGGTGGACGGTGAGTGATCGTTATGTTATATTTCATACGCCGGAGAGACTTTTTCCAGAGGTCTGAGACACCTGCCCTGCGCAGAGCATGTATATCAGACCGGCGTTCCACTATTATTCCTCTGTCTATCCATGGCTCAGACCACATACTCACTTCTTGTTACCAAGGGTCTTAATATATCAGGCAAGAAAGGCCTGTTCCCTCAGAGCTATACTTCGTCTACAGAGCCTGCCGTCACCTCCGTCGGTATTGCCTCATCCTCTGTACATTCGCCGGACCCAGATACCACCTTGAAAACACCCCTGCAGCCTCTACATGAAGAGCCAGAAATAGAGTCGCCTCAGCCTCCTGCTATATTTCTCAATGGCCTTGAAACTGACGGAAATAGTGGCGACGGCGAAGTCATGAAGGCGACCATGACAGACGTGCAGAAGGCCATAGAGCAACTCGGCAGGGGAAACGGAGTAGCTGACGACACGGATGGTGCTCGGAGCTTCAGTTTTGCTAGCTCTCGTGGAGGTCGGGACACCGAAGAAGATACAGATTTTGAAATAAGCGACGCCGACGCTGGCGATGAGGGAGAGGGCTGGCACAAAGGTGCCAGACGGAAGTTGGCAGAAAAGGCGAGGCAAGCGGTGGAGGATGCTGAACGACTAGAAATGATTGGTATGAGCCGCTCGAGCAGTAACCGGACTTACGCCCCTCCCATTCCCGTCGAGCTTAGCGACGAGAGTGAAGACGAGGAGGGTGATCAGCCTTACACGGAGTCTTCTGGTTTTCAGAGTCAAAGAAGGCACTCCCACATAACGGAGGAAGATGAAGATATAGAGTCTGTCCCGGGCCACACTCTCCTGCCCGGCGATAACAAAACTCTAGGCGACCAAACATCTCGTTCGACACACAGTTCGACACACTTCTCTCCATCAGAATGTGACGAAGCGGACACGGAACCAGCTACAGCTACGCGTATCAACTTTATGGCGCAGTCAGAGCGAGCCACAACTCCTCTCAGTGAAAACCAACCAACTCCCCGCAAATCTGTGAGTCTAACCCAGGCAGCGGCCATTCCCATGCCTCAGTCTCCTCCTGAAACAAATGGTCACAACACGCCAGTGCTTGACGCCGCGGTTGCATTCCCGTCGCAGGTTACAGCTGCGATTCCGCCAACAAATCAGTCTAAACATAACAGTGTCGCGTCTTCGCCTGCTTCTCCGTCTCACAGTGCACCAGGAAACGATTCTTCGCTATCGGCGACGGTGTCGACAATACCAACTCCAATAGACAAAAAGGAGAAGACTCATCCATCCGAATGGTCTCTAGATGATGTTATTGACTGGCTGAAGAGTAAAGGCTTTGACCAGGATGTCTGTGAAAAATTCACCGGTACGTCGATTCTGACGCGCATCTCTTACACCAATCACTCACACTGATTACAGAACAAGAAATTACTGGCGACGTTTTACTCGAATTAGACGTCAATCTCCTTAAAACAGAGATAGGTATCATGGCGTTCGGCAAGCGCATGAGAATTGCGAATGCTATAACCGATCTTCGTCGACCACCATCCATCATATATTCCGACCAACCGGATCAACCTTCTCCTCCCTCCCCGATGATCGTTTCACCTAACCTCTTCACAACCTCCCCTGCGACATATGCCGAAGGACAGAGCCATTCCCACTCACGGAATCAGTCCCAATCTCAATCTCACCATTCCTACCCGGGCTCCACCAGGTACTCACACAGCGTGCAGAGTTCGGTAAATGGATTCGCAGCTCTCATCAGCCCAGAGAGTGCGCCACATAGCGCAGATACACCGGTTTCGCCTCGATCCACCCTTGATCCCGAGCCAGAGTCTGCAGGGCTCGCTATATCCGCCACCAATGGGAAAGCTCCCGTGAGTTAATTGGATATCTCTTTCACCAATTTGCTAAGCACCTACCTGTTTCATAGAAATCAAGGCCGTCTCAGCTATCAATATCACCTAGTGATGGTGCATTGAATGCTTCTATCAAAGCTGTTGGGGATATCCCTGAGGAGGTAGAAGAAGAACGAGAAGAGCGTGCTGCGCTAAGTGAGGTATGTCATATTTCTCACAGTATCTGATTCTTACTCACCGTATAATGGTTTAGGGTGAGGGTCTTCCTTCTCGTTCTATGCGAAGGAGATTGTTCGGCCGTTCTCATGATTCCGAAAATTCAGGAAGAGATTCTGGCTCCCGCGCGTCGAAGGATGGAATTTCACCGTCCTCCTCTCTTCTGCCTGTCCTTGCGGATAAGGACAAGGACAGAGCTAAAGACAAAACCAAAGATAAATATAAGGACAAGGATATTGGGCGTCATGGACGAAAGCAACGGAGCGTTGATGCTGGCAAGTCTGGCGAAAGGCTCAGTTTGTTTGCCGGTTCATTTGGCGGTACTCTTGGCAAGAGCCGAAAACCCGCTCCTAAGTATTCGTACGTTTGTCTCTCCTTCTCTCTGTTACGGCAGTTGAGCCCGTTTCCTAACAGCGGTGACGATGTCTCCGAGAAAGGATCCTCGTTCCATCTTCCAAGACTATACAGTACAAGCGGTCGGAAAATCTCTTCTTCTGGACGACCGTCGACCCCTGGAGCTGTCAAGCGTAGTTCTAAAGACGACAAAGAGGGTTTCCGAGACGGGACAGCCGATAAGGAGCGCAAAGATTTGAAAGAGGGTAAGGAAGGTCGTACAGAACATGCCACTCTTCGCAAACGAACTTCCTCTTATCCTGGATCACATCCCGTATCTCCCGAACTACAAAAGAGTGAAGGCACTGTCGGACAGCTCAAACCGGGGCAGAGTATTTTGGAACAGATCGGCGAGCCTGATCACACTGGGTGGATGCGCAAGAGGGGAGATCGATATAACAGCTGGAAGCTTCGTTACTTTGTCCTGAAAGGCCCTCATCTCTACTACTTGAGAAGCGACAGTCTTTCGGTGGGACCTTCACTTTTATTCACGTAGATTCTGCTCACATTGCGCTCACAGGAAACCAAGATTAAAGGATACATCAATATTATTGGCTACCGGGTCACCGTTGATGAGAATGTGAATCCTGGAAAATATGGGTTCCGCATCGAACATGAGCATGATAAGATGCATTTCTTCAGCTCGGATGAAAAGGTGATCATCAGGGATTGGATGAAGGCCATCATGAAGGCTACCATTGCACGAGACTATACTCGTAAGAAATTTTCCGATCTCTACGTCTGTCTATTACTCACATAAGCATGATAGAACCTGTCATTTCTTCGTGTAATATCCCTACAATTCCTTTGATGGTTGCCCAAGCCATGAATCCTGCTCCACGGCCGCCTTCGCCTACTGCTCGGGACGCTACTCAGAAAGCTCTTCGGCGAGATAATCCCAATCAGCTCTCGAGCCGCGATGCTCGTGTCTTGATGGGTCTGCCGTCAAGTGATGGCGCGAAGGAAGAGCGGACACGGCTAGAATCGTTCTTTAGTGATCAATCTGTGGACCCTAGTGTGAACACGGTAGACTCGGCAATTACAACTGCACCTCCAAGGCCTTCACGACGACAGAACTCGACAATCTCTGTGGTATGACTCGTTCACAGCATCATACAAAGATGTTCTGATGAGAACTTTAGATGACACCTGTGGACAGCGACCTTATTGAATGGGCCAATTCTCATCTTCCCTCGCCATTGCAAATCACAGATACAACAACGTCCATTTACGGTGGCCTTCACCTATTCCGCATCGCAGAGTCTATAAAGGGTCGCCCCGTGTCTCCCCCTGTGCCAGATTCAGCATTTCCTGTCGACTCGAATGACGAGAAGCTCGATGGGCTTTTCCGTCTTTTTGATTTCTTGTTGGATCACGACGTCAAGATGGGGAGCGTTTCTATAAATGATGTTCGACAGGGCAAGCCGGAGAAGATTGTACAATTACTGAGGGCCTTGAAGGCATGGGAGGATAAACGTAAGGCCCTGGCACAAAGCATCAGAGGGTCTGTTTCTAGCGGGTCTGTTTCGGCAACGGGCTTCATGGCCACCTCTCCATGGACGGCAATATGACCTAACTGGATCCCACGGGGAAATAATGCAAGTTTCTTACTTTCTGTCTCGCGATTCCATTTGTCCGGTATATTCTCTCAGACATTTTCGTACATACGCGCAATCATTCACTTTCTTTTGTACCCATTTTCGCCTTATATCATTGCTTTATTTATAATGTTGTAAGAATCGTATATAATTAGGTCGTCGTTTAAGGTCAATCATGATGAGTGTTATCAAAGAGACAGACATGAGAAGTAACGATACACCACGGGTGATGAGCTATATAAGACGGCCAGTCGGCCCGGTTTGGCAACGTCTATACGTATTCTCGCAGTCGAACTTGTCTCTGTTAGTCCTAGCCACCATTGAATCCATCTTTTATCCCGTGCTTTGCACTCGCTTGCTGTAGAATTCGGCAGCGTTCATTATTATCTCTGCCTTATCTAGTCACCAATTGATAACTCCAGCGGCGTCACGAGGAACCGGTGCTTCTTTAAAGGCGTCTCCAACATGCTATCTATGATTCTGCTCGCTTCTTCCTCTCGTAGATTCCTCGCACCACGAGCGAGATGCCCCAGCTCCCTGCGACAAACGAGATTTCGTATGATACGAAGGTTCCTGCCCAGGATCTTGCCGTAATGAACGCTCCCGATATTGAGGAAGAACTTGCTGTTGGGAAACATGCGAGCAAGAGCATGCAATTCATGTCCTCGATCGACAACAATGAGCCCACTGTAACTCGACGCGAATTATGGAGCTATTACCGTGTGTTCTCCCCCCGTTGCTCTCTATCCATTTTGATTGACTTGCTGCAGTGTACTATAATGGCGATAACGTACGTTTTCTATTGTTTGAATTTCATTAATCTGAGGATTCGGTGGTGTAGGGTGTTGGCCCCAACGGGTACTCTTTGACGCTATTTCAGTCGCTCGCGAATGCGGCTGGGTATGATCCAGTCAAGGGACCTGGTTCTTCGTGTGATGCTGCTGATGCTTCGGGTCAATGTGTCGTACCTTGGGGAGGGGGAACTAAGGCAGTGTCAAGCGTGGTTCTGGTGGCGAATGGCGTCAGCTTCGCCGTGAGGACGCATTTTCTTCTCAGTGAGATCTCGTTTCATGTTCGCTCAGGTAATGACCATGATCTTCACCACGATCGGCTCAGCCGCCGATTACGGAACCTTTGGTCGCTGGCTCTTGCTTGTAATTACATGCATTTGTTGGGGTGCGCAGTTCGCAAGCATGAGCCTTACGAGTGAGCTCTCCTCGAGGTGCAGAATCCCCGTGTACATTCTGAATTGGTCCGTAATAGGTCCCTCGCGATGGGGAGCAGCCATGGCCCTGTACATGATCGGATTTATTTCGTATGGTGCAACCCTTGTTTTCTACGCTGCGGCGTTTCCCCGTCTTGCGCGTAACACCGCCCATGCTCGTGAGTTACGCGACCAACTGGACGCAGGCACTATCACTTTGGAAGAGTACGAAAGGGAGGAAAGCATGGAAAAGAACCGCATCAGTAACATCAGTACGGTCAGCAAGCAAGCAGTTCCGCCCTGACTTGATACTGAAACAATATTTCCCAGACTCATAGCAACATTGGATATGTCATTATACTGTGTTTGAACCTTTCTGTACTGCTTCCTCTGAAAAATAATCCGAAAGTTGATAACTACGCCCTGGTCCTGTATGTGCACTGTTCTTCTCATGTTAGTGCGACCTCGCTCATTCGGATCACAGAACAAATGCTTACTGGGTCCTCATTGGTGTCTGGTGGTGTGCGTATATCACACAAGTACCGAGATCTATCAGCCTTGTGACTGTAAACAGTTATATTCCAGCAGCCTCGTCCAGGACCACCTGTTCCTAAAGGAGAGCACCGCTTTATGATTGGCTGGAAACAAGTATGTCCATCTTGGATGTCCTACTCATCACCAACTACTATTGATTCTGATTCTCTGTAGATTTGGCAAGCCTTGAAGCAATACAAGCGGTTGCCCTATACGTTTATCTACCTCTTCGCCTTCTTCCTATTGGCTGATGTATGTACCACCATCTTGTGCTAGTGCTATATTTGTCTGACATTTCCCCGCATCGTCTAGGGTCTTAATACAACTGGGACCTTGGTTTCGATCTGTCAAAATGACAAATTCTCCTTTAGTTTCCTACAGAACACCTACCTTGGACTGTCGCAGGCGATTACCTCGACAGCCAGCACTTTGGGCTTCTGGTATATTCAGAGATACTGGAAGATCAGCACCAAAAAAATGGTACGTCGGATTTGTCCTTTATGCGGTACGTTCAGTAATTAAATTGGTCGTCAGTTTGTCGTTACGAATGTGGTTACTGTCCTCATACCTCTGTGGGGAATGATAGGCATTTGGACTGAGACTATAGGGTGAATTCCTAGTCGAGTGTTCTAGTTACTGACGAGCCAAATTGAGTAATCAGATTCCACAACGCTTGGGAGTTCTGGTGTTACCACTGATTTACACGGCCAATTCATCGCATGCTGATATAGTCATTCAGGTTCTACAACATCGTCTTCGGTCTATTCCAAGCACCGTATTACGCTTTCTCGCAGACAATGATGGCTGAGTTAACTCCACCCGGATTTGATAACATGGTGTGTGTCTTTTCCCGGTCCCGGTGATGATCGCTTAGCATGTTCATGATTGTCCACGTAGTTCTTTGGCCTGTTCGGTCTATCCAATCGGGCGTCTTCCATGATCGGGCCCAACGTCATTCAAGCGATTATCGACCATACTGGAAACAACTGGATGGGGTTCCCGTTCTTATTCGCTTTGTGCTTCTGCGCTTCCTTGGTAATATGGTTTGGGGTGGACGTGACGAAGGGAAGACGGGATGCACTGGCTTGGGCGGAGGGAGCCGGACGATCCAAGGACCAGCCACGCCATTGATTTTACGGCAGTCAATAAATTACGTGCGTCATGATTACAGTAAAACTAAATATGCACAGGTCTACAAGTACAGATGATGGGCGTTGGCAATAGAGTATTCTCGGTCCAGAGTAAGTTATAGTGAAGATTGCTTATAGTTTGCCTTTGCTAGCGTGTGGTGGCTTTGAATTCAATGCCATGGTAGTGTGGACCGCCGAAACGTACAGGGCGCCGTTGTTTCTATCCTGAATCTATACGATATTGAGTTAATGCATCGTTGTGAAATGAGTAGAAGATCTTACTTCGGAACGAGACGAGCGCAGGCGGCCATCCATCGATATAGTATTTGATACAATACGTAGCCGTGCTCCCCTACAGGATGCATTGAATCAGAACACCTGGTTTATAGTTAATCAGGAAGGTACGCACTGCTTCACAGGTCGATGCCAGATCAAGTTCATTGATTGTGAGACGCCCGTTCCGTCTGTACCAGTGGCAATGCCCAGCGCGACAAGGGCAGATACTGAGCATCTGATATCCGGACATCAGGGCCATGCAAATCACCTCAGCAGCAAACTTACGGGTCGATCAAGTATGCGGCACATCCACCGTGTAATGTTCCATAGACATTGCACATGTCTTGGAGACCATCAGATGGATGTCCCCCCGGCAGGCAGTAAACAAGCACGTACCTCTCGTAACCTCAATTTCGCATACCGTCTCAGCTTCTCTTCGCCCGGTGGAGTCTGTGAGTCCGTACACATTGACCGCTGCTAGTCTGAGGTCGCGGCCAATATTCGCGCCGAAGGATGTTGTAGGTTGGCCTATGAAGTGCGCGAAAATCTCGGCACAACGCTGTTTCTGCACGAGGGGAATATTGCCTTCGATGGAGGAGTAATCATCGGAAGGGAGGAGGGCGTTGGAGGAAGTCAACAACATTGGGAACGGAAAGAGTTGAGGGGGTATTGCTGCACGAAAAGCTGGGTGGAAAGAGTGCAGTGTTTACGCCTTTTTGGGTCCTTTATAGTCTGGATAGACTAGGGTCTGACCGGCTAACTCGCGCCAAGGTCCCGATGAACCTGTATGAGAGATTGAATAAGTGATATCACCAGTATCCGATCAATTAGGTGTCGTCAAGTCTTAATGAATCGACACCAATACCACATAGCGCGCAAAGAACGGAATGGGGTTATTAGGCGAATGTTCCGGCGGATGATTTCCACTAGCGCCACAAGCACGCTCAGATATTGTAAGATTCGTCGTAGCTCGCTATCCGGATGGAGACTAGTACCAGACACATCCATATGTTTTCCATCTGGTCGGGCATTGCCGTGGGGGCTGTTCGTGTACCTATACGCATGGATTAAGGAATCGTGTAAGTAACCAGGCATGACTTACTTTGAAGGTTGACACTGGCAGACGTCGAATGAAGTGAAAAAAGGATGGCGTGGTAATCCACGATGTACACGACCGGTCCATTGTCTGTTTGCCAGTCACGGTGTATTAAAAAGTCGGGCTTTGGATAATAGTTTGTGATAGAATGGTACGGCAGGTGGAGAACGTCATTGTAAAGTGACAGGCCGGGTGCGGAATGATGACGATATAATAGGCCCGAGTTTAGCAATACATACGGAAAGCAAATGCTGATCAAGGACACGAGGAGGGATCTAGGGAGTGCCGAAGAAAATCCTTGTTTTAAATATATGAGAAAAGAATAAGGAATCACTTAATTTTAAATCATAACTCGTTGTTTGGGAAAATCTGGGGTTTGTCGAAGAAAATCTTAGTGCAAAGATCTAGGAGATACCTAAATATGTAATTTACTGGGTATAATACCTAAATTAGTACTTTCAGAAAAAGAACTAAGTGATCCTCAAATTCCCAATATCTTGACCGCTTTGATTAGCTTTGGGATTACAGGAACTTGGTTCAATTGGTTTAGGTGTTCCTATATTTTTGCACTGAGATTTAGTTTCGGCAAACCTCGATATTTAGTTGGTTTCGGGATGCCATCAAGTAATTCCTTAGTCTTTTTTCATACATTTAAAATAAGTATTATCTTTCCAGTGATAAGTCACGGTTACCTAATGCATTGCTTATATTTCAGGGAACTTGTCCGTCTTTAAATTCTCCACAGCCTCTACTCGACCATCAACGCCCGTTCCGGTTAGGTGATCTTCAAAAATGGTCTGAGGATTGAACAGGATGCATGAAAGGGAAGATCAACTGGTACAGAAACATATATATCACGCGTAATGAGCGCATCTGGGCGCCGTTGGAACATTTCAAGTGATATCGCTCGATGCTGACAGCTGTCTGCCTACACAGTGGACCATTCCATAGCACCAGGCATCATCTCATCCAGATTCACTTATCGAGTAGACTCCCGTGCAGGACGGATCGGTCCAAGACTCAACCACAGACGGGAACCGGAAAGGTGGTGGGTTGGATAACGTTATTACCCGGCTGAGCGCGACTTTACTGTATATTACTGCGGGAGGAGTACGATATGGATGGTATACTGTCTCCATCGATGCCAGGAACGCTCCCGTTGACAGCTGCTTGAATGAATCGCGGTTGCTGTTATGGTTTCATCTGCAGGGCCGCCTAAATCAAAGTATTGCATGGTACTAGGTCCAGTCTGAGGGTCAGGAGAAGGAGTCGCAAGGGCCAGCGATGGCGATCAAAAAAGGTGAATGTTACAGGGAAGTCTTAATGGGAAACACCATTTGTTGGAGAGCATCTCATGGATGAGTCGCTCCGGGTCAAAATCCGGCGCTAAATATTAAGTCGGTGATCGGTTGCAAAGGTCGGACTAACACTGATAGGTTGCCTAGATCTATTCGACTTTGCTCCAAACTACACCTCCCTGTCCAGGTGCACGAGACGATCGAGTCGAGGAACGTATCGTGAATTACGGAATGATAACTGATAGCATAACAAACTGGATTGTACGATAATTATTAGTTTCGACTTGCCGAATGAGGATTATAATTTAGACAACGAGGGACGCGTATTGTTGACTGTAGTGTGGATGGCAGAGACATACAATTTGTCTCGCTCCTTGTCCCAAAGCTGCGAACAAAGTTAGTACTGAATAGCACTAGATCACTGTCATAAGCGAACCTCGCAGCGAGCGGTCCGAATACGACCGTGAATGAATACGGATGTTGAGACCACCCTGAGCGTTGTTCCCCTAGATGCAAGGATCAGTGTCAAAAATCACGAGGGATGAGGGACGGGAGATGTCAAGTATCCGGGCTCAAAAGACGAGGCCTCAAAAGGTAAGGTGGGATTCAGCAGCTTCCCCGGCCCAAGGATGACATTTGTTGTTCACCGGAAAAGCACCGTTGAGAGATAGATAGACCCCCAGGCTCCTCTTAGAAAGAAACCGGTCCAACAATAATCGGAGAAAATGACACGCACATTTTAGCCGGCTGGTGCCAAATGACGTTGAGAGATTGCGAGACACCCGTCCCATCAGCTCCAATAGCAGCACCTAGAACCACTAGACTGGACACAGAGCACCTAAGAAGTCAATGAGAAGATGCAATTTTGATGCAAGCTGTAACGCTGCAGCTGGAACATCGATTCGGATACGGCGAAGGCTAAACTTGAACAGAGCAAGGATCTCTGATCTAGCCTCCCGTTGCCGCGATAATTCTATGAAAAGAAGGCTGGTCTACGTCTCATTTTCGTTCGCCGAGCTACCCGAGCTCTTGCAATATTGGCACATGTGTAGACGCGCCAAGGAGGCATTAATAAGCCCCGCCTTGCCTGTCGTCTTTAAGTCGCACTGAAAAATGATCGCGAAAAAAGGGTCCTCATGTTACAGAGCAACGCGTTTTTCCGTGGCATTTTCCGCATCGCGACTCAAAATGAGCAGGAAAGTATACCCGTTAAGGTTTTTTTTGTATACGATATGGATGTACCAGCCCAGACATAAGGGTACGAGTGGACGTACGGGTCGACGATATATGCGGCGCATGCCCCGTGCAAGGTTCCAAAAACATTGCACATGTCTAAAAGGAAAGAAATAGACATCAGTATTTGTATATCCGGTCCGTTGGCCCTCAAAGTCACAGAAATAACTCGACTCGCCTTTTTCGACCTCGATCTCAAATATCGTTTGTCCTTGAGCCGCAGTCCCTTTAGCATCCCGGCCCCAAATATTCATTTCAACCAAGCGCAAACGTCTCCCAACCTCAGCGCCATAGGACTCTTCCCGGCTGTTCACAAAATAGGAGAAGATATTGGCGCCAAGTTGTTTTTCCTCGTCGGAAATATTGCCCTTGATTGTGGAGACATCGATATGAGGCGCTGCTGGGAGAGAATGAAGGAATGACCGCGGAATGCTGGACATTATGAAGGATACAGTGGTGGTTGAAGAACAGGTCTGTACATCTTCGATTTTACAAAGAAAAATACTAGAAATGATCAACAGTTGACGCGCCAATAAGTTTTTTGGACGTCAAGGTTGCGTCAAGGAAGGGAAGAAGCCTATTCCGGCAGCTCCGGTATTTGCCACTGTCATGTCACCCTTTCTCTTTTCGTTCGTTATCTGTCTGCAACCGCCTTCTGGCCATGCTGGTAGGTGTATATAATTGAGGTCGAGGCTCTCATGTGGACCGCAAGAATAGAGAGGAGTGTATTGAACGGTTCGCAGTAGCATGGGACCAGGACTCTGACCGGCCGATTATTTCGAACCCCAGTACTTAAATGACAGCAAGTATTTCAGAAGTGTGTCCATCAACGGCATACCTGAACATCAAGAGATGATCTTTCACCGTTCAGCGCAATGATAGTGCGACGCTTTCAAGTCAATTGGCATGGCAACGTAAAACGACCGTGAGTACGACTCTTACTAGTGTATAAAGACAAGTCTGGACTTTGATAGTAGATTTGGTATTGACTCAAACAACCTCCGGGAGAATACCGCCGCAGTATGTCCTCCCATGAGAGGGGAGTCACGAAAATATCGCACCCGAACGACGTATGTCAAGCGCAAAAAAACCTTACCTGAGGAGCCAGATGGTCGGATCGTCACCGATGAGTTTGATATCCATACCCGTATCATATGATACAAGCTACAGCTTTCCAAATACTGAGTGCCAATGTTCTTGCTGGGAAGTAAGTTCAGGTGACTCTTTCTTCTCTTCACTTCAATTAATATTTGTCGCTGCTTTAGGAACGAGTTTAGATGATAACATTCTGGCCTCTTTCTGACTTGTTCTACACCGGATCCCAACATTCCTGCAATCTGGTACGTGAAGATCCTGATGATATTATGCATTTGCTGACCTTGATTCTGGAAAGATTTCGACCAAAGGAGCGAAGGAATAACTTGTTTAATATAGCTCGCTGCAACGCAACCTTTTGCGGCATCAAGCTAGCCATACAGAAGTATTCAACTCTCAAAGATGTTTAGTGTCTATCTCCAAACGTCCTACTTTTTTTAGCCGATGATGAATCAGGAAAATTACTTGTAACGGGTAAATCTTATATCATTTTTACTTAAACAAAACTTGACCTCTAATCGGACCAGCGTCAACGGTTTCCAACCTCGCCAAGCCATCAGAGATATGGAACCAGTCAACTATGGCGCTTTATTGGAGTTCTGTACCCATGCTATAGTCTTGGAACTACGAGGTTAGTGGGAACGCCTTCTTTACACACATATCTGGACAAGGCAGACAGGTTCTCAAGCCCTGATCCCAAAGTGGCATGAATAAGGAGCCACCGAAACATCTGGTGTACAACGTGGGCCGGTCGGTAGTGCCGCTGTGGTAAGGTATTGGAAGGTTGCTTGGGACCATAAGGTCAAGTCCGACTGGAACTCCGGGAACCTGTACCTGTCGGATGCCAGTTCTCCGCCACCGACGCATGTCAATCCCACTTTCGTCCGTTCATCGACTGGGTATATTTTCAAATTGCACTATAGATATGGCACGGACCCAAAAGTATCATTTCATTCATCTGCAACGACCCTTGCGGTTTGCGGTGATCATAATTGCTTACCGTGCAAAGATGGTTGTGGCCGGGACGAGGTTGCAGTCTACGCTGTGGTCGAATGCCTGTAGGAAATCACTTGTGCGATTTCCCCTTCCCTTCCTGCGCGCTTTTTAACCAGTAACACCATTCGTTTCTACTGCGAAACACGCTGGACTACCTTTCTTGTATAGGACGCCGCTGTGCTACTGGGATACGTATATCTGCTTGAAGTGGAGAAGATTCGGTGGAACAGACTGATATCGCCGCTCTTACAGCTGTTCCGATGGTCTTCAATTTCACTGATCATCCAACTTGCCCGGTCATGTGGGGCTTTTGAATGCCCTTTTGGCAACCATACTACTCCTGCGGTGCGAGCAGCTCTTGACATTATGAACTGAGTCCCTCGTTCTATTAATGACAACCCTCAGAACGACTTAGGGAGTCCCTGTGCGCACCACCTTCTACATTTACTTTGCATACATTGTGTTATCCTCGTGAGTTACCCGTCCGGATTAATATTCAATGGCAGGTTTATAACGCACAGTATAGCCAGCTCTTCTCGTATGACATCCTCATCTGTGTGACATCTAAACCTACCCTGGAGAAGAATTGTAGACTCTGACAGCAGCGAGGGCGAAAAGCAGCCGCTTTCCGATGTGGGTATGCCCTTTCCAACTTGCTCCCCGAGTTCTACTTGAAGCTCGTTGCTGTAGGACGGGTACGCAACCTCTTGAGGGGGTCTTCGAAGATCTATCACACGATATCATAAAGAACCTGAGGCGAGTCAGCGCAGTCCGCTACGTTCGACGCAACCATGTTTAGTTGCTGGCTCTCATGAAGAGTGTCGACACAGGCTGGCCCCTGGCCGCCTGGCAACGGCGATGAACGGGATCGAGGATGACCAACAGTTGACCATGGGACTGGACTACTTCCAACACATCTGCTGCGAGATGCACAGGCAAATGATATTTCCCGTAGGGTATCTTCGATACTCCGATGCTACACCTCGTATAGAGCGATGTTTCGCCGATGGCACACCATTCCTGCCGTATTTTGCTTGGTATCGAAATTCCCGTGGATCCCCTGAAACCGTCTTGAAAAAAAAAACTGTCCCCGCGTGGTTACTCTGTTGGTCTACCGGCCACGATCATTAAAATATGCATGAGTACAAACACGAGGAAGGTAATGCTGCACTACTGAGTACCATCACTCAGAACGGATTCACGTTATACAAGCGCCGTTCTGGAGATGAGAAACTCCTCGTCGTTGTCATTCGTGATTGGCCTCGACTTGCGGGTGCGAGCCTACGCCTAGTTACAAATCCAGGATCGAGTGAATGTGATTTTATCCCAGCTGTGAATGCGGTACCAGTACTTGCATGGCCTATTCGGCACGAACATGCGGGACATCACTCGATGCATGTGCTGTAGTCCTGGACGCTCCGTCAACTTTATACCAAAATCACCAAATTCTTCTAGAACACCTGGAGAGCCTGACGACCAAGTCAAAATTTATTTAAAGAGCGTTATTTATTCATATAGTACGTTGAAGGGTATCAGATAGTAACTACCACAGTAATCATTTTGTCCAAAATCCCATGAAACTCAGCTAAGAGTATTAGATAGTAATTACCAGTAACATGCCTGTCCACCAAAGTCCGCGAAAAACATCTCGTGTCATGAAATATAGCTTATGGGTAAAGGCGCACCCTTGATTCACGTATTAGTACCTTCCTCCCGGCAGTCCAATGAACCTGCGACATATTGTTGATCAACATTCCTCGTCTTGAAAAACTTGTGTAGCGAAACACTGAATTATTTTCGTTAAGCACACGCACTTCTCATTAAGACAGACAATATCTTACGTTGTAGTTGTCAGCGTTGGTGGCTGATTGGGTATCAGAGAGCGCCTGATCGGCAGAGCAGCCGTGCGTGATATCATCAGTGTTGGCAATGGCGTGGGTGAGCTAGGGTGCATGTTGGTCAGGAGGGATTCAGGATCGACAGAACGCATCTGACCTCATGCAATGTGGTTCCGCCACGGACGTTACGGGCTGCCACAGTTGTTCCTGAACATAGCTCAGTGCTAGCAACCTGATTAAAGAAGATGTCGCAGAAATATATCTAAATGGTGCAATGAATACTGGCTCATGAGACCAAACGACTCGGAATACCACTCACGTTGGTGGTGGCAAGGACGGTGTACGAGACAACGCTACCGTCGCACAGATTTAATGAATCATCGCAGTTCAGTCTAAAAATAGGTTGGCTCAAGCATGGGAAGAAAGTCACAGCGTCTTACGTGCGGGATGGGGAGGACTCAGAAGCAGCAGCATCCAAGACACTGATGATGGTCGATGTTGGTGCAGAATCAAAGTAGGATCGATACAAGCCGTCAGAAGCGCCATTTGAGCTAACGTAGGATGATCCAAGAGAAGCAAGTGCCTGGCCCTCGGTATAACTGTAACAACAGCATGAATAAAGAGAATACGGAACCGAAAGTCGTGCATACCTCGCAGATATGAAACTAGCTTTCGAGGAGTCGGAGCAAGAAACGACAGCACGCTTGTCAAGGACGCGGACACCGGCAGAGCGACTATCATGCTTGGACTGCAGTTCACGTTTAGTGACACCTGAAATTTCAACGCCGAGAGAACTGCTGTCTGCGGAAACCTTGGAAAGACTGCCGACATCCGCTAGCAAATTACCGGGAGTAGCAGCTCGGAAGGAAGCGATAGGAGTGAAGGTGTACTTTCCGTCTGTCCCCCAGTCGTAGATGGCCGAAACTTTTTGATTGAGAAAATCAGACTATTATCAATGATGATTATTAACAGAATTACCATCATGGGTGACGTTGACAGTCTGACCACTTGGTATAGTAACATAAGCTGCCTCTGGGTTATTTTCCATGGACAAGGATATCTAGTGCAAGAAGTAAACACAATCAGTTGCCGTATATGCAGACAAGAAGTAACTCAACCTTGGCACCGGTGAAAGGCACGTCGGATTGGGTATCATCGTTGGTCACAACAAAAGAACGAGTGGGAAGGCTGTCGAGAACTGTCCCATACTTGAACAATTTGACATCTTGGCTGCCCGTGTTGGTGACGGACGCGGTAAGAACGAGGTCCGCAGAGTTCACACTACCGGAGGGTCCGGAGAGCTTAACAACGAGTCCGTTGGCCCTTTTATATTGAGGACTAGCCAGGACTGAGGCAATGCAAAGAGCGAAAGGCAGGAGGAACATGCTGAGGAGGTGGAGTTCGGATACTTTCAGATGAGTGTATTGAAAAGCCTTATATACACGAGAATCGGCCTTATCCTTCCGCCAGTGCACTCAGTCAGTTAAGAATACAGGGATAACAGAGAGGCAATGCTGCTTCGCAGATCAATGAATGAGAAGACATTTATGTGCCCCAGTGATGATATGATCGCCATAGCCGCTAGCTGTTGAGACGACTGATGCATGCATAGAGAAGCTGGCGTGTGAAAAGAAGTTGTTGAATATGATTGGAATAAGCGCTGTAGTCCTTCCATACGGAGCCTGAGTTTGTATACGGACACTGCATTCTTGAATGATGGACGTGCGCAAGGTCGAACAGAATAAAGAGTATTCAATGAGATTTTGACTCCGTTACATTACGTTTGTGCGTTGTGGCTTGATGCGGTCAGTAGACCGCAATGATACTTAGGATGGTTCAAGGAATGTCTGTTTGAACGAGAAGAGGGCATGGTGCTTCGGAAGGAATGTAATGTGAAAGTGCCTGAGAAACAGTATTTGAACGTGAGAACGTTCACATGAAGCTAATAGATAGATCGCAATAGTTGTCTTGATATAGTCGAAGCGCCATCTAGCCGCACAAGGAGACTTGGCGTGAGCGGATCACATATGTGGATTCCCAATTGTGCGACGGGGGTGAACACGGCTTAAGGGAAAATGAAATAATGTCCGACTTCAGAATAGCTGATTCTGGTGCACACACACTGTGAAATAAGATATTCGAACATTTGGGCGACGAAATCATTTGTAAAAGCCACAACCGGGAGTTACGGTACCATCGGCTTATGGCACTTCGGCAGTGAAGGACTCGGACATCTTAGACCCACCTGAGACCTTTCAAAGAGGTTAAAACTTAGCAAATGTTCAAAAATCTATTATCACCTACGATACATAGCCCCCACGAAGTAGCCATCTCCTGAAATACGGATGTGGAACCGTGGCATTTCCATCATCCGAATAGCCCGAGTAGGGTCCCACGTCAGTGCTTCTGTTCGATTTGGTGTTGTGTTCAAACAAGCCTCGGCTTCTTTCGACCATGAGCGTTTGATGCATTACCGCTGGCCCCCTGACCGACATACACACCACCGCCTCCGCTCAGACTAGCAAAGCTTGCCGAGCTCCCCGGTTTAGACTGTGTCTGAGGCTGCGCAAACGGGGCGCCTGGAGCCATGAGGGGCTGATGGGGGTGTGAATTATTCATAGCCATAGGAATCATCGATGAGGGGCCTTCGTCTTGCGTTATTCGACGAGGGGGTGGTATCTGATGTGGTGCCACGGATTCGAAGGCGCTGCAAACTGTTAAGTGAACATCCACATACACGGTAATAAGCGACCGTACTTCCATGTTGGCAAAGGCTCTTCGTGAAACCATTTATGCTGTAGCGCCTCACTTGCAGTAAGCCTCTTGTCTGGGTCATATGCAAACAGATGCCGAAGAAGGTCATAGCCTTGCGTAGAACGGATGCGCTGGTGGCACCATTCCTGTAGATGATTGGGAAAGCTAATTATCGCGTGAGAATGCGACTGAGCGTATGAGGGCTGGCTACTCGCTAGTCCAATCGTTTCATGTTCTGAAACTCTGGCATGTTCCTCAGTCCCCTCCAGTCCTTCTCTATGTTTACAGTCAATAAGCGTGCGAATTTCATATAACGCACTGACCGTCTGGCGTTCCTAGAACCTCAATTATCTTGAGTAACTGATCCCGCTGAAAGGGCACGTTCTTCTTCGAATCTAGCTTAGCTTCCTCACCCTTAAATATGGGTCGGAGACTGGCTAGTTCTGCCATAACGCATCCGACGGCCCAGCAGTCAATCGCCTTGTTGTAGTGCTTTGCTCCCATGAGTAGCTCCGGTGCCCTGTACCAGATTGTTACGACGACCTTGTCTCCGGCGAAAAGTGGCTGAAGGGGCTCATACACAAGCCGAGCAAGTCCCAGGTCCCCGATTTTCACTACGCCATCTGAGGTGATGAGAATGTTAGCGGGTTTGAGATCTCGATGTAATATGTGGCAGGAATGAAGGTAAAGAAGGCCGTTGAAAAGCTGATAGATCAGGGACTTCAATACGGGCATAGAAATAGGACAGCGTAGGGTCTGTGAATGATGGTGTATGACTTTCTGTAATCATCTTGCGTGAGCAAGGGCTGTTGCAGACAAATGACACTAACCAAGAAATCATGCTCAGCGTAGTCAAAGACCATGTATATGGATTTATCCTCTAAAATGACTTCCTTGAGGGAAACAACATTCTCATGGTCTATTTCCCGGTTGAGCTGGATGATCTCGATGTGAATGAGAAGAGAAACATTGTACATGCGACTCACCGCAATCTCTCGGATAGCACTCTGACTGATGCCAGTATACGTGACCACGTCACCCTCTTTGTCAGGTTTAAACTTCTTGATAGCGTGAATCTTCTGGTCGTCACCGAGACTCTGTGCCTTGTATACACGTCCATAAGTCCCGGAAGAAATGAAGCCGAGAATGCTGTATTTCGACGTGACTGGACGATGAGCCGCATCTCTTTTGGCGCGGTACAGACGCATAGGATCATGTTGAAGAACACTTGACAATTCATCCATCATGTCAAGAGATGGATATTCTTTCGCAATCACCGAGGAGTCGTTACATGGCCCATGCGAAAGAATGGTTTGATTACATAAATAAATTGAAAATTATTTCGAGGTCGTCACAAGGTCGTCATGTAACAATTCGTTCACAGTATTGTAACAATTTAGCAGGTTGCAACCCGACCTCTCTCGTATAAAATATTCTATGTACAACTCCATGGGCTTTTCTTTACAGTATCTGGTCCTGTCCTTCTGATGTACGCTGAGGGCCGGCAAATAGTATATTATTATGATTCGCCGTAGTGACATACTAAGCAGAGCTCGCCTTTGCTCCCATACATGTACAAATATATATGCTCCCTATACCGCGACAGCTCTCATTTTGTTCTCATTGCTTTCCTCTATCTCGTCGCATTACTGCTTCAGCTTCTCTCATCTTTCCTCAACAACTCGGCTGCTTTCCCACTCGCATTTTGCTCGGTCGTATATCTCTTTCCCTGAGAAGCCTTGGACTACCCACCTTATACATAGATAAGTATTCGGTGTGTTCACTCAGCCTAGATTCCGACATTGATTCGCATTCATGCTCTCTGGCGACAGCTCTAATCATTCTCAGTCATGCGCAAGTACATGCTTCGAATGCACATGACTCTTAAATCGGCATCTCTGCTTCACATCTGATTGTGACATAAAGACGGGCACTTTTCCCAGCGTCTACTATCTGCTCTTGTCATGGCTCAAGCAGTTGTATGGCCCAAGAAAACATTCTTCTACCCAATCGGAAACACTTCACCGATTTCATTGACACAAGACCTGCCTCCTGGTATTCCCGCCGACATTCTCCTTCTCGGGTGCGGAGATCCTCGTAATATCCTGTACACTTTACAATCTGATCTTCGGTGCGGTACTTGTGGGTTACACTCGTCCACTGTCAGGTCGTTGTCTGATGAACGATATCGATATAGCTCATCGTAGGTTCGATATAACGTGCTGTGATATAGAACCGGCCATTCTAGGTACGCCCTATCGCAGTCTGATGTGCTTATCGCACGATCACTGAAGAATCATTAGCGCGGAATATTCTGCTTTTCACCTTGCTCGTTGATTCCGGGGTGGATAACGACGAGACCTGGAATATCTTCTATCATTTCTATCTCGACAATGCCTCCATGCAGTGCCTATGGGATCAGTGCAGCACACTTGTCAAGGCGTCTCAGAACCTTACTTCTTGGCATGACTCGCCATACTCGTCATTCTTGAGGATGTGCACCGAGCACACACTCTAAGCTTTGCATGACCAATGGGTTTTATATCTCAATACGAAGTCTATGTCTGAAGGAGAACGAGCACGATTGATGAAGAAATTCCGCTCTGGGGCCGAAGTAATAGCACAGCGTGGTGATTTCAGTCCATGTTGGTCTGCAGGTCCGTTTTGGGCAACATTCCAGGACGTCGCTAGGGAGCACTTCAAGTCGTACTGGTATAACGGTATAATAACGTCCAAGACCCGCGCTCCTGTCTTACCACACCTGAACCCTATGTTCTTGTACTCACTGATGGGTGATGTATTCAATGTCCATTATGGTACAGAACCGTTCGACTCTTTCCACCTCGCGGCATGTTATCCTTCCGTAACTTCGTCCAGTAGCGGAACAGGTCCACCCACAATGGAGTCAGTAATTCGAGCGGTAAAATCTCAGTTCTCTCAGTGGTCACAGGCCTTTCGGGATAGCGTTACAGAGGGCGCTATCGTTCTTCGCTTCTTCAACGGCGATGCGCTAGCTTTCTGTAACGCTCTCCAGGAGCTGCACCGGTCCGGGACGACACTGTCTTCTGTTGCGGTGTCATACTGGACCGGAACACGTATTCATTTCCATGATGAGTATTCTCCCTCATCGCCTCATTCGGCACCTTCTCGCTACAATGTTATCAATACTTCCAATCTGTCGGATCATTTAGGTGTTATGAATATTCTTGCTGGAACTGTACCACTCCTGCGAGAAGATCAGTATTCTGCACTCCGGACTCAGACACTCTTATCCACATCACCAGGTCAAGGTCCTCATCAATCCTTTGTAGAACGGTTATGTGGTGATGTTTCTACTCTTTCCCTTCTCCTGGGAGTGGCTCCTGTGAGCTACATCACCCGCTATACTACACATTACATTCCACAAGTCTCATTCAAAAGTATCGTCCCGGATGGTTCTCCCATAGGTGAAGGGGACTTGATCTGGAAAAGAACGGACTTGGATCGTTCCCCTCCAGGCCATCGACACCCTCGGCTTATTGTGGATCCTGAAGAATTAGCCAAATATCTTTTCGGCGTATACCTGAGGATGTTTGTACATGAAACGTCCGTAGAGGGTGCCGCCCTTCCGTCTCTCAGAGCATATGAAGAGGAATTCTGGTTTCTTTTATGCTCGGCCTAGCTTTGTAGCAAATCTCAAGGTAGTGAAAAAGAACGTGGAGACGGACTGGAACCTGACGATGGAGCAACTTTTCGATTTCATTGCAGCGGACAAGAAACTATTCACGGGTCTGAACTTCTATCAGGACCTATGCGCTGAGCTGCACCATCAAGGGGTCTACACTGTAGATACTCTGTCATCCAATGTTCCGACTACATCCGACCATAGCCGTTTTAGGCAATGGGTAGACTCCATTCCTCCCTTAGTCTGTATGGCATTGAAGATTCCCCGATCGGAGCTGAACAAAGTTCCAGACGATATTGGAACCCCAGTGCTCCAACTCGAGCTGCTATCTGCTGCAGGTCATTTCCACAACAGCTTTTCTTCCATTCAGCTCACGTTTGGGACCCTTTCTATTAATGGCGATCTCAAGGACCCGTCATTCATGATCACGCAAGACCCTCTTAGGTGGTCTGGAGAGTCGGATTTAATTCTGACGGTCTGGGTTCCTGCCTGGATATTATGCGTGAGTCCGAAAACTACCCAGGTCGTACTTTCGTTCCGGTCTACACCTTCAGGCCAATCAGTTGTCAAACTGAAGCACAAATTGGGCTTCTGGCTGATAATTTACAAAACAATGCTGTTGGACAACAAACATGTGTTTGTCAGCCGAAGAAATCCTTCATTCTCTGACACTCTAAGCGCGAAAGAGACAGAAGTTCCTAGCACAACCTCCGCCGATGAACCGCGGCCCCTTTTCGTTAAAGCATCTCTTAATCCTGACAACGTCACTTCGTTGTCTATACGGACCGACGTGGTAGATACAACTGCCCGTGAAGCCTTGTTAAAAGGCCATAATGTAGCTGCAACACAGAAAACCTCATGCCAGGTGGAATTTCAGTTCGATGGCTTCCAGCATCGGGCCGCATTTTCTTATCCTATTGACGGTGCGAAGATGAAATTGCGCATCGCTCGAAAATCCCACTATATAGAGGTAAATTCACCTGTTTTCTAGCTTCTGCGAAATCTTGTATTAATCTACTGCTTCACAGGTCTGCGCTCCCATATCAAACCCTCAAGTCCTTGATAGCCTCTCTTTCAATTATTTCCCTGTACCCATGCTCCAGGTACCATGGCTTTGGTCCATGCAATATCTTTCTTTGTCATGCCTTCCTGTGGTCAACGTCAACAGAAACCTCGAGTGGATCCGACAACACATATCACTGATGTTCTCCGAGCGTGAATGCCGTTTGCGAGATCTACCGGAAGCACAGAGAAATGATACTCTCCTGGCAATCAAAGATACAATTTTCTCCCTGATATTTGCCTTCGCTGGGATTGACATGCCCCGGGAACAAATTGTGTGTCTCATGGACGAACAGACGGACATGCCTGGAATCGTGATCTTTTTCCGGCACCTTCGACTTAATCTCGCTTCCCATACCGTGGTGGTTGATTGTTTCGTCCTCCCATTTATAAAAGGTGTAGACTGGGCTTGGAAAGCGTTGAATAGGAAATCAATGCTTATCGTCAAAACGAACAGTGCAGAGATCAGGGCCTGGAAGCAGATGCTCCCAGCAATCACCGAATGCTGTAGAACGTGGAGTCACACTGAAAATTGCGAATACCTTAGTCGTGGAATTCCTGCATCCCTAGATATCTCGGAAACACCGCTATGTTCGTGCGGACTTGGCCACGGCGCTGGTTCCTATTTCAAGGATGCCGGTCTTGACAAACAATTATGCAACTACGTTACGGCGGCCGCGATTTCCCCATTCTTTGCTCTTTCTTTCCTGGAGTCCATGGGTCGGAGTCAAATCAGGTGTGCGGCCCAAGATTGCGGCAAAACCGAGGATCTGAAGCGCTGTGCCAGATGCAAAATGGTCAGCTATTGCTCTGCACTTTGTCAAAAGTCGGATTGGAAAAGGCATAAAGCAGTTTGCAAGAAGGAATAATTGTCCGACTTTACTGATACTGAAGAGGTATTTCTGTAACATCAAATTATTTAATTTGTATGACTCGTGGCTGTGCTGCCAATGTCACTTCCTTTTATACCACGCAATGTCGCGACAAAATCCAAGAAAATACAGTCTACGAAGGACAGAGAAGTGAAGATATCTTCTTCCTGCACTCCCCAGATTACACCGTCGATCTCTAAGGGTAAAGAGAAAGAAAAACCGGATATAGATATCAACAAAGCCCGTTTTTCTGACAAAGAGTATGCGTCCCTCATTTCCTTAGCGCTCTCCGACTTTGCACTATTTTCTGATCCAGACCTTCGGCGTAAATTCGATGAAGGCGAAGATGGGTGTCAGTCTTTTTTTTTGTCTAGAAAATTTGTTAAGCGGTATTGATCCATTTTGCAGTCATCTCGTTACTTCATGTTCTGAAGCACGCTCATCATGGAATCCTCATCTCTGAATCAGAGACAGCTGTTGCAAAAGCTTTGCGTTCTGAAGCTACTGACAACATTGAAGTCCGGATGGTGTTCTCTGGGCCGTCGTGGTCAGCGAAAGGGTCGTCTAACGACAAAGGGATGTTCGAAGTTCGGAAAAAGGATCCACAGAACTCATTGACAAGAGATGATTGGAAGGACAGAACACTATACCTAGTACGTGCGTTTATTCCTCTTCTGACGCGCTCAATAACTCTGTACTTTAGGAAAATATCCCGATTCAACATGCGTCACTCCCAGGGATCTTCCATTTAGTCCAAGTACTGCTTACGAAAACTGCCAACACTATAGCATCCTCCAATCGTATTCAGTCCATTTCCTTCCCCCCTCATCACCTCGATAAAGTGGGAGACATCCCAAAATGTAAAGGCTTCGCGCTCGTAACACTCCTCGACGTTGAAGACGTCCAACAGCTTCTGCACGAATGGCCATGGACTGCCGTCGCCTTTGGCACCGATGTCAAACCGGCAATCTCAGAATTTGAAGAGGCTACCAAGTTTGGGTTCCGAGTGCTTTCCAAAATGCGATGGGACGAAATGAAGGATGAATACCTGGCGTATCGTGCACGGCTGGTGAAAGAGATAGTGTCTTACGAGGATGAGGTGGCTGCACATGCCGCGACCAAGAGAAGACGATCACCTTCACCCCCGATATCGGTGGTTCCCGACACAGTCAAGACGACACTGACATTTTCATCGCCCTTTCCACCAAACTGCCTTGTCTTCGTCCGAAATATTCATTGCGAAACTAATAAAACGACATTACGAACACTGTTTTCCAAAGCTTTTACTTCCCTCCCCGATGGCCTCGATTACGTTGATTTCACCAAGGGCATGGATTCCGTAAGTTTGAAGACCTTCAGGACTGGGGACTGTATCTAAACCATGCAATCTAGTGCTACTTGCGCGTCGCAAGCCCGGAGCATGCCCTTACACTCACAGACTACTTTAGGAAAGCCAAGATAACACAAACAAGTGGTCTTGATAACGAAGGTAGAAGAGATGCTGGAGTTATGGTGATCACAATGGAGACTGTGGGAGGACGAAGGGAAGAGATTTATTGGGAGAAGGTGCCGCCCAAGGTTCGACGTGATGCTGTTGACAAGGCACTACGTTTGCTGGAGCCAGAAACA
The DNA here is from genome assembly GCA_028551335.1 of Armillaria sp. CMW 4456. Classification (NCBI taxonomy): domain Eukaryota; kingdom Fungi; phylum Basidiomycota; class Agaricomycetes; order Agaricales; family Physalacriaceae; genus Armillaria; species Armillaria sp. CMW 4456. The sequence continues at coordinate 145,287 of JANDKJ010000329.1, forward strand.
ACGCCGAAAGATGAAGGCGGAAAAAAGAGGGCCAGGCGGCGGTGATGTGCGCCTAACTAGAGGCAGATCCTTGGTAACTATAGTGGTAACTGCTGGCGTGAATGCCATTTATTGTTAACGAATCTGTCACTGACACCAACCTCATGGGACGACCGCAGAGGCTGACCTAGAAACACTCTGTGTTGATTTGTGGGGACTGAACATAATGGCACATGCGCTACTACTTGCTAAACAACAAGCGACACCGAAGCGGGTGATGAGGCGAGCGGATAAATTGCCCTCAACCGAGCCTATTAGCAAGCTTTACTTCGTCTGGGACTCGGACCATAGTTCAGAACATGTATTACCACACGTCCTTCATTTCCCCACTATCAAGAAATTTGGGAACCAGGAGCTATTGGAGAAGCTTCCTCAAAAGTAGGCAACTCGGGTATATTGCTGGATCTCAATGGCAGTGTGTATGATGTGATGGTCACTCTGCTGCTCAGAGTAATGACATGACTTAGCAAGTGGTGGCAATGATATCTTGTACGTAGTCCAGTGGTAAAAACACATCGGATATTTTGAAATTAGTCTCAGCTACACGATGCTGAAACATAACCAGCCTGTACATGAAGTCCTACACTCGATTGAATAAAGGTAGGCGGTCGTAACTCGTCACAAAAGACAGAAAACACAGGAAAGCAACGCATAGCAAATGAAGGTAAGGCAAAACTTCATTTCTTGTAGCCCATCGCTTTCAGTCGCTCTCGAACACGCATGAGAGCCTTTCCCAGGTGATTCTGTCCCTGACCGTCAGGCCCTTCGCTCCAGTAAGTGTCGTTCGGATCGGAGTATACCAGTTCCGCAGAACCAGTACTCAAAAGGAGAGTTCGGACGTCTGGATTCTGTCCATATTTGTGGTAAAGGACTTCTTCCAGCTATCAAAAAACGGGTTAGCTCATATAGTCTGCTGATACGAATCTACGTACAATAGTTTTATGAACGTCACCCCAATCTGATCGCTGATACTGCGCAAAATTCGCCGACAAGGGAAAGACGTCTCCGATATTTTTGCAGAGCCTGATGTTGTCTGCGATCTGGGGATTGTCGGGGAGGAACTTCATGGCTTCAAAGAGATGCATGGCGGTGTCGTACGTCTGGTTGTTGTACATGACACGATGGAAGGAGTGGTTGCAGAAGTCTCGGTATTCGTTATCAAAAGTGATTCGTATGACGGAAGGTGGAACATCGGCACGGGGTTCTGGGAGTACTGGTGGTGGGGGTTCAGCGGGATCCGGTACAGGCATTTGTACTATTGGAGGAGGGGGAGCGGAAGCCGCACTCATAGCGACGGGTGGCGGGGCTGCTGATAACGAGCCCGACGACGACGGCGCCATGGACCTATTGAGCCCCGAGGGTCTAGCATCCGGACGGTAACCATTAGCCCCGACATTCACCGGGACGAAATGTATTCGTGGCTCCTCTTTCTTCTTGGACGATAGTGATCTTAGGAGACCTTTGCTTTTCCCAAATATGCCCTTTGATTTCGGCGCCGGGAGGTCCTTTGAAAAGCTGGCTGTCAGTAAGGCTGTCGTTTGAGGAAGGTTGAGGACAGCGTTGTAGGGGGATGAGGCATAGAGGTCACGAGGTGGTTCTGGGAGTGGGTTGTGATGTTGCAATGAGGAAACTCCAGTACGCAGTGGAGGTCCGTATGCTGCTGGTGGTGCTGGAGACATGGGTGGGATAAAGTTGTTGAGGTGGTCGTGTCCCGATTCGCTTGATTCGCCTTGGGGTAGTGCTGCGCCACTCGGATAAGGTGTACCACCTGAGCGCCTGAGAATACTCGGTCCAGGTTGCACTCCTCCGTTGTGCGCTGTGTGAAATCATCTGTGATGTTATTATCTATGACCGCGAATACACTGACCATGTATTTCGGTGCCTGCTCGGGAAGCTGGAATGCTATGTCAACCATGACTGTCATTGGATTACATAGAGACGACGCACGAATGACTGGGTCGGGTCCTGACAGCACGTTAGATAACAGTGAATGACAACTGTACCGTCGACATACTATCATCTTCATACTCGTCGTGCCTTCTCTTGCGAGATGAACGATGTCTTCTCCGTCTCCTCCTAGTGCTATCTAAATTATGGGGTGGTCCAAAGAGCGTTTGCTGAGGTAGAATATGGCCGTATACGGGAGCAGCGTAGGCTGGCGCATTGGGATATCCATATCCGTATGTTGGTGTAAGTGGGGGTGGAGGGTAGAATACCCTCTGTCTTGACGATGACTGGCCCATCGTTACTTGGAGAAGATGAGAATATAGCTGACACTGGGTAGATAGGCATACCTAATCATTAAATGAGGAAGGCATGAGGTAGATTTGCAACGCGTCCGAACCACGGTCCCGTGCAAACGATGTTCGGGGATTTCCGAGTCAGCCTCGGCCCGTACCAAGAATTCCTCAGAGACTGCATGTGAGATACCGTTGCCGTGGATAGGTCCTTAGTTCAACCTCTTGACTGCCAATCACTTTCTGGAGCTGCCACAAAGAAAGTGCTTGTACAGATGAATTCTTCTGACTTTGAAAACGTAAAGATATCAGCGCAAGAGAGAAGGGAAATTCAAAGGTACAGAAAAATCTACGTGGCTAGATTTCATAGTATTCTGTTCTGGTTTGCCTTCCTAAGCAAAAGTGATCTAATCACCAGGGTGCAGTGTTTTGGCAGTGTTATCTAACAAACGGCGGATGCTTATAGTAGGTATATACAAGCCGAAAATAATTCAATGTAATTATTCTGCAAGGTTCGGTCAGTATACAAAAATGATGTCACATCACACCCCGGTTAGATGGACTTCATTTCGTACAGTACCGGACAAGGTAAATAAGAAATTCCGGTGGATCATGGTCGCCATACGCCCCGGAAACTTGTTTCCCAATCTGCTGATAATCGGAACCAACTGCAATCCAAGTCTTCAATCTTGATATGCAGGAGGCGGAACCCCCAATAATCGTGTATTCTCTTCAGTCAACATCTCAATCTGCCTCTGCAGTTCCTGTATCTGCGCTCTTTCGTTCACGGGTTGATCCATCTGCGTCATCAGACGGTTGATCTCATCGATCCGACGTCTGATTTCTGCTTGATTCTCCAGGTGTAGCCAGGGGTTGAGAGGAGGAAGTCGATGAGGTGGACATAGGCGGGGTGTTGATGGTCGATGAAGATGCCATAACCGACGTGCCTTGACTTTTGCGCCAAGCTGACTTTATGTCGCTTGTGGAGGGCGTTGGAGTAGATAAATTAGGTTGGTGAAGGACAAATTGCTCTGGGGGGTCTTCATAAGCATTGAAAGAAAATTAGCGCAGGGTGGAAGACATACCAATAGGAGGCTCAGACAAGCTTAGCAATCGAGCCCTTCGCTTCCTTCGCCACCAAATCAGAGCACCTATAGTCAGAAGTAAAACGACTCCCCCGCCCACGGCACCTCCAACAATGCCTGCTAGCTGAGTTGTTTTGGGTGGTAAAGAAGGAACGAAGGCAGATGAAGAGGGTGAGGCACCACTACTTGAAGATGTCGATGGATTACTGTGGGACACCTGGTCGGAATAGGTGATGTAATCTAGCTTGAACGACTGGTCGCCAGTGACCTTTGTAATGTTCACGAAAAGTGTGTGGGTTCCAGAAGTGAGGATCGGAGACGAAAAGAAAATCATGTTCGTCAAGTCATCCCCAGAAGCATTAGTAGCCGTAGAGAAAGTCGTGGTGGTCCCTTCATCTATACTGAAATCAGCAGAGAGGCTCCCGAGTATAGAGCTCCTATTGACCCCGAATACCGTCACATTCGTCCCTAGCAATAGTGTTCAACCATAGGAACCTTCAAGTGCGATCAGAGCTGACCTGTGAACTGGAAAGAAAAGGAATCCCCGGCGGTACTGCTGTCCTTTGTAGAGTTCGCAAGCGGCTGTTTCTCGACGATCCTCGTGACATTCGCCAGGGTACTCGTATTTGTATACCAGTTTCCAGTCCAGACGATAGCATTACTCGTATCGTCCACCAGAATATCTTTGCCCTGTACCGCCGTCTGGTTACTGACAGCAATAATTGCATAGTCCACATCGATAGTATCTAGTTCCGAAAGAGTGATAATATGGCTGCCCTCTTCCAGTGTCGGCGACATATACCATTGCATACACTTTTCTGGTAAAGGGTACAAAGCGACATATGGCTCAGCTCCATCAATGCTCACGGAGAAATTTTGCTTAATCGACGCGCCTGGAGTGTTACCAGCAAAAGCGATCGAAATGCCTGTTGGAACATTGAATTCCTTGCGCAATTTAGTGAGAGTAAGACGGGAGCACCTTCGAATGCAACTGAGAAGGATCCATATGTCGAAGTGTTTACATCGGCATGCTTCGCCCAAGCGGAAGAATTCCTATACCATTGTTGGCTGCGATTTCTTGACCAAATAGAGCTGGGACTGAAGCCAGGCGAGAAGGCTGCGTCATCCAGTAATATCAGACCGCCCGACATCTGGATGGTAAGAAAGGGGACTCGGAGAAAGGAAAAACTAAATGATGATGATGAGCTCAGTAATAACCAGTGCCCTCAGCACTTTGGTCCAGTAGAAAAATAGCCACCAGTTGAAACATTTGCGGTTAAGAAGCATACCCGGGCGTTATAGGTTCCATTTTTATTCGATTTCAGTAAATGACTTGAGCGCTCTTCGAGTTGAGCGCACTTGAGATGATCGGATTCGTTGCATGCCGTGTATTTAGGCAACGTACAGCTCCGATCTGTCGATCAATGTTTTGTCCCGCTTGCGCTGGACCTCGTAGATCAGAGAGAGTTTCTCATCGAGAAGATACCAATGCCGCAGATGACCCGACTTGGAAGAGGAAAGAGAAAAGAACGGATGTTGTTATTGATGGTTGATACCCACGTCCATAGTTTCCACAGTTTCTTGGATGTTCGTTCTTGATGCATCCACATCTTGTTGATGTATGTAACAAATGAACAAGAGATCTCGTATGATAAATGACCTAAAAACCGTGTCAGTATCACACTGCCTCCGTGGAGCATCTTCTCTGTATCTCCATTAGAATTGAAAGGCTTTAGAATCCCATGATATACTTGAATTGTGTTTTTGACTCGGACACACTTGTAGTCCATAGCATCTTGACGAACGAAGCTGTCCGTGCATGGATATATGGGACGAAGAGTACAAGGGTGTAGACAAGGTGGAGACCAGGAATGACGCACGTCGGTGTGGAGAATTCCCCGTCAGACATCTGGTTATTGCTGCGGAGGATATTATCGATGCTGCGAGGGGATAGCAAAGCACTTAAGTAGTACCGAGAAATCACAGAGTTGGCAGGCAGTGATTAGGACCTTAGAAACAGGCGCAGAAGTTGACAGAGCACAGCCAGACGAAAACAAGGCCTTGCACTTCAAAATATGGTTCCTAAGCGCCCGTAGAGTACATGGGTCAAAGTGACGGTAGTCACGGTCGTCTGTTCTTGTAAAGTTGAATTCGTAACCACCACCGTGAAAGCACGATATCAATGCCGACCGGCACAAACCTCGAGCCGCTGACAAAGACTTCGGCAATCGGCCGGGGATGCTATCAAAGTGGTGTCTGTTTTTCACTGGTTTTATCTGAGACTTTGAAATTAGATATCTGCGTTTATATATCTTCGTCCCTCGGATGCTCTGAGCGAGTAAATTTTCTTCCTCATAAAAGATAATTTACGTAATGCGATCTTTCAATCGGCAAGATGGCGGCCACATGGCGGTGCCGGCTGACTGGCACTCTAAACGGTAGCAAATTCTCACAGCACTCTGTCTTCTCCCACCATCTCCTTTTCAACATGTCGACAGAAGAGTACGTATTTATACGAAACTTGGTTATACACTGTTAACATTCCTCTCCTAGACCAGAACCTACAGCAAGAGCCCGACCTCGTATCGGAGCCCCCACTCGTCGGGGCATGTTCGGGTTGCTCGTGGGCACACTCAAAAAGGCTGAGAGAGAAGATAAAGAGCGCAATGCAAGCGAGGCGGTGTGTAAAAACCATGCTACCCACCAACGCAATCTGACTCATTTCTGAAACTTAGGCGAAAAAACGGTTGAAGCTGGAAGCACGGCTCCAGTCCAAATTACGGCGAGAGAATGACACCGTGCGTAAAGCCGAGGATGCGCGCAAGGACAAGTTGACAGCGAACAGGAAGGAGGAGGAGCTACAGCTACGGGACTCTGTCGTTAAATATCGCAGGAGTCGTCTGCCCGTCCTGGCGAACTTTCTCCTTACTTCCGACGTTATCCCCCAGGACGATGATCAGATTCCTTCTTTCTCAAATCCCCTGTCGAATCCCCCTCGTAGTCACCCGCCACCCCTGTATTACCTTCCTGCGATTCTCCTACCATCACAGGAATCATTCATCTCAGCGCGTCGTACCGCTGTAAAAGACGCCGTTGAAGCAGAGTGGCAGGGTTTCGTCGCTGAGCGCACACAGGGCATCGAGGACGTCAAGACACTGCGGTTAAAGGTCGAAGAAGCTAAGAAATATCAAGGTGAGCCTATGGATGAAGATATGGAGGATGTGGGTAATAAGAGGACGGAGGATAAGAAAGAGGACGGAGAAGGGAAAACAGAAGGCAATGGTGAAACGAAAATGGATACGGACGAGCCGGAGGGTAAAAAGGATGACAGTGTGGAGAAGGAGAAGGAAGAGCCGATGCAGGCTGATGATGAAGAGGCCGTGGAGTACTAACGCGACGTTCGTGAGCTTTTCGTTGTTGTATGGGATCGTTTCTGACGGGTCGACAGGTGTATAGCATACGTCTACTTCTTCAGCTCACCTTACGTTGGCAGTGTATGTATCGTAATTTTTTTCGTCCCTTGCCCTGTCTGGGTCGGTGAATGTCTATTCCATCGGTGCGTTGGATCCTGCGATCGCTCTGGGCGTAGCTGACCGGCGTTCTAGTGTTATCTATGTACCTTGTTCTGTTCCTTTCCTCCTTGAGTTGGCTGAGGGTATAGCGGTTGGTACCCTTTTTCGTCTTTCCATGTACTAGTGGCTGATGCCTATATCAGTGTATATAATGCGTGCGTCATCTGTCTGTTTCTATTACCGTCGCTCGTAATAGGCTATGCGATGTAACTAACCTTTGAATGAAATTACCTTCCCGGACCATCATGGGTGATTTCTTTTCATAAGGGATCGGAAAGATTGAATCTTCACCTTCGGCCGTAGTCAAAAAGAAGCGGTGCTTATTCTATTCATTGGCTGTTGCGAACTTTCGCGGTGCAACGAAGGTGTTGGTAACAAAGAGAAGGAGGCTGTGATCTTGTTTGCTCCCAAAATTGGTACCGAGAGTTATGCGACGAATCGCTCTCAGGCTGATCGCAGGGACAAGAATTGTCGGAATACGTGTCAAGACGACTGGCTATTGGGTTTGATATCGATCTAAAGGGAGCTCCTCAGACCAATTTCCACCATATATCATTGAAACGGTCTGCATTTTATTTATATATAGTAAGATGAAGGTCCATTTATGGTACATAAGGTATAAAATAACTGGAGGCATTATGTAGACAAGTACAACAAGACATGCATTGAAACCATGAACGAAAAATTACTCTGGCATGGATGATAGAGAAATGAATGAATTGGGGCGGCGGCGCGGAGTATGCGTGGGGCAGAGAAGAAAAAGTTAACCTTTTACATTGACAACACTGACTGGGCGGCTCCTGGCAGAAACAGGGCTTGTTGCACCGCTGACTGCCTCCAGTCTCTCCTCCAGTCCCATGCCAAGCCCCTCCCTGACCCATTCATCAAAACCGATACTTTTAGCATTGCCACCGTCCGTCAAGCTCGGTATATGCGGTGGTGTGGCAGGCTCTGTCATCAAGGTAGACAAAGGAACCGTATTTGTCGGATTCGAAGCAAGCAAGTCGCTGTACGACAAGAACGACAACCGTTTAGCCGCAGTGTTGGGCGACGATGATGGTGATAGCTCGCGAGCGATAGCGGTAGGTGAAGGAGGGGTTATTGATGATGCGGGAAGGAGAATTGAGGCTCGCGGAGACGGACTCCGGCTCACCAGGGGACTGGCGGCAGGACTAAGTACCTCCACGTCGGTCTCTCCTGGGTGCGAGTCTGTTAAGATCGCAGCCGCAGAATCGAGAACGGATGGTACAGAAAGCTCCGTATTCTTTGCACGAGGTATTCTGTGAGGATTGGGGTGCACAGGCTGTGGTGGTGGTGCTGTGGGTTCGATGTCGCGCTCGAAAATAGCTGAGCTTGACGAGTGCACCGACGTGGGTGATGAGGGGATAGATGATGGCGACAGTGGGCACGGTGACGGTGACAAGCGTCGAGGAGAAGTCTTCACGTTCGGTGAGGATGTAAGTGTCATGGTGGTAATAGTTAAGAAGAAAATCCTGCCATCAATTTCTTCAAAAACCGGTCGACCCGACCGGTGACATCATGACATGTGATCCTCTATCTAGCGGCACGGTCCGAAACCCGGATCGAAACTTTGCCAGCAGCTTCGAGTTCATTTGCGAACTTTCTTTCATAAAGGTACAATTATATGAATGAATTATCGGATGTAGTTTGTCTCATCTCTTGGTGTCTCAACGGATGTTTGAATGATTCCGGTCCCATGTCGCTCCCGAAGGGCACCGTGAACAGCTTCTAGGTCTTTCCCTTTCCACCGGAACTCAACATTCCTCAGCCTGTGAAGCTGTGACTCACCTGACATCATACATTCTATCTAGCCTTCACAAGGATTTGGTCGGTCTAAGTCCTTCCGAGAATCTATTCAACATAATACCTTATGCTTCTGCTTCCTTCTCTGTCCACCGCGTTCCCATTTCATCAGGCACATCGTCGTCCATTTGTAAGTCGCGACTTCGGGTCTCCGTTTCATTAACGCTCGACATCTTGTCTCGTTAGATTCTAGACCAGGAGCGTATTTGCGATCTTCCGAATAAAGTGCTCATGAGTAACGCGATTCCATATGCACGCGATACAGAACATCTTTTGCGACCGTGGCAGCTCGAACCATACAAGATATCGCCGCTATCTCTTCGACTGCGGCAAAGCTCCGCGGTGACAATGATAATGGATACTCCGGATCCTGCTGGCTGCCTATGTGACCTTGATAACGCCTTATTCAAGCTCAGCGATTGCGGGTACAGACGTTGGATCTGTGCCTAGTTATCTTTCAATCAGAAGAGCTTCCATGTCAGTAGTCTACCACGTTGCAATTCATCTAAGCCAAAAGCGTAGCCAAGTGACATCGTGGCGCATCTGTCAGCATTTCTCCCATCCATAGCCATTTAGCTCCAAGTCAATGCTGCTTGTTGAAGATATCTTGCTGTTTGTCACCAAGGCTGTTTTCTTGTATTCTGAGTTAGGCTTAGACCCATATCTTTCATTCGATATTACATTAGAAAAGATAGAGACCCTCAATCGAGGGAGAGTGATTCTCTCAATTCGCTGGTCGAAGGCGAGGGATATTGGAATGCAAGACTGTGGGAACTTTGTCTATTAGCTAATCATTAAATAGGGTATCCATGCCGCTTTCGGCACGGTTTTCGATCGCGAACACGTCTTCCTGTACCACGACTTTGCTGTAATGCCGTCGAGGATAAGGTCGGAGCTTGCAACAAAGAAAACTGAGCTGCCTCTAGAACTGCGGCTGCAACGTCTATTTACTTCGCTCTGTGCGCAGATTGACGGTGGACACTTTGTCAACGCACTTAAGACTTGTGACAAAAGTTTGTAGACGTTGAAGCCATTAAACCATGCTGATCAGAAAATTCTAGTATTGATTCTTGCTCCCACTGATCAGGATGCCTTGCGAACCAAGCTATTTCTTCTCCTTCAGACAGAACGTTACGATGCAGCGCTCGAATTACCAGTCTGCGGCGGTTTTGAGAAGGCCTATGCACTATATAGGTTACAGAAGGGGGACGAGGCGCGAGAAGTACTGAAGGAGGTAACAGGTGATGCTGAGAGAGGTGCAACGCATCTGGAAGCGCAGCTCGTACGTCGACTTTCTTTGTCTCCTCGGCTTTCGGCTTACCCGTATTCACGAAGAACTACAGAAGTGGTGAATATGCTACCGCTGTGGATCTGTATACTGCCCTTCTTGATTCATCTGATCCCTCATCTGAGGAGCATACCGACATTCTCACGAATCTCTCTGCGGCTCAACTACATTTAGATTTCCTCCTCCAAGATACTGCTTCTTTCTCTCAGTTACTTCCTTCTTCCACCATCTCCTCTCTAGAGAGTGCACCACCTCCGACTCTGGCGTCATCATCTGTGGCCTCTGCTGTCCATGTTTCGACAACGCAACCCATCGCGGCGAAGGAGAAGGTGCGAGCTTCACGTGTGCCGAAGGGCATTACGCCTGGATACTCTCCTGCTCCAGACCCGGAACGATGGTTGAAGAAGAGCGAGAGGTCTACATACCAACAGATCAAAAAGAAAGGGAGGGGCGGAGGTGGTGGAGCGACTCAGGGTTTGACGGAACCCGCTGCTGGAGGCGGCGGCGGCGGCAGTCATGGTGGAGCAGGGAAGAAGAAGGGAAAGAAGAAATAAGCTCACAGGAATTTGTGAGGGTCACTTTGCGCTCTTCACTTTAGATCTGTTTCTGACGTTCATACAGATATGTATATCTCTGTAATCCGTGTACAGACAGCACCTTTAAATCCAACTTCTTGAACAGAATGGTCGTATTGTGGGTTTCTCGTATGGTCTAACTAACTCTTCCAAATATGATTTTCGAACACAAGAACGTTGAGAAGCATGCTGTGGAATACACTCGATGATCTTCAATGCTCAGTTATGGATGGCCTGCCCATGGCTAAATTGGGCAAATTGGGTACCCTTGGGTCAGGTCGAACTGGATAAAACACTCCGACTGCATTGGAAGAATCCAAGTGGGGTAATCGCACCTTACGAGCTACCTCTTAACATGGTCTTCCATGATCCATAGATCTATACTGACAAATGTGGAGGCCCACTGAAGATCAAAGACTTTCAGTCCAAGCACCGGTACCGCCCACTGGACATGACGTGGGATGGAAACGAATGTCCCTCCGGAACTCAACCCTCTTCACAACGTATCCGAGCCACCTCGCGATGGAGATAAACCACCTAGAAGGCGCGTTCCTTATCACTACCGATGTAGGCGACTAATCTGTCTACGTATCGCCGTGCTCATGAGCGAATCTCACAGTCTACCCTGGACCTCATGGGATGAGTCGTAACAGACGAAATTGTGGACACACAGCTGCAATATTATATACATGATGTCTCAATGATTCAAGCATCTTGTATGATGCTCTCGCAGCATACTCCTCTATTCAATGTACGCAAGTCTATTTGACTCGTATAGCCAGACTCACTTCTCCCAATTTCAGGACGGAAATGGGTGTACCGCCCAACTTACTGCGTCGATTATCATGTCGCCGTCAACAAGGCATGGCCAATCCGTTGCTCCAGAAGTGATCTCTGTCTCGCTGAATACCCTAAGGCTTACGATGGGAATAATGTGCCCTTGGTTGACACATGTTCCAGGGGAGATGACCGTTGCGAGCGTCTAAAGGGCGGCCTCGTTCTCATGTCCGAACTTGGTCGCACCCCCAACAGGGTTCGTCTAAGAATGCTGAATTTAGCGGCGGTGAATGAATACGTGTGAATGAGAGTGAATGAGGACCATCAGACGTGCTCATTCCGCAACGTGAAGGGGATTTCGTGTGTGGACGGATAAGGGCAAAGTTGGGAGTCCAGGTGCTGATTTACTTCAAATTTTTTGACAATGTGCTGAATTTGATGAACTTTCCTGTGGAAGATGATGTTTCGGTGATCCACTGCGGCGATGAGAACATAAACCACGTACGTTCGCGTGAAGTGTACCTTGAGTATATTATGATTGACCGATCAACATCTAGCTTCCAAGATATGCTCAAGGAAAACTCCGGACAACCCCAAACATTGCCACAGTGCATGATCGATTCTTTCTTGTTTAGGTTGTATGAAGGTAGAGTTAATGTGCGCCCTCTTGAACTGATTTTATACACAGCCAGAATACGTCGACTTGGAGGAAGCTGTTTATGAATGTACGAATGGCCAGCTTTTTCTGTCACATGCCACAAGGAATCACCAACAGTGCGAACTACGCATATTTGAGGGCCGGCTGAGTCTCTCGGCAGAATCTGTCCCACGATGGCTTCCTTTAAGCGCGCAGGTCTAGTGTCGAACCTTCGAACCTCACTTTCATCTTACCATGGCTACCGACGGTCCAATTACACCCCATTTTGAGATACGATTCCCTCCCTTTCCACAGGCCCCAGAAGGCGTTGAAATCGTACCCTTCAAGGACTACCAGGAGGTAGGAATCTTGAAGGAAACCGCCGATCGCGTAGAGAGAGATGCTCTGCAGATTCCTACGGTTGCAATGAGGAGAGTGCACCGTGCTGATAGGTGCAAGACGAATGCCCAAAGTGGTGAGGGCGACCGCACACACGAAGAAGACCGAGAATGGTGGAACAAATGGGAAGATATGGAGCGAAGAGTCCATTCAGGCGGATATGATACGTAAGTAATATTTGTTTGTCTTCCTTTTTCTTTCACTGCGGCCATGAGGACATAAAGGCGGTCTGTTCTCCTGAAGTGCACCTGGAGCACATCACGATTGATCATTAAGATTCAAGATATGCTCAAGGGACACTCCGGGTAGCCCCAAAGCGTCTATGAAGCCATCGCCGCAGTGTTTGGAATCGGTCTCTGACTTTCGTGCTGAACAGGCGGTTCTCCCCCCAAGATCGTCTTCTTCAAGCGGCCAGTGACTTTATTCGCGCACGCCGTCCTATCCCTCCAAAAATCAATGAAATGTGGGATCAGGTATAGATCTTTGTTCCTCCTCGCATCTAGACTAGATTTATGATGTTGAACATCTTAGATCCAGTTTCATCTTGGATTACTGCAGAGCACCCCAGCATCAGATGAATCGAAGACAAAATCCAACGAGCCTCCCAAAGACGACAAAGACGACGAAGATGATGACGACGATTCTGGAGGAAACGAAGATGAAAAACCAAGTTTCTTCGAGAAACCGGCACAGAGTATCACTATGTTTTTGTCCTACGACATGATTAATCACGGATTTTATTTGTGTGTTTCGTCTACACCTTCTCCCGGTGTCGCTCCCAACCTGACTAGTTCTCTACAGGGACGAAGATAAGTTGAGGGAGATGCCGCGTGTGCTCGGGTTCTTCGTCAAATACCTTATCGTCAATAACGTTTGGCCTGAGTGCAAGGCCAGCCTGGAGCGCTCTCAAAGCATCATCAGTGTAGCGAGCCAAGAGCTCATCTGTACATCGAAGATCTCTAAATCCCTGCCGGATGATCTCAATCATGCCTTCCGAGATTACTGGAAAATCAATCCTGATGCCTTCTATGGCGAATCTGGGCCGAATGATGATTCAGACGCTGCTCACCCCGGGGCGAATGGCCAGGGAATTGACTCTGAAGCCGCAACAGGTTTTGAGCAGTCACTGAAGGACAACAACGTCGATATTATCGAGCCGGAAGACATGGACACGATCATGGAGGAGAGTGGTGGCGGAGGATCTGAGGGTAACTGGAATGTCGATGACGGTGACCAACCGGTGCCCCAAAATTCATCGAACAACCCTCCAGAGCAAGATTGGGGCTTCTTGGAAAGCACACCCAAGTTGATGGCGCTTTTAGGTCCCACCGCACTCCCCATAACACATACTACTGGCATCGTCGAACAGTCAATGCGACGGATAATGGACATCATCCCTCCCCGGAAGGATGCTAGTGCATTACCCCACGCGAAGGACCCCAGTCCCGAAGCTGTCGAAGATGGACTGGAACGCACGTTTACCAAGGTGGTATTATCACCCTGGCTCAATGCCGAGACTAGAAATGATGAGCCCACGATTTCGTCTCTCTCAAAGGGCCCAGTATTCAGTAAAGACGACACAGAGGGTGACGTGCCTCCGCCTGGGCCGAAGCCTCACAATCCATGGAAGGATAGTATCACGATTCTGGTTGGTGAGAATGCGGCGAAGGAGCTTCGAGTAGGGATGGGTCTAGGTGGATCGTGGATTCAGATGGCCCGTCAGCAAGACTTCAAAATCCAGGATGATGTGAAGAAAAGGAAGGGCAAGAAGAACGAAGAACGGTTCTGGTATATGTGTTCGCTGATGACGGTGTTGACGAGTTATCACCTAGCACCGTCAAATGTAGAGGATCATACGCCTGATCTCTAGGTGTTTCTTCTTCTTTTGCCTCGGTGTTCAAGACAACAAAACCTGTACTCATACTAGTGTCTTTCTCAGTACGAATTTCTCTCTCTGTCTTGATCGAACCCCAATCTGCTGTACTCCTCTGATCTGCAATTGCAATGTATGTAATATATTGATAATTCTTCTACGGTCCGACTAACCGGTTGCAAAGTACACTTGACTTTCGAGCATGAGGGCAAGCCTTCGAGAAGCACCCTGGCGACACGAGACTCCACTCATCAACGCCTTCTGACCATCAACCATTTCGTGCGATGGCCCAACCTTGGTGGAAGAGCTCGACAGTGTACCAGATTTACCCAGTCTCCTTCTTCGATTCGAACGGAGACGGTTTCGGTGACCTTAATGGAATCACAACGAAGCTGGACTACCTCAAAGACCTTGGTGTAGATGTACTATGGCTTTCGCCGATTTACAAGTCGCCCTTGGCGGACATGGGTTATGATATGTAAGAGCATCACTCCCCGGATTCGTTCCTCAACTCACAGTTGAGACTAAAGATCTGATTATCGCGATATTGATCCCAAGTACGGCACGTTGCAGGATTGGGATAATCTTCTGAAAGGCGTACACGAACGAGGAATGAAGCTAATGTGAAAAATTATCCTCCTGATAGACTTTGCATCCTCACGCCGCGTACTAGGATGGACCTAGTCGTAAATCATACCTCAGATGAGGTTGTGTCCTTGATACATGCGTGATACTTTTTTATTGACGATGCCCTATAGCACGAATGGTTCGTCCAATCCCGAAGCAGCAAAGACAACCCAAAACGCGATTGGTACATCTGGCGTCCTTCAAAATACGACTCAAATGAGGAACGTCGTCCCCCTAATAACTGGAGATCTGTATTTGAAGGTAATTGTTAAACGCTTATCCCACTTCCTTCTGTTGAGTGCGACAGGTTCTGCGTGGGATTACGACGCTCTTACCGACGAGTACTATCTTCATTTATATATTTCGAAGCAGCCAGATCTGAATTGGGCCAACCCTGCTGTACGTGAAGCAGTCTATGACATGATGAGGTTCTGGCTCGACCGTGGGTGTGATGGATTCAGGGTGAGGTGTCCCAATATTTGCGTCATATGGTATTTTTATCCAAGTGGTCGTCCAGATGGATGTCATCAACATCATCTCAAAAGTTGATGGTCTCCCAGACGCACCTATTGTCGACGTGAATGAAACCTTCCAGCCAGCTGGCATGCATTTCGCTAATGGGTGAGTCAGATTCACTGACATGGTCTTTGAATGCTCATCGTGTGTAGTCCGCGCGTCCACGAGTACCTGAAAGAAATGAGGAACAAAGTCTTGTCACGTCTGTATTACTGCTTGATCCCTGCGATGATCTGCAACTAAATGATCTCAGATTATGACATTATTACGGTTGGCGAGACGCCCTTCACCGAATCTATGGACGCGTTGACGCTGTATGTCTTACCCGACCGTAAAGAATTGAACATGGTCTTTCACTTTGAGCTCATGGAGCTAGACACACCGACAACCGTAAAGGACTGGAGTCCTTTGATGCACCGACAGTGGAAGCTTTCCGAGCTAAAGGATATCATTAGCCGATGGCAAGTTTTCAAAAGTGAAGATGGATTTTGGAATGCGTGAGCTGCTCTTGTGGTTTTTGTATTCATTCTCAACGTTTCCCAGCATCTTCATAGAGAATCATGATCATCCACGCGCAGTTTCTAGATTCGGGAACGACTCCACAGACGAGTTACGCGCTCTCTCGGCGAAGATGTTGGCCATCCTGGAAGTGACTCAGAAGGGTACCCTGTATATCTATCAAGGTCAAGAGTTGGGTTTGAAGAATTTTCCGCCGAGCTGGAAGCTTGAGGAATACAAGGATGTCGCTTCGCAGAATTATTGGAACAGGTGCGCCTGTGTGGACGAGCTTGGTTTAGACTGATGTCTCCTGTTAGAGTCCTAGAACGGAGAATGCGAGAGACAGGCAAAGAAGCCAGCGAGATTGATATGGAAGATGTCTTCGAGGGTTTTAGGAGAAAGGCGCGAGACCATGCTCGTGTGCCGATGCAGGTAGCTTTGCTCGTTCTCAGGTCCGAATATATCTGACCGCACCCTCAGTGGGATTCGTCTGCCAATGCTGGATTTAGCAGCGGTATACCGTGGATGCGTGTAAATGAGGATCACAAGACGTGGAACGCCTCGCGTCAGCTTGAAGACGAAGGTAGTGTGTTATCGTTCTACAAGCGCGCTCTCCAGATTCGTAAGAAATACCCTGTTCTGGTAAGCTACTGCATTATTTGTATGGTCAATAGGCTCTGACGCAGTGCAGATTTTTGGAGAGTACGAGCTCCTCATTCCAGAACACGAGCATGTCTTTGCGTATAGAAGGATGTTGGCAGAGTCGGGAGAACAGGCGCTGATCTTACTTAACTTTAGCGACAAGGTGGTGGAAATTGACCTGCCTATCGACAAAGGGCCAGATGCATTGAAGCTGGTGTTAGGAAACTATGAAGGTCCTGAGGTACTAGATTCTTTCAAGATCTCGCTTAGGTCATACGAAGGCAGAGTATACACGTTCTCCTGAATGTATAGTCAAGGTACATCGAATTGAAGCAATCACTTTGAAAAATTTGAATATCTCTTATCTCTCTACTTCAGACAACGGGAAATTTACCTTTGTGCTCCGTATAATTTGAGGGCTGGCTGGGTCGTCCTAGTTAGGAAAAATACTTGCCATAAATGACGACCGGTCCCACGCTGTTTCTTTTTAACTCAAAGATTCAGGCGTCAAACACTCAAATTCATTCTTTCCTTCAAGTTCGACCATGGCTATCGAAAACCCAGATTTTCCCCAAAATGCACCGTCTTTTGATTTGCGTTTCCCTCCCTTCCCCGAGGCCCCGGAAGGAGTCAAAATCATACCTTTCAAGGACTACAAGGAGGTCGGAATCTTGAAAGAAACCGCAGACCGCGTAGAGAGGGATGCTTTGCAGATTCCGACAATTGCAATGAAAACCGTTCACTCTACTGATGCGTGCAAAACGAATGCCCAGAGTGGCGTGAAGAACACCAAGAAGATCCATGCAAAGGAAGCGGAACGGAGGCGAGAATGGTGGAACGACTGGGAAGATATGGAGAGACGAGTCCAGCCAGGCGGCTACGATGAGTACGTGACATTTCTTTCTTTGATTTCGCGTCGTTGTTGCCACTGTGATCGCGTATCTGAGTTTCGTATTGTATAGACGCCGCTCCCCCCAAGATCGCCTTCATCAAGCTGGCAACGACTTTATTCGCGCGCGTCGTCCTATCCCTCAAAAGGTGAATGAAATATGGGATCAGGTATGTATCTCTGTTATTTCCTCATGCTATGTTTGTCGCGTTCCTTATGTTAATGGTCGTAGATCCAGCTGTATTTTGGATTACTACAGAGCACCCCGATATGGCACAAAAAGGATTCTAAGAAAGATGACGAGGACGAGGACGATGAGCTTTCTGACGAAGAAGGGATGCCGCAAATCAAAACCGTCGAAATGTCTCAAAACTCGAGCGTTCCAAGGAAGAGACTGCGTCCCAGGCCTCCTTACGAAAACTACGGGAAACAGCCACACCAAGTCGAGAATGATGAGCAAGTTCAAGAACTACTCGCAGCGTCTAGGGATGCAAAGAACGATAGACTTCTGGATTTCTTTGAGAATCCGGCAAAGTCCATTACTATATTTCTGTCGTACTACATGATCATTCAAGGATTTCATTTGTACGTCTTCCGGCCTTTCCGGATTCACTTATCTGACTGATTTTCTTTGCAGTGATGACTATAAGCTGATCAATTTCCCGCGAGTGCTTGGATTCTTTGTCAAGTACCTTCTTGTCAATAGGGTTTGGCCTGAGTGCAAGGCCAGCCTGGAGCGCTCTCAAAATATCATCAGTGTAGCGAGCCAAGAGCTCATCTGTACATCGAAGATCTCTAAATCCCTGCCGGATGATCTCAATCATGCCTTCCGAGATTATTGGAACATCAATCCTGACGTATTCTACGGCGATCTCCTTCCCAATGACGATTCAGATACAGAAATACCCAAGGCGAAACGTCTTGAAGTTGATCCCGAGGTCTCGGCGGAGCTCGAGCAGTCCGCAAAGGATGACAGTGTCGATATCATCAAGCCGGAAGAAGTGGACGCGCCTATGGAGGACGCAACTGTTACCGAGGAAGGCGGTGGCTGGGGATCTAAGAATACATGGAGTGTCAATGAGGGTGATGAGGCGGCGCCTCAAGATTCATGGAATTACCCTTCAGAGCAGGATTGGAGCTTCTTGGAAAGCACACCCAAGTTGATGGCGCTTCTAGGTCCCACCGCACTTCCCATAACACATACTACTGGCATCGTCGAACAGTCGATGCGACGGATAACGGATATCATCCCTCCACGGAAGGATGCTAGTGCATTGCCTCACGCGAAGGATCCCAGTCCCGAAGCGGTCGAAGTCGGACTGGAACGCACGTTTACCAAGGTGGTATTATCACCCTGGTTTGACACCAAGACTGGGAATGATGAGCCTACGATTTCGTCTCTCTCAAAGGGTCCAGTGCTCAGTAAAGACGACATAGAGAGTGATGTGCCTCCTTCTGGGCCGAAGCCTCACAATCCATGGAAGGACAGTATCACAATTCTGGTTGGTGAGAATGCGGCGAAGGAGCTTCGAGTAGGAATGGGTCTCGGGGGATCGTGGATTCAGATCGCTCGCCAGCAAGACTTTGAGATCCAGGATGACAAGAAGAAGAAAAAGAAGGGCAAGAGCGATAAACGATTCTGGTATATGTGTTCGCTGATGACGGTGTTGACGAGTTATCACCTCGTACCGTCGGTGGTGAATCCTGCGGTTGATCTCTAAATGTTTTTGCTTTGGTGGCTGATACTGTTTTGAATTAGATGCAGCCAAGGATACCCTTATTCATAGTGTATTTACCTTGCGTTCTCTCTACTATCTTGATCAAACCTCAATCTGTTGTACTCCATCGATCTTCAATGTATATAATAGTCCTCTTTACGACAATAAAATGTACTGTAACTTGCCCTAACATGAATATTGTACAATGTATTATTTCACCAAGAAATGTGAGTTTCGAATCTGACATACAAGCACTCTGACAATCACCGGGGCGGTATATGTTCAATTGACAAGAAGTTCTGGTGTTGAGAGGAGGTCAGAGAGTATGGGGAAACGCTTGACTGCCGACCCGACCATCCTTCTTCCAGGCGCGGTGAAGGTAGAGGACTAGGGGCTGGGGAGGAAAGATGTCTATAAGACAACTCGACAGGTTTCTTCTCATTACCGCGGGAAGGTATGCAGAACATCCACGCTCGGACTATATCCTTCAGAAATGGACAGTGGTTGAGATCTGACAATATAGATAATCCAAAAGAACGCGTACCTTTTGTGTGCCGAACGACAGGGAGGCTAGAATAGGCACTGGGGGGAAGCAATAATATGAGAAAATTTGACGAAACAGCGTGTGAGCACATACTTGATGCTAGGAGAATATTCCAGGTGGCGTTGGATTCCATCTCGTGCGCGGCTACGAATGATGCCAGTCTACGGTAGGAGGTAAGGCCAGTTGGTCCGTTTCGTTGGAGGTGTACGTACCCTAAGGCCGTTAAGGGAGCCGCTGTGAAGCAAACGATGCGGATTATCATCGACAGGTTTACCCGACCTGCGCGGCTGTCGCTACCTTTGTCGATGCAATAACGCCGGAAGATAATCCAATTACGATACATGAGGTGACCTATCAGTACTGCCGGCAAGCTATCCGTGAGTACGATATAAATATCGAGAATTGAGCAAGTACCTTCCAGGAGAATGCAGCAAGCAGCCAAGGGGAACGTCACACATAGTGTAGCCGTAAGTCTATTCGGATTGACACTTGGGCATAGATTGACGAGTGAGAAAAACTGACTGAGCTCCAGTGGTGCTATGGCAATACATGCGCGTTGATTCTCGGGATATTTGCGTGGGATCCTTGATGAGCTGCTAGCGGTGTGAGCTAAAGAATGACTCATACCATCTCGTAATTTTTATACTCACAAAAGCGGTTGTCATGATCATCAAGACCCAAAGGACCCAAGGTGCCAGAACTATCTGATAGTTTTTTTACTGCTCATGAATCATACTCGTTCATACCCCAAAAGGTCAATGCTCACCGTGTCACGATAGACTACGGAAACTTGGGATTTACTGGAGAGGGCGCTGCGGAGTTCCAAGTATACCTGAACTGTGGCGTTACTAATCATGATGCATACCCTTCCCCAAACAGACACTCACGTCTAGAATGAAGTATAATCCTGAGCTTGCAACCCTGAAAGTGGACGCACGCATCAGGAAAGTGACCGAAAAGAAGGACCAAGACTCACAGCGGAGGCGCTGCATACACCAACAACACTTGGAATAGACAAGTTCCAAAATGGGGTTTGTCGCCCAATTGGTTGTTTACAAGACATAGATACGAGAACGCATACACCATCCAAGAGAGTATCAGACTGAACCACGTCCGCCTTCGCTGTATTTGTTTGGAAAAGACTGCAGGCAACAGCACGGCGAGGAGGGAGAAGAATCCAAGGAACGATAATGTATCGTAGATGAACACTCGATCGAGGACAGGAGATTCAATCAAGTTATCTACATACGGCAGGAATGAGTCGTTAATCCATTACAATTATACAGAAAGACTACACACCTGAATCCATTGCAGTTATCGTCGCTGTATAAGATGGGTCTTGTAATCAGATGCGAGGGACGCCTTCCCCGGAGGCATTTAAAGCACCTCATGGGAGCTGTATCGCACCGCCTGAACGCCCATTTCACCCCCCATCATGCATGCCGTGATGGGGCGATGCCATATTACGGCGGAGAAGAAAAAGAATGCTGTCTGTCATTCAAGTTCCTTCACAGAATGCTTCGATGCCATCAATTATCGTACACGGGGTCAGCGGGGGACAGTAAGGCTCCGAACTTTGTTACATGTATACCTGTTTCACAGGCTCTGAAGTTTAATGTACCTGTTTCAGCAGGGAATATCATTGCTATGCCTACGGCAAATGTCTTGACGATTAAAGAAATAAACATGACGGACAGTACAACTATATCAGCTCCCAATCGACCTTCCTCCCCTGAAAGCCGTTGGTACAAGCGTGCGAGGCTTCACGGAATGCATTACAGTCGTACAGATCCTCGTTGCCATTACCATGCGTCAAGAGAATATCCACAGACTCCTTAGAAGAGACGGACAGGCTTGCCCATGGTGGTTTTGATGTGAAGGGACTTGACGTTCTGCCAGTTCTTCTTCAGGAGGGATACCAAGAAGTTGATGCCTAGAGAAGAGGTATCAGCGCCCACCTCGGAGTGTCGGGGGAGAGAAAGACATACTGAGCATGACGTTGGCGAGGACCTGGTCATCAGTCATTTGGACGTGGCCGACAGCGACACCCAAGCAGAGAACCTTCTTGAGCTGGAACTTGATCGTGGAACGGACCTCAGTCAACTTGTTGGTAAGGTCTTCGGCATGCGAGACAGGGGTGGGGAATTTTCCAGCTGTATTTTTTGTCAGATCAGGAGCTGCACGCAATATCGCAGGCATACACACCCTTGGAAAGACCGGGTCCCAGGAGACGAGGAATCTGCTTGATGAGGGTTTCAGAGGCCAAGAAGGCATCGTACTTTTTGGCGAGCTTCTTGACGAGCTTCTTGTTTTTGTTAAGCCTGGACATTTCATTCGTAAACCAACAAGGATAAGCACTAGCAGATCACTCACTTCTTCAAATCATCGACCGACATGTACTCGAGCTCAATCTGCTTAGCACGATCGATATCGGCGGCATCAGCAAGAATGCAAATGGACATCCTAGGACGGGGAACATTGGGGAGCCTGGAATTACTCGTAAGTCATGAGAGCCTTATACAGAGTATCGAGCTACGCACTTGACGGTTCCGCTGAAACGCTTGTCCCTCTGGGGGTCGTAGTTCTTCAGACCAATCTGCAACTCGATGGTCTCCACAAAGTTTCGCTTCTTCTCGCCATTGGCTTCGGCGAGGACATCTTTTACAGAGCCTCGCACGCTTGACACTGAAAGTTTGCTACTGTTGGAGAAATGAGAAAACTGTGAGGATTAACGAGTTAGACACGAACCTCATGCTTGCTGGCGCTGGTTGATCGTTGGCCTTGACTTTCGGAAAAACTTAATATTGTATGGATGATTCAAGCTAGTGTAGTCACGTGGTGCTGTACAGTTGTGACAAGCCACAAATGTCACAGCGATTCCAAATTCGTAACAACACCCATGACGGCTGAAGCCCGTGAAATAGCATCGATCCTGCTTGGGCGTCTTGCACCACCACTGAAGCCAAGCGATGTATATGATAAATCGCTCACACCACGTATTGAGGCCCTAACTGATTCGATTCCCATCCGGAGCGCTCTTCACCTGCTCAATGATGATATTAATCGTGCACATACGCTCGCGCAAAGTGACGATGGAAATCTGACAAGTAATTATCTACATGCGCAGTTACACAGACGTGAAGGGGATTACTGGAACTCAAAGGTATGGTATCAAGGCGTACTCAAATAAATTCCTGAATTTACACTGTTAGTGGTGGCTTGCGACTGGAATGCAGTCTTCGCATCCTGTACTTGACAAGGTGCATGGAGGCATACACCAAGCGCAGGACTTTGTTGACCAATGTCAGGCGGCTGCAAAGGGTCACATTGAGGAGCTGAAAGCAAAACAGTGGCAGGAACTCAGATCTACACTGGAATATGCACTCGAGGAAGAGACAAATTGATAATGCATTGGATAACTGTACATAACTAATCAGTGCCTTCACCATAAGACCAACTCTAAAATCTCATTTGTTTGCTGCGACTTGAAAACTCCCAAACGGAAGTTCTCATCCGTTCACAGCAAAGGGGAGATACAGAATCCATCAGACAAGCGCTCAACTCGCCGGCAAACCCTCCAAACGACTCAAAAGAGCACATCTAGAGAGCCCGCCAAACTTCCTCGAGACTCCCTTGTGGAAGCCATTGCTCTCAGTAGAGCGAGTGAGCACGATTATCATCGACTGGATTTGAAGGTTGCGGCATTTGTAAAAATGCGAGACTCGGTCAGTTTCTATAGAAAGATCCTGATGAGTATGTATCTGAAGAAACAGAAAAGCGGGAGTGGGGTATTTATATTTTTCGGAGGGTGGTCCGTGCGCGGGATATTCCTCCGCTCACTGCAGCCTTTTTACCTATTTAGGCACTTGCACTTCAAGTTTGTGCAGTTTAAACTCGACAGTTAATTCCATCTCTATGTACGTGCTTTGGAATGATGTTAATCATTGACAGAAATTCTCATTTCAGGCTTTGATAACGTCTAGTCCTCTCGCTTACCAGGAGAGATCCTAGACATATATTCAGTCGGCTTCACCAAAAAGAATTCTTCCGAGGCTGCAGTGCTACGCTCTTGAAGAACCGTGTCAGTACGAAAGCGAACTTCTTGGTATTCTGAGGCAGGAAGGCGTATAAGTCTACAGCCTTTTTGTTTATGACATGGGAGAGACGGCGAGAAAAGACAGAACGGTACGGCTACCATCTATCGCTCCATTTGTTCCCAAGACAGATAATATACAGCTCGCACAGACCATTTGAGAAGATCAGATAACTCGCTCAACTTGAAGCCGTTCGTTGCCGGACCCCAACCACACACAATGTTTAGAGTCTGAGAACTTAAGAGAAAATTTTTTGTGGTCTAGTTACATCGTAGACTAGGCGGCGCCCGCATGAGGTGTGTATTCTAAGCTTCAAATTACGTCGTTGATATAAAACAGTTACATACAACAGAATCTCTATGTCGGGTACAGGACGATACGAAGTTTCAAAGCATATTACATATTCAACAAAGTATAACTTTACATTTAGATACGAACTTCTCCACCTCCCAAGTATCCTCAAAAAGAAACACCGACAATTTTTCGAACTTCCCGGCCTCTGTTAGCGTTCTGACTACCCACTCCCCCATAAGTTTCCAACCGAAGTAGTCCCAACCTAATATGGAATACAACCCATCAAGTATTGGGTACATGTGGTGAGCCTTGATTTTTAACATGGTAGACTGGCTTGTACTGTTGTTGAAGACGATCTTGCCTCGTCGAGGTTTTGTCCCCATGGGCACCTTACTCAAACCCGACACGTATCCCATACCAATATAGCCCGAGTAAGAAACATTGTTATCCGGATAGACACTGAAATAACCATTATAGAAACCAAAGCATCCTGGGAACTCGAAGTTGTATGTCATGAGCTGCTGCCACGATGGTCGCCAATATGACCTTCCATTGCCGGGCTCAGGGTAGGAGAAAAACAACTGCTCTTGTTTCGAAGGATCCATGGCATCCATGAGGGTTTCCCACGCATCATCTTCAGATTGCGTCGTGTCATAGATTGGGATGGATTGTGTGTTAAGAAGGTATGTTAAGCCTGCAACCTTATCTAAAGGCTTTGTTGACTTGCAACGCTTCATTTCGGACACCAGGTCATAGATGGAATCTTTTCTCTCCTCCAGTGATTGCAGCTTTTTGTCGAACTTCTCTTGAAGCTGGTTGTCCTCGACATCATCTCTGGTCTCCCCACAAATGGTGATCCCACCAAAAATCTCTTGCAACGTCCAAGCACGTTGGAACCAGCATCGGTCACTCTCAAAGTAGCCGGGTGTCAAGTGCAGTGGCCGACCCAGACCGCAGAAGTAGCACAACACCGGTCCTTTCACATACAACCACCCAATTGTGGGTACGTCAAGTTTCCACTCCTCCAAGCGCAGGATTTCGTTCTCCCCACCCTCTTGCCGCAAACACAAGACATCCAGCCATGCATAGTTGCACTGGCTCTTGTTCAACGCTTCGATACGGATGAGATCAAGGCTTGCGTTGTTTGGTATGGGTACAGGCCACTCGTATCCATTGATCGGTGTCCTCACATCCAGGTGGTCTTTCTCGTCCACCCACGAATGTGATATTGGACATATACTTGCTGTACTCCAGGATTGGACACCATACGCAACCCAGAATGGCACCACCCGGTTAGCGTATAGATCCCACACCCGCCGAGGAGGCACATCCCGCTTCGTGATCCAGCGATCATCGAGCACTTCCCGTCGCATCTTTGTGTCCTCCTCTTGCTGAGCGCGCAATGTTTGTTCAATGGTTCGAATGTCATCCCAATAACAGCGCAAATAAGCGTATGCAGTTCCAAAGTCAAAATTATTTGTGACGTAGGGATTGAGAATAGGCTTTGCGGACTCCAAAGTGTGTGATGTGCCAAGTATCTTGTTCAGCCACCTCACGACTCCGTCAACGCCAAGATCAGTGCATAGAGAATCTGCCAGAGCCGATGGTATGATCTTGTCCCTCGTGCACGACCTTTGTGCCAACACTGGAATCGTCGATTCAGGTCGACCAGTCTCGATCGACGCACAAAGCGTAAACTCGCCAGTCCGTTCATTCCATGGACCCTCAATTGGAGGAATATTCGTCTCAAACATGTCTTGAACCTGTTCGTCCCTGGCATCATCCCCAGTCTTCCCGCCAATGATCACCCTAGGCGCCGTCTGCAGAAGCAGGCATGACCTTTGGAACCAACAATCGCTGCCCAAGTAGCTCGGGCATCACACGCAACGGCTGACCGAGACCATTCAAATAACAAAACACCCAATTACGCCCATACACCCATCTCATTGTGGGCGCATCCAAGTTGCCCTCCTCCAAGTGGGGATGCTCGTTATCCCTGCCTTCTTGCCGTAAACACAACACATCCAACCATGCATACTCGGCATCGCGCCAACATTTATGTGTTGTGTTTAGTAATTCGATGCGGATGAGATCAAGGTTCACGTCGTTTGGGATGCGCACGGGCCACTTGCATCCATTGATCGGTGTCATCACATTGACGCTCTCCTTCTCATCCACCCGTGCATGTGATATTGCACATATCTTTGTTTCCCATGAACGGCGCAAAACCCAGTATGGCACCACCCGGTTAGCGCACAGATCCCAGACCAAGCCAGGAGGCACATATTTCCTTATGTGCGAGTCATTTGCGAGCATCTGTCTTTGCATCTCCATGTATTTTTCTTCCTGGATGCGTAATGCTTCTTCAACGAGATCAATATATCCCCAACGCGCGCGCAAATACGCGTATGCAGTTCCAAAGTCGAAATTCTTTGTGATATAGGGTTCGAGAATCGGCTGTAATGAGTCCGAAGTGTATGATGTGTCGAGTATCCTGTTAAACCACTTCAAGACTCCATCGACACCGAGATCGACGCACGGAGTGTCTGCAAGAGCCGATGGTATGACGAATTTTCCTGTGAAGGATCTTTGCTTCAAAACTGGGGTAGTCGATTCAGCATGGCCAGTCTCGGTCAACACTGAGAGTGTGAACGCGCGAGTGTCCTCACTCCAAGATGTCTCAAATGGAGGACGATCTACTGCGGATTTGTTGAGTATAGTCGCATTAGAATGGAAAAAGAATCACCTGCATCGTCAGGTACTGGTGTACCCTCAAAGGGATCTCGCGCAGTCGCTGCCAACGATGGCGATCCGTTAATCATCCCCTGGAGGGCTCAAAGGTTATGCCGGTCGTGGATTGGGTGAACCGCCTATCCGATCGTCACACGTTCGCAGTCAGTCGATAATAATCGATTGCCCAAGAGAACACCTTACCCGAATGTAGTATTGTCATCACGTTCCTACATCAGAAACGGGAACACTTCTTGGCGTCCACGGAGAATTCCCAATGCTGATGATGACATCGTGAGGAACTGGGAAATATTCGGACAGGTTAGTTTTTGGCCAAGGCAAAACAAGTCTATGATATTAGGAAAATGGGGTACATTTATGATAATATGAAGTGAAGAAGTGTATCAATAAGCTTCCTACAAGCTCCGGAGAAGAGTGTATTTCCAAAAAAAAAACAAGACGACAAACCAGAAATCGATTATGTACTTCCATCAGGGTATTTCTGGGAAAGATCTACATAAAAGCACGTCTTGTCGCAATCATCGGAACAAAAGGAACGACAGATCACGGCAGTGATTCCAAGCCCGGAAGGTGTCTGAATTGAAGTAGACACATTATGGTGGGGAGTGGCCGTAGTATTGGTTGGCAATGTGGTCGCCATCGCGTTAGCCTTGAACTGAGCAGCCGTCTGGGCTGCAGTAGGGTTGACAACGAATACGGCCCCTTGCTTGCAGTTATTTCCCGCCTGGTCGGAAAACCTACAAGGCGAGTTTGACGACGTTCATTATCGAGTAGACGCATAGCCTACCATAAAGTATCACTGCTGTTCACATAATAGTCGGCGGTGGGTAGACCAGGAGCACCCAAGCCGGTACTATCGGGGACCGTCTTTACTTGGCTGTCGTAACGTCCATTGGGCGTGCATGGTGTTGCGAAGGAAGATTCTACGGTCATCAATACGTTTGCTAGAGAAGACGCGTGAGGACACGTACCAACAACACTATGGGAACCACTTTCAAACTCGAACAAGATCAAATCGCCAATATTAGGGTGTATGTACGATGGAGCGAAGCCAAGACCCTTTTGTCTGTATGGAAAGTGTGTTTCGTGAGTGCGAAGAATGGACGAAGAAGCGTTGCAGGTTACCCCGTTGTCTCGTCCTTTCCAACGCTTACGGTGATGTTTTTGGCGGAGACCAAGGGAATGGCGACGAACAGCGAGAGTATAAATGAAGTCTTCATGGAGGCAAGAGATGAGAGGCGGTAGGGTATCCAAAAATAGATTTAAGATGAACTTGGTCGTCATCGTTGGATGCAATCCAAAAAGGGAAATGACCGCCATCAATTATCACAGGGATTGAACTATCGGCTCGAAGTCTATTCGTCACCTTCATCATCACCTCCACCGCCGTCGTCGTCACCGTCGTTATCCGCCTTTGCCAAATATTTCCTACCCTTTCCATTCCTCCACCTCTCATTAATAACCTCTACTTCATCATTCCTCACCCTCCGCATCAGCGGCACGTACTGGCGAATTCTTCTAGTTGCACCTGCACCAAGCGGAACCTCGATACCCTCCGAATGACTCCATTTTTCATGGAACGGTGTCTCCTGTCGCGTGGCAACTGGCCTGGACGAATGTATTTCTGCTGCCTTCTTCAGGAAATGATGGTTGAGAGTCGTGAACACCCTGGAGCGCTCGTATATACCCTCGAGGTGTTCGTAGATCCCACGAGCTTGTCCGCTACGGGATTCACCTTCGGCACCTCCCGTCTGCCACTGCACATCCGTCTCCTCGTACCCGCAATCCCAGAGCACCAGCGGAAGTCCATCTGCCATCTGATACTCTGGCTTTCTAGTCAAAACCTCCCAAGACCCTGGCTCTGCACCCTCAGAGACATTAAGCAGCTGTGTGATGATATCGGGCGGTTCAAGTCCACGCCCAACAAGTAGGAGAACCGCCATGATATTCCGTACTTGATGATAGAGAAACGCCGTTCCTACCAGATCGAGCACGAACATCCCTGCCTCCACCGCTGAAATCTCGGCGCGCAGGATCCTCCGCATGAACAACGTCAGCTGTTTCGACGGGTCGATTTTGCACAAATTACGAAAATCGTGCAAACCGACGAGATGACTGGCGGCCTCGCGCATGAGGGAGAGGTCCAAGTTTTGATCGGAGAAAAAGTACTTGTAATGTCGATATATGCAGGACCGTCGTGCGGAGAACTCCTCTGATACAGGCGACCATGCAAGGACGCGGATGGTAGGGGGTAAGATACGATTTAGGATTCCGGGATAGTCATGCTCTTCCTCTGGTTTAAAGGACAAAGAGGTATTAGTGCTGTTGTCGAACAATCCGAACATTTCGTCATCGTTTAGTTCCGAATCTTCAGCTTCTGTATTTGCAGATTCCGCAGGGGTCTCCTTGTTCGATTTCAAAGCACTGCGTACCCAAAGCGATATGACTTGACCAGCAGCACTGACGCCTCGGTCTGTTCGTCCACATTTCTCCCAACCACAACCATCGTACCCTCTTGCCTCATCAATTAGACGTGCCCGACACAGCGCATCATATAGCACACCCTCAACGGTAGGCAGCGGTGTCGGTTTCTTCTGGAATGCCAACCCGTTATATTCCCAGCCAGAGTAGCAGAATTTGAGCGCAATTTTTCGAACGGGGTAGGAGTAAAAATCAAAATCGGTATTGGACCGAGTTGAAGTGGTATCGGAGGCTTCTCGTTGTTCAAGTGCGGTAATACGAGCGATTAAATCGGTTCTGGACCAGGCTTCGTAATTGGGGGCCATGACGCCAACGGATACGGTGGAGTACAATCGATACCTATGGATCTTAAGAGATCCAAAGACAAGCATACAATTATACCTAAAATTCGTAAGTCAAAAAGAGTGATGGATATAAGCCCTGTATTGTCACCTTTTTATTAAATCTACGCCTGGTTCTAATCAGTTTCCTGGCAGAACAGTAGGTTTTGGAAGGAATCGGAGAAGAAGGCACAAACTTCGTAAGCTTGCGGACTCCAAACTTCTTTGAATACAGTATTCACTACCTTTCGAGTCACATCCAAGATCAAGAGCTAGTAGTGGTCAAGTGGCGGTGCAAAAAATCTCGGCTACACGCACGTGACGTCGGCAATCTATTAATTTAGTCACCGCTTAATTCCGGGCAAGTTCAGATCTGAGATGGCCTGTTGAAGTTCTGCGCGACTATGATAACCCGTGTAATAGTGAGATGGGACATCGTGTCAAGTATCCTACAGTCACATGCTCACATATAGGCAAAATGTTGAGTGGTAGTTGCCAGTTTCTGATGTAGCTTTTTAACTCAACCAGTTTTCACATAATGGCACATCCGACAGTTGCCTATACTTCCCATACGGAGAGTATGCCCTTTGAATGCAAAAATGTATGCCTTATGTCTTATTCGAGAGCTATGCTTTTTATAGTGTTTCCCAACCTGGGAAAGGCCTATGACTTATTGCAGAGTATGTCATATCAGAGGTATACATTATTACAGGGTCGACTGTATTGCCTGCTCCAGGTATTGTGCTTCTCGGAGGGGCCTAGGAGGCGTGGACTCTCACGTTGCAGTATGTCTGCTGCAACCAAATTTAGACATATCTGGTATGCAAGTGTGTGTTCATCAGACAAGAAGATATCTTTAACAGTTTCATCGGAAGCGCTCGACACGCATATCGAGAATCTTGAGAGCGTGGACCACGTAGAAGATCGTTCGAAGCTGAACGGAAACAGCGCGGCCATCGCATTGCAGAACAGCACAAAGGACACGTGATATAGATATGATCAGACGCGTGTCGCCGTGGGAACGCATCGAGCCACCCTTTTCAAATTTGCCGTCATCTCTCTTTCATACTTCCACCTTCCCTTGGTTCTCCATAATGGTTTTCGGTCTTTTCTCTCGCAAGGTCCAACGCGACAAAACTGAAGAAACTCGGAAGTTGGAAACTCATTCGACTCAGCCACGGACACCATCACCTTCTGTTGAATCCTTGCCTGTTGGAAAGGTCCAGCTGAATGCTTCTCCTGCATCCCCACGCGCCCCCCCTGCATTACCTTCGCCACTACTGGACGGTGAAGATGCAAATTTGGGCCTTATCACTGATCCTACGGCTCTTCATAGTCTCATATCTTCTATACCGCCTAGAACACTTCACGAATACATACTCTCACATCTTATTCCCCCCACACGGTTACCTGCTTCTTCTTCCCATGTACCAATCCACCCTCCTTCATCGCGAACATTGACGCACTTGACATCCTTCTTCTCGACTCTGACTCCTCCGCCGAGGCTCCATTGCATTCGGTGCCACAAATTTTACTTCGATGTCGAGAATACCGACCGTAGTTGTGTCGTGCACCATGACGATGAAAGCGCAGAGGTTTCGAGGGTAGGATTGACAAAAAGTAATGGCACTGAGTACGAGACTCTTTGGACATGTTGTGGAAAGACTGTTGAGGGAGATGGAGACATGGGACCGCCAGACGGATGGTGCTACGAAGGAAAGCACACAGTACGGTTGGATTTGTTCGTTGTAGTTGACAATTACTGATGCCAATCATCAGACAGATCTCAAACGCGCTAGATTTCGCGCAGATTCTTCAATTCACGATGATAAACTCATATCCTGCGACCGTCTTCGGTGCCATGATCCGCCTCCTCCATCTGATATGACTTCTCCTCCTTCATCTCCCCGTGCCCGTAAAAAGACGACTCGTAAGCGTCCTCGGCCTGTGGATGACGACGAGGGTGCGGAAGCTGACCAGCCTATGGATGACACCCAGAGCGTCATCAGCTCAAAGGGCAAGGGAAAGCAGAAGTCGCAGCCCTCGAAACCTCGCAAGAAGCGCGCAAGGACTTCGAATGATAACAAGACGTTCAAGCCTGAGCCTGAATCCGACAACGACGATATGGATGTTGATGAGACAGCATCGACTTCATCTAAACGTCGCAAGCCGAAACCTAGACCTAGGCCTGCTACCAAGCAGATCATTTTCCCGACCGCGAGGACACCTAGTCCTACACGACCGCCAGCTTCTGCTGCTCCCGCGTCTCCCCCTTTGAGAAAATCTCTTTCTCCCACACGTTCAGTCGTTTCTGTTGTTGTCAGCACGCCGCCTCGATCATTGAAGGAGTCAATGAAGAGCCGAGGCAAACCCAAGGCTAGTAAACACCTAGCGGAGGTGGTCTCAACGAGTATCAGTGGCGAGGAATGATATTTTCTGCCATCCTGGATTAATATATTTATGTGCGTCCTCATACGCTCTTTACATTGGTTAGCCTCTATCCCTCGTTCTTTCGTTTGCATCGTAAACATATATATACGAGCCAATCATTGCATATTTCCTTAGTTGTAGACATCTGCTCTATGGACCTGTCCGCTGTATCCATTTATGACGTATCAATTGTATGATTCCTGCTAAGTGCATCCCTGCCGCACTGACGAGTAAAAATGTTGGATTTCTGGTCACCTGTTATGCATTTGCGTCATAATCAAGTCTGGGCCCGTCCCTTGCCAACTCCCACCATGTCGACTAAGGATACGGGAAGGAGCTACCATAGATCCTGCACTGGCCTTGCCCTGGAGACGGTAACCAAACACCCGTCATCCGGTACTCAAGATATTACGCTGTTCGGCAGTTGTTTTTGTCCCTTCGTCCAGCGTGTCTGGGTGTCTTTGGAGTACCTTGAGATACCTTATAACGTACGTGTGATAGTAGTTTCATATCTGTAACCTAATGCTGAGTTGTATAACTCTAGTATTGTACGCTCTCCGTGTCTTCGCCCATTGCCAACGCCCAGATCACGACCTTTAGATGAGGTTGATCCATACCAGAAGCCCAAGGACCTTCTGGAAGTATCTCCAAAGGGCCTTGTTCCCGGGCTCAAACTTCACAACTTCAATCCACCCAGGGCCCTTAATGAGAGCACCGTGATTATGGAATATATCCAAGAGTAAGCTTCTGTATAATCTACCTCGAAGATGTTGATGCCTTTCCAGTATTTCGATGAATTCAACTGGCCGCAGCCTTTTACCTCCAGCTTCTAATCCTTGTAAGCATCTGGACTGTTTAGGTGTCTCTACTTACTGACCGGGCTACTTAGACGCTCGGGCCCTCGTGCGTCTTCAGTCAGACCATGTCAATCGCTCTCTTGTACCAGCCTTCTATCGTTATCTTCAAGCGCAAGACACCTCATCCCAAATTGAATCGGGTATAGAATTCCATTCCTCTATTCAGGGACTTGTCGCACTTCTCGAGAGAGCTGAGAAGGAAATCGTGGGTGTTGGAGGCGTCTCTGGCGAAGGAGAAATAAAAGCCCTAAGCATTGGGCTTGGGTTGTGGATCGAAGGTAACAACGATCTTGGATGGATTGACGCTATGGCAGGCCCTTGTAAGTAAATTATTACACTTTCGTTCATGATATTGACTGCGAGATAAATATTAGGGCTGTTTCGTGCTACAAATGTCTTGAAAAATTATCGAGGATTTGTCATGCCGGACGACCCGAAATTGAATGCGTGGCTATCCAAACTTTTTGGGCACCCTGCATTCTCTCGAACTTGCAGCACGGAGGACCTGTATTTGGATAGTTATGAAAGGTCAGAAACGATTCATCACATTTGTCGCCTATCGTATATAACGGCTTTTGTAGATATGCTTTCAATCGTCCCAACACCAGTCAAGTCGCCAATGCTATTAACTCTGGTCGAGCCCTTCCTTGAATGAACTACAAGCAATTGCACAATGTCGACGAAAGTAAAGAATGACGTGAAATACAACTGTACATACGAGTATACTGTAATATTAACTTTTATTTTCAGCGCATCTCCCCCGCGAGCTATTCTTAATATTACTATACCAGCGCGGTTTGTCATCTTCACTTCGAGTCATTCGGCAAGTCGTCGACGCCGGAGTGGGAAATCACTGCAGAGGGCCAGCTGGCTCTTGTCTCGTAACACGTAATAACAACGTTGCCTTCTAATGAGGACTAAGCTGATGACCATCATTAATCTCTTGAAACAAATTTGATACTATGCCGAATATTTCTTCCTGACGAGCCTCAAATATAATAAACCAGAATCGTCGCAAGTATCGATATTTCTGTGGCAAAAATGTCTTCGAAGCTTCCGGTCGTATTGAGGAAATCCAAAGTATTCGCAAAATCCAGATACGCTTAGGACAAGGGGTGAAGATAGTTTCTTGTTGACCTTTGGTACTTCCAAGTTTGTTTGTTCTGTGTTTAAGGCAATGTGTGTCAGCGGTCGCGTGGGTTGGTGGCGGTGCCGAGCGCGACATCACATTCTCTTCTGAACCTTACTCACGATACCACCTTGCTGACGACCAATGGTGCCCTCGACGACCTCATCTATTGACCTGTTTGCCACGATACCTCCCAAGACGGCTGACTTGGACCAAACATGGGCGTTCCTCAACCCAGGCGTTGACCATATCATGTCCAATCTCGAGGCAGGCCTTACTTTTTCTAACTATACCAATCTCTACACGGCGACATACAATTACTGTACCTCGACAAGGATGGTGGGCATTGGTAACAGCAAAACCGATGGATCCTCAAACCGTAGTAAGCTTGAGCCTACAATGCTACACTCGTGCTCATATGCGTGCAGCGGGCGCCAATCTAGTCGGATCCGACTTGTACCAGAAGCTGACGGAATACTTCACGATTCATTTTGTGTCTATGACGCAGGTTTGTTCTACATGTCGGGCCATGGAGATTGTATTGAAAAACGTGTACAGACGGCTGGTTCGCTGCAAGACGAGGAGCTCCTACGGTACTATGCCTCAGAATGGCATCGTTATACCACCGGGGCGAACTATCTCAATCGTCTCTTCACTTACCTCAACCGATATTGGGTCAAGCGAGAACGCGATGAGGGCAAGAAAGAGATCTATCCTGTGTATACTGTGAGTGACAGCCACTCTAATGTCGGCGCTACTACTGATCTCACCACTGCCATCTCTTTTAGCTTTCTCTCGCTCAGTGGAAAGTGCAATTCTTCCTCTTAATACAAGCGGATAACCAGAAGCTCGCTAATGCGGTTCTCCGCCTTATCGAACGTCAACGGAACGGCGAAATGATTGACCAAGGACTTGTGAAGAAGGTGGTCCTCTCTTTCGTATCTTTAGGCCTCGACAACACCGATCTTAACAAAGAGTGCCTGGAAGTATACAAGGAGCACTTTGAGGCGCCATTCATACGAGCCACCGAGCAGTACTACAAAAAGGAGTCAGAAGCCTTTCTTGCCGAGAACACGGTGTCCGATTATCTGAAGAAGGCAGAAGAGCGACTTCGAGAGGAGGAGGACCGAGTAGAAAGATACCTACACACGAAGACGCGGAAAGAGTTGATTCAGAAATGTGAAGAAGTGCTCATTCGCCAACATGCAGAGTTGATGCAGGACAGCTTCCAAAAGCTTCTGGACTTTGATCAAGACGAAGATCTCCAACGGATGTATGCTTTGTTGTCCCGTATTCCGGACGGACTCGATCCACTGAGGAAGCGATTCGAGATCCACGTCAAGCAAGCAGGTCTATCAGCCATCTCGAAACTAGTAGGAGAAGGTACTACTGTTGATGTTGACCCCAAGATATATGTGGACGCCCTGCTAGAGGTACATCAGAAGAACTCTGAAACTGTCACTCGAAGTTTCCGAGGGGAAGCCGGATTTGCGGCCAGTCTTGATAAGGCATGCAGAGAGTTTGTCAACCGTAACGCTGCTACAGGATCATCGTCGACGAAGTCGCCCGAGTTGATCGCCAAGCACGCGGATATGCTTTTGCGGAAAAACAACAAAATGGCTGAGGAAGGAGATCTAGAGAGCGCGCTTAATCGTGTGGTCGGTCCCCCGTTCAGTCGATTTTGGATTCGCATTGATCAACTTTTATAGATGATTCTCTTCAAGTACTTGGAAGACAAAGATGTCTTCCAGACTTTCTACACCACTAAACTTTCCAAACGGCTCATTCACGGCGTATCTGCTTCTGATGAAAGTGAGGCCAGCATGATTTCAAAACTGAAGGAGGCTTGCGGTTTTGAATATACCAACAAACTCCAGCGCATGTTTACTGGTTCGTTGTTATTGTGTCATTACAAAGTCATCCCTCTGAATGATACTCCTAATAGACATGAGTCTGAGCAAGGATCTTACGGATTCGTTCAAAGAACGAATGGCTCAGAATCACGATGATATGGACATCACTTTCACCGTCATGGTTCTTGGTACTAACTTTTGGCCACTCAACCCTCCGGCGCACGGCTTTACCATTCCCGTGGAGATCATGCCCACGTATGAGCGCTTCACGAAATACTATCAGAGCAAACACTCCGGTCGTAAACTCACGTGGCTATGGAACTACTCAAAGAATGAATTACGGACGAACTACCTGAATCAGAAGTACATTCTGATGACGAGCGCTTATCAAATGGCTGTCCTTGTGCAGTACAATCGAAACGACACGTTGTCTCTGGATGAGCTGGTTGCAGCAACTGCGATCAGCAAGGACATCCTGTCGCAGGTGTTGGCGCTGTTGGTGAAGGCCAAAATTCTCGTCAATGAGGAGAAGGATCAGTACGACCTGAACCCTAGTTCGTGGATACGTTTCGTTCTCATTTTCGCATTGAGTTGATTTTTCTTTTAAGGTTTCAAGTCAAAGAAGATTCGGGTCAACTTGAATCAGCCTATCAAGGCCGAGGTCAAGGCCGAGTCTTCTGACGTCCTCAAGGCCGTTGATGAAGACAGGAAATATGTCATCCAAGCTACTATCGTCCGGCATGTACATTCCCTACTAATCATTCTTTAGCCGCTGATTGTGTTGCAGAATTATGAAAGCCCGCAAGACAATGAAAAACCAGGCACTGATACAGGAAGTAATCTCCCAGATCTCTCAGCGCTTTGCTCCCAAGATTCCAGACATCAAAAAGGTACGTTTTTTGTTGGGCGTATTCAGATTTCTTGCTCATGCCTATGTTTTCATCAGGCCGTCGAAACCCTTTTGGAGAAAGAATACATGGAACGAGTTGACGGACAGAAAGACACGTTTGCCTATGTTGCATGATTCCTCGCTCCCTTACTCACTTGTATCGTTGCATCATCATCCACTCCTTGTACCATAATGCATATACATTAGAAAGTCGGTTGAATTTCTGCCCATGTACATTACTCGGCGTAATACAAATGGTCTACACCTTCACTCCGGATTCAATTTCTCCCAAGATCATTGTGCCGTCTTTGCTGCCTGTGAGGACTGAACGAATAGTGTCAGAGAATTTTTCGTATAGAACACAAAGCAACGGTACGCACTGATGGGTTCCTTGGGGTGAAAATCTACTGACGTGACTGTTCCTTTGTGACCAGGAAGCTACATATGGACGTCAACAAGGAGTATCGATAGTGAGAATCAGAGGCACCTACTTTGTACAATATCTTGCCACTATCAACGTCCCATATGCAAACCGCTCGGTCTGCACCACCAACCGCCACTCGCCGACCTCCATCGTCTTTGCTCCACGCACCCCGTAGAAGAGTGTTCTCAAAGCCAGCCGGTGCACCCTGCAAGACGCGATGTATCCGCGTCGGAGAAGAAGAGAAGGGCCGGATATCATGGATGATAGTGTGCGAGGAGAAGGAGGGGGAGAGAAGGTAGTTTCCATTCGGAGAGAGCGCCAAGGACGTTGGCGTGTCGCTGTGCCCCGTAAGCGTGTACACTTGCTGGCTTTTTCTAAGATCGTATACCTGTCATTAATTTCTTATCAACGAAGGGTCTGGCCAAAGGAGGAAACAGGACTAACGTGGATTTCGTTGTCCAAGGCGCCGATATACACATTCGCACCGTCAGCTCCCCAGCATACTGACGTGACAGGGCATCCAATATCGAACGTGGCTACGGACTGCTTTCCCCCTTCCTCGCCTCCTTCCCATATTTTCACGGTGCCGTCGTCGGAACCCGTGGCGACAAGCTCGGTACCAGCTCCACCGGCCATAGTCCGGTCGACACTGTTTATTATCTCGCGATGAGCGCGAATTTTGCGTATCCGTTGACCGGTAGTCACGTCCGTGAGGCAAAGTGTGTGGTCGGCGGCAACGGTGTATAGTGTGGGGGAGCACAGTGACCACTGGAGATCTAGTATAGGCGCCTTGGAGAAATTTGAGAGGAGACCGTAGTTTGAGTTTGGTGGATATGTTCTCCAGAAGGCTGTGAGTTTGTATGAGAAAACTTCTTTTGAGTAGATAGATAACGTACAGACGCTCCGGTCGGCTGAGCAGGCAGCTATGTTCTGACCTGTTGGGTCGAAGCGACAGCTTAGTATTTCAGCCTGTGTTTCAGAGCTTCAGTAACATATCCGGAAAGTAGAAGACTGTCCTTCATACAGAGTGAGCGCCTGCAAGGCTGATGATTGGTGCTTCTAAGCTACTCGTTCGTTTTACCGTTCGAATAAGGCCTTTCGACCGTTCGTCATTAGATGAAGATATAGCAATTTGATTGGAAGGTGGAGGAGTGGCTCTAGCTCTCTTGACGAGAGTCCCTTCCATTGGGGGGGATCCTCCTCGTTTCGACATTTCTTCGAGTTCGTTCGGTGGTGTAGAGGAAAAGTTCGAATTCAGGTAGTAGCTGCCAAGGTTGTGCACAACATGGACAAACTCAGTCAAGTAGTGGAGCCGTCCCGGCGGCCCGCGCGAGCGCGAGCCGACTTTATAGGAACTCACAGGACTCATAACTGAGTATAAAGCGCGAGCCACTGTCTTTCTAGACTGTCACGTTAATGCCTTTCAACAGCAACACGCTACGGTACTATATACTGCCCGAACGATTACGATTAGTGATATACTCGCGATAGCGGCTCTGCAAATGTATATCTTGTCTAAATTTGCTTTCCTTTGTTCTTCCTGACAATGGAGCGGAAAGTGGGGATCGAAATTCATAGCTTCAAGCTTACTGTTCTGGTGCACTTGGTCCAACTGAAGACGAAGATGATAGTAATGCAATTGAATTACTATACGCTAACTCGGGTTCGAATTTTCTTGTCATCAAAGCACTGAATATGTTTGCACGAGAGGAAGTACTGGCACAGAATGGGGGGTTTATCAGGGAAAAGAACCATGAGACACTATATAATTACAATTACTGAACACTATGCTAATGGAGTTTATTAGAACACCTTTCTTTGGTAGATCTTGGTTATGAGCGAGTCCATAGTATGTGATGCTGCCGAGAGAACCAAAGTTTGGACCATGACTATCGTGGCATTCAGATTATTCTCTATTCGTAGCTAACCCCTTTATCACCCAAGAGTCTGCCTAGCAAGAACGCTGGCAATCAGGCCTTGAAAACCCTGCGTGTCTAACGTTAGAAAATTGGAATTTAGCCGCGCCTGCCCGGCCCGATGCGATACAACCGTTGAACCGGGCACATGCGGACCGGCCGACTGCTCGTTCTGTGACGGCCACCTCGACGCTTCAGCTCTTCACCAGCCCAAAAGCAAATCTTTGCCGTTTCCATCTCGACCAAACAGCAAATCCGACATCGCCTTGGCAAGTAGCACAGGTGTTGATGCTTTATTCGGTTGCGGCCTTCCAAATAGGTTCTCGCACACAGCTAAGAGGCGGGCGTATCATTCCTATCCGCAGCTTATTTTGACCAACATATTGAGAAAGTATCGGTGGACCCGGGAAAATCGTTACTGAAGTTTCGTGAGTCCTATAGTTAAATACTGGTCGGGGTTTATAACCTCAAGATAAGCACGAATCTATACACTCGATCCGCTTCAAAGCCCAGATCAGTTGGAGTTCGATAGCTGTCCTATATAACAGCCCCACATACGCATCAGTTGTGTAAGGATACATTTCAGCTTCCTTCAGTGGGTGAGGTGATCTTTCAACACTACAAGCGTTTCGCAGGTCATCGTAAAGGCATCCTCGACAACCCCGAAACTCTATCCATAACAAGCACTCGATTTTCCTGAAACTGTAGCAGCATAGTCTCTTCACGGGGTACATCTGTGACACTAACCAGAGCCAAAGCATCATCTTACTGGTTAAGGATAGATATAGCTCATTTATCTTGTTCCAGTATCAACACCAAGACGGTATTCATCATGTATACTGATTTCAGACTCACCAGATTCTTGTTATCTCTAGAACATTCCTTGGTTAGAATTGCTCGTCCTAGTGAAGAACTCTCAGATTCTCCTAGCATTGACAATTGGACAGCTCCCGCCAAGTCTTGTCTTTGCACACTCATTGAATAGACACTGCCTTTTCCGGTAAAGCTAGCCTCGTTCAGCTCGGTGCCGCCCATGTCGTTTTGCAACATCCCGCATACTAATAATGGTTTGGACTCGTGGTGCCGTTTGAGCCCGACTGGCTTTTGAATCTCCTAAGTCTTATTCAGGACTTCCTGACGTTACGAACGATGTATATTCGGACTTTCGCTCTACAACCACCGCAATACCAGACAGTGATAAAGGACGCTATGCAGCTGTCGCACCCGCATCTTCCATCTCCTTCGAACTTGAACTATCTGCGAGTCCGAGATACGACGCTCGTATTATAGTCATGTCTTCACGTCGTCGATGTGTTTTATCTTTATGTCTTCTCGTCTTCGCTACCCTCGCTTCGGGAGACTCTCACTGTGCGTACCTTCACACAGTTTGTAAGTTCCAGACTGACTAGATCCAGCATATTTCACAATTAAAGAACCCCAGGAAAGCACTCAGTGGTTAAACAACGCCGTCAATGTACTCTCATGGGAGAAGGGTATCTGGGATGGGGTCACATTTTTTGATGTCGAAATGGTGAGGCTCAATACCGTTGGAATCACATATGTTGCCTTCAACGGTGTGTGTGTCCGCTTCTGCACTCACGCCTATCCTGACGCCAGAGTACTGTACAGTGCAAGCCCAACCCTCCTCCCCCACCTCTTTGAACATCTACCTCGACGACGTACCCACAGGAGACGACTATTTTATGGTATTCTTGAATTCTACACATATGGTCAAGCATTGCCTGTCGGGTATGTTCTCTGTTGTAAACGCTACGGGTGTTAGCACTTCAGCGTCGATCACTCCGGATCCGGCAGTACCTACGGTCACGATAAGCGGCACGCCTGATCCGGTGAAAGGGTTCAGTACGACTTTTGCGAGTCAGGCGAGTTCGATGGTGTGGAGTGGGAGGGCCTGGAGTTGTCTGATATTAATGGTGGTGGGAGAGGTAGTTGGTGCGATGATGGTGCTGTGGTAGCTTTAAGAATCTTTCCAGTACACCGCTTACAGAAAGCGGTATCCGACTTGCACATCATCATAGAGAATGAACTCAATATTGCGTGTACTTTTTTCGCACATTTTTTCTGGTATTAACCGAAGCAACCACCTAGGAAAGCAAGATTTTATCGACGCGCAAGTCTCCAAAAATGAAGAACTACTGCATGCTTTGCATTCTGCCTAATCGGTACTAGTACAAACGTTAATCAACATACATTGAAACACTATTTCTTATCCTCAAAGCCACACTTTCCACGAGACGCTGGCCGACTATCATCTTGGCAACCACTCTGGCAAATGCATATCAAGACTGACGGGAGGATTGCCCACCTTTACCGGCGTCGCCGACATGATCGCAGCATGCCTAAGCGCCCTCATCTTCGCAGCTCCCTCCAAATCAACCAACAGCCCTTCGACACGCTCATCAATCTGCTGTGCTGGCACTGCCGTCCTACCAAGAGACCGGATCCACCGCCCTACAGCTGCTAGAGAAACACGTACTTCCCATGATCCGCCCTCCTGAGTAAGTGTCAGTTTGACGGTCAGTACAAGAAACGAGTTACGCACCGTGAGAGTCTTACACAATGCAGCATTGATTCCAAAGGCCAATAAGTACCCCGCAGCGTGGTCGAGCGCTTGCATAGGAAGTGGACGTGGACCCGGGTCCCCAAATGCAGCACCTTCGTCTGCATTGAAACCTGTAGCAGTTTGGACAAGTGAGTCGAACTAGCGCAAATCAGATGTTTTCTGATTTTCGTCAAGCAGAAGCAAATACTCACTCCTCGTCTATCCTTCCATGGGCCTTCCCATCCCCAAGCATTCAGACTTGCATACACTATCCCAGGACGACTCACGCCGGGGCCAAAACCCTTCGCCTCCAACGCTCCGGGGCGGTATGCCTGCAAAAACACATCAGCCTGCTCACATAGCTCTCCCAATTTGGCCCTCCCTTCCTGCGAATTCAGATCCAGCTGGGTGGCACGCTTGCCTCGGGAAGTATCTACATCTAGGACAGGCAGGGAGGGGAGGTGCGGGGACGTAACGAGGAGGACATCTGCGCCATGCGCTGCAAGTGCCCGACCCGCTACTGGACCTGCTATGACTCGGCTCAAGTCAAGGACACGGACACCATCCAAAGCATGTGATCCCCTATTCATACGCTGTTTTGGAGCTTCTCCGATTTTGATAAGCGTAAC
This sequence comes from Armillaria sp. CMW 4456, assembly GCA_028551335.1. Classification (NCBI taxonomy): domain Eukaryota; kingdom Fungi; phylum Basidiomycota; class Agaricomycetes; order Agaricales; family Physalacriaceae; genus Armillaria; species Armillaria sp. CMW 4456. The sequence continues at coordinate 187,657 of JANDKJ010000329.1, forward strand.
TGGAGGGACTCTTCGTAGAGCCTCTGCTTGAGGATGTGCATTCCATTCATCAAACGTCCGGTAGGCAGTAGCACACATCCCCCGCTGTGCTGCCTCTGTTTCAAAGTCAACCGAATCCCATTGGATGAGCGCTTGTTGGACTTGGAAACGCGTCACGGCTGGGGTATCGGGGATGTCCAGGATATCAAGGATGCCTTTACGATGACTAGCGAAAGCTTCAGTGACCGAGGGATGCCCTATCGTCCAGAAATTCGGCTTTACGGTAGTATTTTTACGCGTGACATACGGGTTATCAATATGTGCGCCTAATCGTTTTGGTACGTAGTGAGTCAGATTGACAAATACATCGTTTTGACTATAAATACTTGCCACACATAGTATCCTACGGGGGCGATACCAGTGCATCGAGCCAATTTTACCTCACGGTGTACAGCCGTAATGGTATACGGTACGACGGGCATCCCTAAAGCTTTAGTGCGAATCGTAAAATCACTCACTGAGGAAAGTTTGTGTGGATCCTAACGTAACCACCATTGCGGGATTTGTATAACCCTGCTATTGAGTCCCATACTGAACCAGGTTTGACGCCATCAACAGTATAATGAGTCTCGCTATCTGCAAATCGCTCAGTATGTGCTTTCCTTGGGGTCTTGTACTCACGAAACTCCAACGCTGCATGTCTCGAATCCACCGACACCTCCTGCTCTTCTCCCGTTCGTAGTTGGTGAAGATAGGCTGCAGATAGGGCAGATAGACCTATGGTTATCTGGAATAACCTGTAAGTCGGAAGGCCTCCACAGTTAAATTGAAGAAGAGTGCCTGTGCTGCATCTCCTAGGTTGAACGAGGACGACGTCGGCTTGGCTGGCACATCTAAGTGGAGGTTTTGTAGACTTGCTTCAGGGAGCCCGGCAGAGAGCCAGAGGGACGAGGCATGTTCCATCGTGAGTTGCCTAAGCTCTCCGGTCAGGATCCAACGACAATATAATAATACAACAGTACGGAGTGTGAGATAACCACTTCTCGTGAGCAAGATTCCAGAGGGTCAACTCCCCTCTCGGAATCAAAATCCAAGTGGTGAGAGGGTTGGGCTAAGAAAATGATGGTAGATGTACGAGCACAAGAAACTAACGACAAGTCCTCTGGGCTTAGTCATCCCGGCCCGAATATTTCGTCTGTGTCTTCAAGTACTAACCAAATAAGTACAAATGCTCTGGTTGCTCTGTCTCCTCATCTTTCACTCTGTCAATTTCGTCTTCTACAATGGTTCGGATCGCTCAATTAATCCTAGGGCTAGCATGAATTCTACTCCTGCTTCTGGACTTTGAGGCCTGGGGTCGCACTAACCAATCACTATTTTCGTCCATCATTGCAGTACAGTTGGCCTCTAGAGTAATGGGAGCCATTCTTCTCTGGAAGTATTGACGTGAGGCACGAACAGCTCAAGACTTGTGGGCCAGCTTTGCAATAACGATACCCAGAATTCTCACTTCCCCAAGAGTCATAGCAGTAGCCTCAGCAATCTGTGGATCGAGCATCTCTGAAACTACTGGATGCGAACGATGCAAGCCTTCGGTCTCTGTGCCTCTTCTGTCGGTTGAAGCGAGTCAGAAGGGTTCCGGCCGGTGGATGGGCAGGAGGCACCGTCCTCGATAGCCTCCAGCTCTGCTCCTCGGGTAGCGACCAACATGGGGATATCGAAACAAGTTAGTAACACACACCCGACGAATCTTGCATTTGCGTCGTCCGGGGACTAGACTACAACGCCGTCAGTGTCGGGATTCACCCGGCAGGATAATTCAGGTAATTAGGTTCTCCCTTCTTTGTATCTCCGTATTGACACTCGAAACTGCAAGCTGGATAGCAAGGAGCGACGCTAGAACTTCGTGCTCCAAACTTCAGGCGCCACGGCTTTTTTTTTTCAACTCAATTGATGCTTCAATTTTGGACGGTAGGCGGCGGCATATCCACACTTTCTCATAGCTTGGTATGGATACTGCCACACCACCGTTGATGCACCCTTACGGTCTCGGAAATTTTCCCGAAATTTTTCTATGGAGCACGAAGCCGTTGTTATTGGTAGTATTCGAAGCGCTGGTGCGAAGTAGCGCCTAAACTCTGCGAGATGCTTCTAGTTCTTCGTTCTTGTGATAGATGCTTGAAGGGCATCATATGCGAGGAGATCTACCATAGTTGGGCAAATCTATCTTTCGGGCGTCTGTGTTCAAGAGGGTATAAGAGGAAGATGGAAATCGCTGTTGGCACTACAACTTGAGCTCGTCTCGTCTTATATCTAATATGTCGTTGGCTCGCCTCTCCGCCTTCCTTCTCGCCTGCACCGTGACAGCCCTCGCCATCCCTGCTGTACGTCACTGCCCCCTACACCTTTTGAATGAGCTCATAATAACGAGTGCATGACAGGACAGTACTATTGTCGCTCGCGACGTACTACTCGCCCTCACCGTATTTACCTTGTGTGTTAATTCACCTTTACTGAAGGACCCCAGCTGGACCAATGATGCCGCCTTCCGCTCGGCTGTCCTCAATAGCACCAATTCATGTCGAAGCGCACGCGGTGCGTCACCGCTTACATGGAACGACACCCTAGCTTCGAAAACATACCCAGTCCTGTCAGTTCCAACACAGCGTGAGTTTCCTTCTTCCATCCGAGTCTTTTCTCGTGTGTCGCTCGCTTTCAGGGTGGGCCATACGGGGAGAACCTTGCTGCAGGAGATGACACAGTAGCAGATTTAGTGGCCTCATGGGGCGACGAAGGCAAGAAATACAGCTGCAGCAACTCGGGATTCTCGGAGGCGACCGCCCATTTCACCCAGTTGGTGTGGAAGAGCACTACGCAGGTTGGGTGTGGAAGGGTTAACTGTGACGGCCGTAACGGGATGACGGGATGGTCAGTTTGTTATTTCTTGAAGGTGTTGAATTAGGAACTTACATGCTTACAATAGGTGCCTCACTTGCGAATACATGCCCGCCGGCAATGTCCTTGGTAACAACAATCGGAACTTTAAAGACAGCGTCCAGTGTTGAGCAAAGGAGGTGAAGATGTCTTCCAATCTTGCTTTGAAAACTATACTACAAAATCAATAGTAATTTTTGTCCTTAGATCCACTGGCACTCAGTGATTCCCGAGTTGAACGGTAGGACCCAGATAGCTTCGCCTCAAATACCATCAAGTCGAATTTCTCTGTCCCTTATTCAGACATTTTCGGTTCTAAGGAACTGTACAGGCTCGATCTGGTGATGCCCCGTAACGTCGATAACTTGCGTCTCTTGATGTCTCTTCTTCGGGCAGTGCTACGTTCGACGTCGACATAGTTATTACGATCGCTGTGATACGGAAGGCTATTGTTCTCTATTCAGGTTTTCATCATCTCGATGCATTGGTAACACTGAACTTTGACAATTAGATCTCACTGGGAGGCAGTTTCGTGCCCCCATTGAGCTTGCGGTTTGATTTCGACGTTACGCGGAAAGTCTCGTTGTCATGCTTCAAGTATCACTTTGGCTGTTTGCAGAGTTGCAACCATCTCCTTGGCACACTCATCTGGCTTTACCTTCGCTTCAGGTCAAGATATCAAGAAGGTCAAAACTCCCACACCCTTGTTCCTTTGATAAATACCCGATTTGTTCCCAATACAGTCCACTTTGTGTTCGAAACATCGTTCGACCTCAAGAATGCGCCGTTAGCTCGGAAGCCCCGCGTTACAATTGTTCTCGTTCGATAATCACCGCCGGTTCCGAAGCAACTTCTCCTTTCATATTGCTTTTTGAATGAGCACCGTGACGGCGAGAGTCTGTCATTTCTCCATCAGCCTATCCATGCCTACAAACTCACTGTAGTTCAAAACGATCGCCGTCTGTTGTCATGGTGGGCGCTTAGCGCGTTCGTCGGGTCTTCCTTAATCATGTCAGGCATGTCAGCTGGGCACGTCCATCGTAGAACAATAATACGCTGCGGGATAATAAGGGGAAAGATTCTCATGGCATGCCGTCATTAGGTAATGACAATTTTGGAAGCTTTGCTTAATACATCCAGCCCGGTGTACTACAGCATACTACAGCACGGCTGCAAGGCCTCGATGATACCACATTGCTTGATCTGTTCTTACTCTTGTTTAGACCGACATCGAAAGCGCGATTGACAATCAATATGTTTGCCCTGATGCCATGAGGAAGACACGAGGCCCTCTAAATACCTTCTTTTAATCTCGTAGAACTCTTGAGTCCCCCCCCCTTCCCCTTGCAACCCTCTTGTTGTCGCTCTCAGCATTGTGTTTTCCATACCGCGAACAAAGCAGCGACACGATGCCGACTTGACACAAAGACAATTGAGCCTCAAGGCAACCGGAGATTTTTCTCCAACTCGGTTCCTGATTGCAAGGCGATTGCCACGCGATTATAGGCGATTATCTCCGATATGCCGCAAGGCCAGCCTCACGTTTTGAGGACGTTAAAAGGCTCGGCTACGCCATTCAGGGATCTAATCTATTTAAGCTCTTAGCTTGACCCTTCCCATCTTTTCTTCCCCCATTTTCTTCTCCCTCATCAGCGACGCCCCCTTCCCCCTCGTCCACTACCCACAATGTCGTCTGATGAAATTATCGTAAGCCCTTTTTTCCCTCGTCTTTGTCGATGATGAGGGCTGAAGAGCACTCCCCCCCTTTGCCAGCCAGGAGACATCGTCGCTGTCCAGCACGCCTACTCAGGTCGCCGTGAAGGTCTAGTCATCGGTTCCCACGTCGATTATGCAGTATGTCCGGGCACCGTCTGGAGTGGGGTATGGAAGCCTGACCGTTACGTTTAGGGCCGTCAAATAGTCGAAGTCCAGCTCGACGGCGGTGAGGTGTACCAAGCCTGGTGAGCGGAGTTTGATATCACCCGTTTCCATTTTCTCACCATCATTATCCCAAGGTACCCGACCGTCACCCGCGTTAAGCGCACAATTTCCTACTCCCGTCCTACATACGTCAAGCCCAGGACCATCGAACGTCGCATTTATTGGTGATCCCCACGGAGTCACATCCATCAGTGTTGCTACGGGTTGCTTTCTTGTCTTTTTATTTACCACGCATCACAAGGGAAATGATCTGGATGTGAAAAGTGCGTTGGAGACGATCTAGACAGATCAGATATTTCCAACCTTTTCTAGGCATGTGTACAGTTTGAATACGAGTACTTACCATCCAATGCACACGTTGTAAACATCTCTGTCGTGGTGTTTGAAGCGATCAAGCGTCGAATATGTGTGTAATCAAGACAGCAATCTAACGATACAACCCTCTGGGCTGGGTACTAAAGCACGGCTTGCGAAAAAAGGGGGGAGGATGAGCACATCTCACCGCTGTAGCCCGGCAGGTGGCTCTGGTTTGTGGTTATGGGGTTCTAGTTGATGTGAAGTCGCCGAAGACGTGAACCGAGAAGTCGGGGATTTTGGTGAGAATAAGGAAGCAGGAGCTGAGGAACTGATGGGAGATATCATCCTCGCATCACTGTCGCTGTCCTTCGTAGGTCCATGACCATTCAATATAGGCATGGGCTGTGACGGAGACGCCAGTGCAGGAGACGTAGACATAGTCCGTTGTAAGTCAGTTGTAACACTCCTACTTCGTCTTCCTCGTCCAGTAGCGACGCTCCGCACTACTCGTGGCCCCGGATGTGACAGTGGACTTCCAGAGAGGCCACCCGTCTTCTCGCCGTCCTCACTCTTCAACGTTCCATTGACACTGACCAAGGATCGAACGCTCCCGTTCCCATTGGCCAACTGGGTCATCATCATCATCATCTCGGGTTTTAGAGTCTCTTCAGAACTTCCTGGACTCGTCGTTCCTACACCGTATGCGTAACCGTTCGTGATTCTGTTGGCGGTGGTGTATGGGTAACGTTCTGGCGGCGTAGGTGTAGAAAGGACCGCTCTCTCGTAGTATAGCATGAATGCTCCTGAGCCTTCTCGTAGGACACTCTCAATTCCGCATTCATCAACAGTATTGTCAGATACTCGGAGCCATCCTTTACCAGTCCCGGCACTAGAAACCGAGTCCGCGTCTTCCCATTCAAAATCGACAACCGGGCCGGAATCATCTTCTTGTTTAACAATGGTAGACGGGCGATCTTTTATTATAATCCTCGGCGGCTTCCAGCGGTCTTTTACACTTGAGTTTGGTGGCTTCCGGCGAAAACAAATATAGTGTCCAAACGAATGTTGGCCATAGTGACACACGACTGCCGAGAGTCGATAGATTGTTCGAGAATGAAGATTGGCGAAAGTTGTCGGTGTCGGTGTGGTGGATCGAGGAGGGAGAATGGGTGGTGTCGATAATGAACTTGTCGGGACGGTGGAGAGACTTCCTGAGGTGGTGTAAGGTGTAAGATCGAGCACTTCGGGAAAAATGATTCGAATGTTGTTCTTCGCAGCATAATGGGAGTAATGGACGGAGCGATTAATGTGTAATGCTAGAACAGGAGGGGGCTGAGTTCGATGAGCTGTCAGATTATTATCTGAAAATGACGGAAAACATACTCGGGCTATCATTGCTTGCTTTGTAGACATCGAACTAAACACCTTCTCCATGCGAATGTCTTTGAGATCGTCTTCGATACGACCTTCATCCAGGGCCGTCTTGACACGAATTTCCATCTTCCGCACTTCCTTCAGACGTCGTTTCTTTGAAGTAGACGGCTTGTTTTCTGCCTTTGTGGCCTCGACGAGAGTTTCGACCTCTTGCATCAACCGACGATGAGTGGAGAGCATTGAACAGCGACGACAGACGCAGTCACGAAGGACCTCAAGGCGAGTGTACTCTTCAAGACAATCTTCAAGGGTACAACTCATCTGACGCAAATTCAGCGACATCCAAACGCTACAGAAGTCCTTACCGTCATACGAGGCACCGCGAGCTGCCAGTTGTCGAAAGCAAAGTGCATCACGGCCTCTGTGTATCCACAAATGACGCAGCTTCTCCTATTGGCTGTCAGTCCATCGAAAACGCTCTTCCCGATCTCAGGGTTGACGCCTGCTTCTTGAGACAGGGCATTTAACCCGTGATCTCGTAAACCCTCCTTGTCTACATTGATCGTCTCGTTCTTGATGCACTCGGACACGAGCTGGAAAAGCTCTTGGGCGTCCTGATGCTCGCGGGAATTGAAGAGGGAATTGAAACGCGCCGACGACGGGGAAGACAGTACGGATATGAGATCAACTGGTCGTATGGAAGATGGTGCCGACGTCTGGGTATTCAAGCCTAAAAATATGTTAAACTATATGCAAGATGACACATTTAAATGTAAACAACGCCTACGATGAAAGAGGTCTTGAAGGGCGTCGATAACGGGGGTAGGGACATCTAACGTTTCGGCCTTGGAATGAACAGCGTCTATCTGAGGCTGTAGGTATGATAACGAAGATAAAGCCTGCGGATACTCCCGTCAACCAAATGACACCGAAGCCTTATTTAATACATACCTGGACCGTAGAGTTCATGAAGCAGTAGGTTCCCGAGATGTTTACGAGACCAGGGTAATATCCATCATCGACAGCTTCTTCTGATGAAAGATTAACAGGAGAGATTAACGCGAAAAAAAATCGTACCAGTCTTTACCAGTACATGTTCTATCTTCCCCTTCGACTTTTTGCTCTTTCTCTTTTCATGGTGGTGTCCCGAACGTTCACTGGGAACCATCGCGCCGCCGTTGCCAGGACTGGAGAACCAGTTCCATGGCATTGAAAGACCCAAATTTTCGAGGCCCATGATAGAAGGGTATTGTGGCGAAGCGTGTTTAAATTTGGAGGTAATTGAAAGCACTAGAACTGGCACCAGGAAAAGCACAACAAAAGGGAATATTTGCTGAAACAAGCTTGATGATACTGTCTGGAGCAATGTATCGCGGATAATAAAGGCGTTCATAGAGCCTTTGGTACAGGTGTCATGAGGAAGAAAAGCAAGACTTGCATGCAGGGTCACCGGGGATGACGTTGTGCCCTTGTTACGTAAATTGAAATCGTGGCGCAATGGCACGTTCGTCAGCTATTGCTCGCTCGTTCGAATCTTACTCAGACCAATCTTCTATCGATTGAGCCAACTCGCACGGAACATTCAAAATACAACACATTATGATACTGTACAGCAAAAAGATACCAACATATAGCTAATATTAATTCCACTTCCGAGGTAGTCTATTCCACCAAGCAAGTAACAGGTCCTTAAGGCCAATTATTTTGACCACTCCTCCGGCTTCGTAGTGGGTCTCTACCTCCGAATGATCTCCCGGCGTCCTGTTACCTTGATCACCCTCTATCCGATCTGCCAGCTGTTTAATTATCTCGCCAGCACAATCTTCATACAACATCCCTATTTCCACGCTTCGACTGTAATAGGGCCGCCGAACAGTGTATGGCGCTAGACCATTATACTTCCTTACCAACGCATTCACCTCTTCCACAGCAGCGTCATGATACGCTCTTTCTCGCATCTCCCAATCAGGGTCTCTGTGGCGTTTCACGTCGCTCAGATCAAATTGAGCGAGCATCTGAGTTGGATGGTTGGTGGTGAGGTTGCGCAAGGTTTGGCGAATCCAAGATTGGCGCAAGAGCTCTCTAAACGACTGGACTGCTGTGTCAAGCTCTGAATAATGACAGCGCGTCAGATACAATTTAGGTGCAGGTGTAAAATACTAGTCACCTCCTTGTAGTTCAACCCAAGGAGGCGCTGCGCCATTTCGTTGTACGATACGATTCATGAGAAACTCCTCGCGAGCGATGAACGGATTGCTCTCTTCTACATTTCGTGCCATAGGTTGACCACGGCCCTTAACGGTATTGAAGACGCCAGCAATACGGGCTTTCTACAGAGAGCATGAGATGAGCTTGACATACAGTAAAAAGTGTACCTCTATCCTTTCTTCAACCAGCGAAGCCCATCCTTTCAGGCTGACAGGATTATGCCGCCTTCCCATCCCCTCAGAGCTCTTCTTGATCCCCAGGCGGTAGTCCAAGGTAGATTCCCGTGCCCGGCTGAGTCTCCCTGCATGCTCAACCCGCTTCTTTGACTCTTTCTCCCTTTTCCTCGTGAGCTCATCAACAGTGTGGGTTGAAACAGATGATCGTGAAGACTGCAAAGGGAAATGCGCAACCTTGATGGAAGCGCTGACGTGAGAAGGGACTTTGAATTCTGTATGCCATGGTCTGTGTCCCTCTGTCGACGGCAGCAAAGACTCTGTCGCCCACGAACCCGTAGAAGGCTGTAACATCTTGGACGAAGAACCCTCCTTAGATATACCGCGAACATCTTCTGGAGAGCCGTGATGTGCTCCAGCAGAGCTGATTGCAGGAGGAGCTCGTTTCAATTTCTGGTCTGCGGACTGTACGGCACCGCTCCGCAAAGGTTTATATTTGTCAACGAGCATACGAAGAACAGCATCTTGCATGCTCTCATCTCCTGTCCAGTTGACGTGCTCATTCTCTAGGGCGGTCAGTCGAGAAGACTTTTGTGGTGAAGATTCTGTTTCTTCTCGTGCCGCATCTGCAAAAAGTCTGTCGCTCGCTAAATATGTCGATTTTGCGGAAAACTGGGTGGTAGCAGTAGTAAATGAGCGAAAACAAAGGAGTCCAGTGCGAGGGGCCGCTTGCATGCAGGGTGCCTCTGGTAGAGATGGGGATTCCAAATTTGGACAATTACGCCCTAAGCTCTTACATTTTTCCAGGTTCTCTTCAGCTTGAAGTCTATTTTACATACATATCACAAGAGATATATAAGTAATTCTAACGATCGATGATAGCCCCTACACCATACTTCCAATGATGCAGATCATGGTAAATTCACTCGCACTTACATCGCGGCCCTGGTGGTATGTATTCATTCTTTTTATTGCGACGAATAGTCCATATAGTAATCATCGCAAGTGACCCTGACATCCATTACCGTCAGCCTCGGGGTGTTGAAGGACAAGGAAGTCTGACGGATTTTTGGACAGGGCATCGCGCCGATTTAAATACTTCTTCGTGTTGTCTCCCAGGAATAAATGTATCTGGGCCCACCCCAGTAATACTGCGCATCCACAGGGTAGTCTTTGTTGAGGTGAGAAATGAAAGTGCCCTGACGCGCGTAGAGGAAGATAGGATAATCGTCACCAATTAGGCAAAAACGGCAATTGATGCGGTGTACATGATCATTGTCTTCAACTTGGCCACCACAAAATTCTAGAGTCTACTGTATCAACTTCCTCGTCAAATAGTTCCAAATTCGCAGAAATCATCAACGGCAGTGCTTCGAGCATCCTCGGGAAGAAGCATCGTGTATTCGGCCTAGACAAATGCCAGGACTCCCTTCTTATGCAATTGAGGCATGCTACTTCGAATCAAGGTGGCTTTCCTCGCATTTTCCTGGTCGTCGTTCGGTCTACCAAAGCCCACTATCAACATCTGTAGTGGATACCTTGAATCAACGAGCACAGAATCCAGACATTTCAAACACTCAGATCCTTCTGCTGTCGATATCCACAGTAACTCCTCTCCCACGAGAGCCATTGTTACAATGCTCAAACGGGCTGATTTCAAATCATTGGGTAGCATTAGAGCTCGAGTCAACCACTTTAAAGCATGAATTGGCAACAATCCTATAACTGGAAGCTCGCAGATGGTAAATGTGAGGTTGGAAAGATGACAGAGGGATATGTCGAACGGAGGAGGAATAAAGTTGATGGTGGCAAGGTGCAATTGGGATAGACTTTGTCGGGATTCGGCAATTATTTGTTTAAGTGACAGAAAGTCACTGTCTCCAGAGTCAGACATGAGGGTTGTAGCCATGATTGTGCGGTGATCGGTGTCAAGGGTGAGACTTTGTAGGCTGCGAAGGCTGAGGGGTGATGTGGGAGACGTGAGGAGGTCATCTAGGAAGGGCTGGGATAGCGGAGAAGAGTAAATGTGGAGATTTTTAATAGCCACGGGCGTCGTTTCACAGAAAGCGGGGCGTTCGTCCTCAGAGATCGGCACTTGCCCTTGTATTATGAGGGTTGTAAGATTTATGAGCTTGCTGAGCAATAGGTAGAATGAGTCCGCTCCGCCTGCGAAGCTTATGCGACGGAGAGATAGCACAGCGATGAGGGGCAATGAAGCAATTGCGTCAAGAACGGCATCGGGAAACCAATACCACGTAAAACGCGATATATGGATCCAAGTGACATTTATAAATAGCTTGATGAGCGGAATGAGAGATCTGTCTCTGTCCATGTCCCAACTGAAACTTGGGCCGATTACTCTGAAGCTCAGACTCTGAACGCAACCAGACAGACGGGGGGAACTTAGACACAAGTCGTAGAGTGTCTTTGAGCGGCGATGATCTGAGAGAACAATGTCTTTAAACATGTAATGAAGGCAACGAGAACGGAAAGCCCGGGACACCTGGGAACACGCGGAGATGCTCTGCCAGTCATCGCGCTCAAACAAAGCGTCGACGGTTTTGTCCGTTAATTCTTGGGGGAATGGATAGGATTTCACCATCTGTAATTATTGTTTATATTTCTGAAGAAGAGTTGAGTTAAGTACAATACCTTCTAAGTTGTTCAAGTTGGTGTAAGCAAACGATGTGCGTTGTGTGGTCTTGTTTGAAGCAGAGCCTCTTCGTCTTCCCCCCATCTGTTGTCGCTCCAAAAGGCCTTTGAGGATCACTTGTATGTCAGTGCTACTTGAAACGTCTGTCGGCGACCTTGTCATTGATCTAGAAGTCGACGCATGTCCGAAAACATGCGAGAATTTTCTCAAGTTGTGTAAAGTGTACTATTACAACCTTCATGCCTTCTTCAATGGTACGTCTTTATCATTTCCCGATACTAACCCTGACTCTCTTTCCTTTCTTAGTTTCCAAGGACTTTCTAGCGCAAGCCGGTGATCCCACTGCAACTGGTACTGGAGGAGAGTCAATATGGTCTCTCATTGCGTCCCAATCCTCTTCCAACGCGTCTGCACCTCGGTATTTCACACCAGAACTGCTTCCGAGGCTCAAGCATACGCATAAAGGGACTGTATCTATGGCAGTAGCTCCTGGAGTCCAAGGAGGCGACCAAGGGGGCTGTGGCAGCCAATTCTTCGTCACGCTCTCCGACAGCATTGACTATTTGGACGGCAAACACGCTGTTTTCGGCCATGTTGTAGAAGGATTGGAAACCTTGGACAAGTTGAATGATGTATACACTGACCAAGACGGACGGCCTTTGAAAGATGTGCGAATCCGACATGTCGTTATCCTAGGTGCGTTTTGCTACGCGGTTAGAATTTCCTACGCTCACTAATCCGTAGACGACCCATTCCCTGATCCTCCCGGCTTAGTCCAGCCCTCTTCCGCTCCCACGCGACCGCCAGATAATTCTAATCGTATTGCAGAGGACGAGGACCCGCTATTTCAACTACCGGAGGAGGAGGAAGAGCGCATCAGGCGTGAAAAGGCAGCGGCGGCATCGGCGCTTACTCTTGAGATGGTTGGAGACCTGCCGTTCGCCAATGTACGCCCTCCTGAGAATGTATTGTTCGTGTGCAAGCTCAACCCAGTAACTCGAGACGAGGATTTGGAACTGATATTTTCCCGCTTCGGGACTATCATGAGTTGTCAAGTTATTCGAGACAAGAAGACTGGGGATTCGCTGCAGTATGCATTTGTAGAGTTTGATACTCATGAGCAAGCTGAACAGGTACTTTTCCATACAGTTCGAATTTTTATTATGATTAATCATATTTGCAGGCTTACTTTAAGATGCAAAATGTCCTTGTCGACGACCGACGTATATGGGTTGATTTGTGCGTCATCTCTTGTGTTTCTTACCCTTTCTAATGGTGACCCACAGCTCGCAATCCGTGGCAAAATCAAACAGCGTTTGGTCTAACAATATTAAACGAGGTCCGAAGTACAGTAAAGGAGGTAGCGGGTTTGGTGGGCGTGAGGACCTTGTGAAAACGCAGAAATATCGCGATAGCGAGGGCGGTCATGACAGACATGGGTACGGAATGGTGTTCGACGTACCGTCCGGCAGAGGTGATCACCGCAGACGTCGAAGCAGAAGTCGAGATGGAGAGTACCGTCGGTCTCGAAGTCCTCGCGATCGTGACAGACGCTACCGTGATTCAGACCGTGACCGTGACCGCCGAAAACGCGAATACTGATCTTATCGCTAAACATCTCTCCTACCATCATCATGTCGTCGCATTCACAGTCTGTTCTTGAATTCAATTCCACCGATGCTGATGTCGTTCTCGTTGGTGCAGATGACCCGAAAAGACGGTTTGCAGTACACAAGTGTATTTTGTCAGCTGCCTCCTCAGTCTTCAGGGACATGTTCATGCTACCACAGTCTAAAGATACGGACGGCGTGCCACCTGTCGTTGACATGACAGAATCTTCGAAGGTTCTTTTTGCGCTGTTGCAGTTCATCTACCCCGTTCCCAACCCCATCATCCCGTCTTTAGACGATCTCGTTCCCGTCCTCGACGCTGCTATCAAACTAAACATCGATGTTGCCATCGACTCCCTCCGCAAGCAACTTATTTCCTCCAACTACCTCAATAACGAGCCTCTGCGCGTTTACGCGATCGCTGCACGATTCGATCTCCAGGAAGAGCTCAAAACCGCAGCGAAACACACGCTGAAGAAGAATGTCCTTGATTGTCCACTGTCCGAAGATTTGAAGCACATTACTGCTTACGATTACCATCGATTGCTTGACTTGCACCGTCGCCATTCCCGTGCTATGCAAGACGCTCTTAAACCTGGGCGATACAATTGCTCTGGTTATAATTGTACGCCGGCACGATGGTGGACTGCTTTTATAGAGGCAGCGAACAAGGAATTGGCTGAAAGGCCTAGCACCGATGTCATCTTTAGTCCTGAATTTCTGCAGACGATCATGTCTGGCGTCCAATGCACTAGTTGCCCCAACTCGGCATTTTTTTACTATGCAGATTTTCTAAAACTAAAAGCGTTTATTGACGAGCTTCCCTTCACTGTTTAGGATGTTGGGAAGTTGAACCGGGTGTAGAATTATGCCATTTTACTTTCGTTACTCTTGTCGTCAGGAAGGAAACTTCAAACAAGGCCCTTGGTGTAGCGTGTGGGATGATAGTGAGGTAGCCGGACTCAATCCGATGTTGGGTGCGACAATAATACTTACCAAATCCTACATAGGTATATCACAGTCCCCTTTCGGATGATAGTAAAACTGCCGCGGTTTCCTGTGGTGTTCATCTATGGAAAGTGTTACTGCAGCCACTCCAGGTATTGTCGGAAAACTGCAGTAACATGCAAACGATGCTCGTATATCTTATCAACAATCTTGCAGATTTTCGGTCCCTCTCAGATGGTCGTTTTATTTCAGAGTAGAGAAAAAAATTGAAGAGCCTGCGCTGACTATCATTCGCGTAGATGACGAAGGACAGAGAGTCTTGGTACAAACCAGTGGCCTCTCTACAGATGTGGATTGTACCCGTGATCATGGTCCACTGAATACATTCTTAGCTATCCGACATCATGTCGTTGCACACACAATCTGGAGTGGTCACCGCAGATGTCGCGCATTGTTGGTCCCGGCAGCCAGTCCTCGCGATCGCGACAGGCGCCACCGTGATTTCAAGTTGGACCGTGACTGTGACCGCCGAAGACGGGTTACTGATTTTTTTCATCGCTAAACATACCTCCCACCACCGTCATGTCGTCGCAATCACAGTCTGTTCTTGAATTCAACTCCTCAGATGCTGATGTCATTCTCGTTGGTGCAGACGACCAGAAAAGACGGTTCGCAGTACACAAATGTATCTTGTCGGCCGCCTCCTCAGTCTTTACAGACATGTTCATGCTACCTCAGCCTACACCTACCGATAGCATACCACCTGTCATTGACATGGCAGAGTCCTCGAAAGTTCTTTTTGAGCTGTTGCAGTTCATCTACCCCGTTCCCCGCCCCTTCATCTCGTCCTTAGACGACCTCGTTCCCGTCCTCGAGGCTGCCATCAAACTGGATGTCGAGACTGCCATCGACTCCCTTGGCGAGCAGCTCGTTTTTCTCGACTTCCTCGAGAGTGACCCTCTCCGCGTTTACGCGATCGCTGTACGATTTGATCTCCAGGAAGAGCTCAAAATTGCGGCGAAATATACGTTGAAGAAGGGTGTCCTTGAATGTACTTTGTCCGAGGATTTGAAGCACATAACTGCTTACGATTACCATCGGTTACTTGACTTGCACCGTCGCCACTCACGTGCTATGCAAGACGCTCTTAAACCTGGGCGATACAATTGCTCTGGTTATAATTGTAAGCCGGCACGATGGTGGACTGCTTTTATAGAGGCAGCGAACAAGGAATTGGCTGAAAGGCCCAGCACCGATGTCATATTTCGTCCTGAATTTCTGCAGAAGAGCATGTCTGGCGTCCAATGCGTTGATTGCTACAGATCGGCGCTTTCGTCCTATGCAAATCTTCTAAAACTGAAAGCGTTCATTGACAAGCTTCCGTTCACTGTTTAGAACGTTAAGAAGTTAACCGGGTGTAGAGTTGTGCCATTGCACTTTCGTTACTCTCGTCGTCGGGAAGGAAGCTTCAGGCAGGATTCTTGGTGTAGTGTGTGGGATGATAACGAGGGGGTAGCTGTGGTAGTTTTGGGGTTAAGGGACTGGAGGCTTCTATAGAACTGGCGGATTCAGCACGATGTCAGGCTTTGGGTCCACTATCTTCTCGTACAGTCGTTGACTTGCGCTACACAATGTCGACAAACCCGATAACTTAACAACACACGTCTCACCCAGTTGCTGTCAGAAGGACTGCGCTTTAGATTCGTTACCCTCACCTAAATCTACCCTGGTGGATGGTATGACAACACAGTCCTACATCGGTCCTCCGAGATGAACTAAGCCAACGGCTTAGTGGGGCCTTAGCCACTCGCGGTAGACAGATGTAAATAACATGTCGATTCGCCCCAAACATTGGGAGCGCATTTATTGGGTGCTCCAGCTTGCCACCAGTATCCTTTTCCTCGCCCACAACACTCAATCATTCACTCGAATTCTCACTTTATTTCACCAGTAGGCCGTTTCTCACCAACTGTCCCTTCAGCCGCTTGTTCGCCCGCTTGCTTGTAAACCTCAAGTCTCGGACCTGGTGCTCACACGTCCTGGCCAAACGACTCTCAATCTTGGTTCACTTAGATTCAACTTTTCATCCTCATCAGGCGACACTTAGCGTATTGCTAATCATCTCTCCTACCACCATCATGTCGTCGCATTCACAATCTGTTCTTGAATTCAACTCCTCAGATGCTGATGTCATTCTCGTTGGTGCAGACGACCAGAAAAGACGGTTCGCAGTACACAAACGTATCTTGTCGGCCGCCTCCTCAGTCTTTACAGACATGTTCATGCTGCCTCAGCCCACACCTACCGATAGCATACCACGTGTCGTTGACATGACAGAGTCTTCGAAGGTCCTTTTTGCGCTGTTGAAGTTCATCCACCCCGTTCCCAACCCTATCATCCCGTATTTAGACGATCTCGTTCCCATCCTCGAGGCCGCCATCAAACTGGATGTCGATGTCGCCATCGACTCCCTTCGCGAGCAGGTTGTGTTCTCCGACTACCTCCAGAGTGAGCCTCTTCGCGTTTACGCGATCGCTGCCCGATTTGACCCCCAGGAGGAACTCGAGATTGTGGCGAAATATATTTTGAAGAAGAATGTCCTTGATTGTCCTTTGTCTCAGGACTTGAAGAACATCACTGCTTACGATTACCATCGATTGCTTGACTTACACCGCCGCCACTCCCGTGCTATGCAAGACGCGCTAGGACCTAAGCGATACACTTGCAATTATAATTGTAACCCGGCAGATTGGTGGACTGCTTTTATAGAGGCAGCGAACAAGGAATTGACTGAAAGGCCCAGTACAGACGTCATCTTTCAACCTGACTTTCTGCAGAAGAGCATGTCTGGCGTCAGATGCTCTCATTGCCCCAAAATGGCGCTTTCGTCCTATGCAGATCTTCTGAAACTGAAAGCGTCCATTGACAAACTTCCGTTCACTGTTTAGAATGTTAAGTAATCGAGTGTAGAACTGTACCATTGTACATTCGTTACTCCCGCAGTCGGAAAGGAAGTTTGTATTGCGTGTGCATCGATGTCAGTGTAGATAAGCAGGATAGGCATGCGTTCAAGTTCGAATGGATTCGAGTCACTTGTGAAACCATGATCGTAGTATACCGAAACTATCCTTGGCTATCCGATATCATGTCATCGCACATACACTCTATCTTTAGATTCAATGTGGAAGATTCTAGCAATCAGAAAAGACGGCATTCCACAAGTGTATGCTATCTGCAGCAATCCCTTTATTCGGCAACACGTTCTCGCTGCCACCGACCTCGATATATCTTCAATTGATATTCCAGAATGTACATGCTGTTTTGATTCAATTGGAGACGGCGGCCTAAGTTGTGAATCACGGCTCTCAAGCAAGGTGAAACTGGCACAACTTCGACTGACGTTTTCTTCAGTAGGTATTTCATATCTTCCCGTTCCTTGGTGCCATTTTTACCAGGCCAGCTTTTATATTACACTTTGAAAGAACTTCCCTCTAGGTCAACTCTAGGTTGTAAGCTGCCGAACGTCGAGACAAGGATCATTTCTAACTTTTTTTCGCCGCGGGTACATTTGCTGTCGGTTTGCAGTATGTTATAGATAGCCAACGCGGCTCGGATCATACACAAATGAACGAAAAGCACACCATTTCTGATTAAGAACCGAGTAGTATGCAATGTTCGTTTTTGAAATTCGACGGAGGGCGGGCCGCGGCGAAAATGTTGGCCTCCGCTGATCTCCTATCTGAACGCGTCCGCGTTATATTTATACCGTGACTCGTTATCTTCTTTTCTCCCATTTTCTCTCGCTCAACGACGTCCATGGCCTCACCTCAGCTCGCGACTTTCCAGATACCGGACATTCAAAATGAGCCAATGGTGTGTGTTCATTTGCCCTGGCGACGGCGACGCTGATACTTTGCCAGAAATCCTATGCCCCTGGTTCACCAGAACGACATGCGCTGCAGGCTGCGATTGACCAGATGCAACAGGAATTACCCTTCGAGGTGCCTTGTATCATCAATGGAAAACCTGTCAGCTCGTAATTCAGAGTGGGAATCTCGCGATTGGTACTGATATTCCGCTAGGTGAAAACCGGAAAGCTAGCAAAGCAACCGCTGCCTCACGACCACGCCAACCATCTCTGTATGTACCACGAAGCGGATCCTGCGACAGTGACAAGCGCCATCGACGGTGCACTGGCAGCTAAAGCTGAATGGGAAAGCATGCCCTGGGCCGACCGTGCTGCTATCTTCCTCAAGGCTGCCGATCTCGTCAGCGGGAAGTACAGGTACAAACTGATGGCTGCTACTATGCTTGGGCAGGGAAAGAATCCATGGCAGGCTGAGATCGACGCTGCTGCAGAAGTATGATTGTATCCTGACTTTATGCTTCTTTTCATTGATTCGCTTCGATTCTAGTTGGCGGACTTCCTGAGGTTTGGTGTCAAGTACGTGAGTGAGTTGTATGCTCAGCAGCCTCCCAAGAACTCGCCTGGTGCATGGAAGTGAGTCCTGCTCGAAGTGAGACATCTGCTTCTTCCACTTACCTCCGATTCTCTAGCCGTATTGAGTATCGGGCGTTGGAAGGCTTCGTCTTCGCCGTCACACCGTTCAATTTCACAGCTATTGGTGGTAACCTGACGGGTGGTACGTCTTCTTCTTCTCGAATGTCGCGTCGAGCTTCACGATTCTATCCTAGCTCCTGCTCTCGTTGGTAACGTGGTTGTCTGGAAACCTTCACCTGCTGCCACATACTCCAACTATATTGTACATCAAATCTTCTCGGAAGCCGGTATCCCACCTGGCGTTATCCAGTTCATTCCGGGCCCTCCTCCAGAAGTTTGTGCCCAGGTTCTCAGTCACAAAAGCTTTGCTGGTCTCCACTTCACCGGCAGCACCTTCATCTTCAAGAAACTCTGGAAAGAAATCGCTGCTAATTTGGATGTGTACAAGGGGTACCCAAGAATCGTGGGTGAGACGGGAGGCAAAAACTTCCACATTGTCCACGAGTCAGCAGAGATAAAAAATGCAGTCTTGCAAACTATCAGAGGTGCATTCGAGTATTCGGGTTCGCTTCGCTTCCTCGTTCATCGAATTTCGAAACTCATGAGGGTATTAATTAGGCCAAAAATGTTCTGCGCTGTCCCGGCTGTATGTCTCATCGTCGGTATGGAAGAACGGATTCAAGGACTTGTTACTGGAAGAAGTTGCCAAGATCCGTGTTGGAAGCCAGCTCGATTGGAGCAATTTCTTGGGTCCTGTCATGTATGTATTTCTCGCTTGTTTGGATAACTCTTACTGACAAAATATATTCAGTGGCCGGCCTGCTTATGACAAGATTACGGGTTACATAAAGAAGGCGAAGGATGCTGGTGGTGAGATCCTCATCGGTGGTAGTGGTTCGTAAACTCGAAGTTATCCGCATACATTCATTCATTAATCATTAATGTAGGCGACGACTCCAAAGGCTACTTCGTGCAGCCGACTGTGATCCTTACCAAAGACCCCAAGTCCATTACTCTCGTGGAGGAGATTTTTGGCCCTGTCCTGACCGTATGTATCTTCGTCACACTCTCGACTGCCCTCTGACGTCTCTCCAAGGTTTTCGTATTTGAAGATGCTGACTTTGAAAAAACACTCAACCTCATCGACGAGACTACCGAATACGGTCTCACAGGGTCCATGTGAGTTCCAATGAGCTAAGACAATGTGGAATCATGCCGACAATCGTCTCTTTTTCCTCCTAGCTTCGCTTCTGACCGCAAAGCCTTGATCAAAGCTGATAACAAGCTCCGCAACGCTGCTGGGAACGTGTACTACAACGAAAAATGCACCGGGGCTGTGGTCGGGCAGCAACCCTTTGGTGGTGCGCGTGCCAGTGGAACGAACGATAAAGCAGGAAGTATCAGTATTTTCTATCGTTTCATAAGCGCGAGGAGCATCAAGGAGAATTTTGTTGGGTTGGAAGATTTCAAGTATCCTTCGAACCTGGTATGAAAGAGAGAGCAATAAGGTAAAGTCGTAATTGTAAAGTACTTATCTTGTATCGTTTAACACAGTCGAAACTGTACAACATGTGTATGAATTGATATATGATATTTGATTGGTAGCCTGCGGGGCATGGGATTCTGACATTTTGACAGGAATGGAGAATGAGGTGAGAGGTAGAGCCTATTGTGACTTATGATATCAAACTTTGTTTTTGTCTTTCTAGGCTCATTGAAAAACTCAATTACGGATGAACCTCTGATTCTCACAGCGATCCTCGAAGGCATCTCGGAACGTCATTCATGGTATCAAAGAGCCTGTGAAACACACCGAGCTATACATTATGGGCTCAATGCTCCGCTTCGCATGATGTACGCTTGATATTCGGTGTTAATAATCCCAATGTGACTTGACTGATAGACCGTTCAGCTGAATCAATGGCTCATAAGTCTGATCCGCTATGCCCTTTGGGACGTTAAAATTACCACAACCTTTCTGGACTGGCAGGCACTCGTAGCCCATCTTCGGAAAATTAGTCGTCATGGCGCCTCAACTTCGGCTTGTGGGTGACAAAGGCTCTCCTGCCTCGAGCAGGTGGTCTCTTCCGCTGAACTCATTAGTGGATAGTATATAATGGACACTAGCACCTTTGTCTATTTTCCAAGAGTACGTACAGGTTCAGTATGAAGCTCACATTATCCATCCTTACCGCAGCGGCAGTCGCCAATGCCCACTGTGAGTGTTCCGCATCTCGAAGGTCTCTCGAAAAGTGACAATTCTTGGATAGTCACCATGCAGTACACGTGGTTCAATGGTGTACGTAGCATTTCCATCCCACATTATTCAAGCAAGTGGAACTGACTGTGGCTTAGGTCGACCAAGGCCTGAACACGTACATACGCGTTCCTCCAAACAACAATCCGGTGACGGACGTGACGTCCACTGACCTTACCTGTAACGTGAATGGCCTGTCTGGCGCTGGTGTCGAAACCGCGACCATTGCTGCTGGCACCAACATCACGTATGTGGGACTCGTGTTCCATTGGGAGGAGGGAAGTAGCTGATATATAATTCATTCGTTCGTCTATAGGTTTGAGTGGCACCAGCATGCCCAGCGGACGGGCGAAGATGCTATCTCTGCAGGACACAAGGGACCAGTGCAGGTCTACATTGCCTCTGCGGCGTCGGCGGGCTCAGCTGCAGCCTTCACTGGACAAGGATCCGTATGGACGAAGATCTACTCTTCGGGTTTGATTAATCCGGCGACTCAGGAATGGGCAACTGATATTGTTAATGCTAATAACGGTAGGAATTCCAGCACGATAGGTTTCTGTGGGCTACCACTTAGTGTCTGCTTTATAGGGAAGCATAGTGTTGTGATTCCAGCGTCTCTTCCTGCTGGAGAGTATCTCATTCGGGCAGAGATCGTGCGTGGCTCATTCCAACCTGGCCTCATTTGCTAACATATACATCCTTGGCAGATTGCCCTACACGTCGCTCAGAGCTACCCTGGAGCTCAGTTCTACATTGGTAAGCAGTTTATTACTTCGAGCCATATAATCCATCTCAACTCGAAGGAAGGATGCGCCCAGTTAAAGATCACCAGCGGCGGAAGCGCGAAACCGCCAACCATCGCTCTTCCTGGAGCCTACAAGGGATCCGACCCTGGTATTACTGTGCGTATCAGCGGCAGATATTAGGCCCTTTCAAGCAACGCTAATGTGCTATTGTAGATCAACATCTACAACAACTTGCAGAGCTACACAGCTCCCGGTGGACCCGTTTGGTCAGGATAAGCGTCCCGCGGGATAGTTCTTACCCATTTGACTTGCACGAGGGCCTTACGCACTATCCTCGGTGCGTTAATTTATGCATAGTTCCCAGCTGTCGTATTGTATTCATTGAATTGACTTGCACATCGAATAAAAGTGAAGAAATTTCTGTATTACCTGGGTGAACAATGATTGATGCTGGATAGTAGTGAAAAAAATTGGGTACTATGCGGCAGGCAAGCAGGCACTGAGCGAAATTTGAGGGAAGCGATCTTGTTATTTAACTCAATTCATCTGCTCGCAATGCCACGGTAAGAAGGAGAGCACCATCCCTACCTGGAACGGCAACATGTATTTTACGCGACTTCTGACGCATATTATGCTCTACTCTTTTCCAAGGACTCTCACAATAACGATGCTATGATCTGGATGAAAGGACAAATTCAGACCTCGGATGCCGGGCCGTCCTGCCGACTCTTTGCTTTCATCGACCATCACGAACATTTCGAAACATATCATTCTTCATTCTATTGAAACGTCAGCGTGGTGTTCGATACTTCCGAATATGTCATATGCTTTCGACCGAATTCTCGGTGAAATGCTATCAGATCCGGTTATAGTATGTCGAGGACTATCTAGAAGTTCGCATTTGCATGCACCTCGAGGGGGCGTGGAAACGGCCCGGAAATTGGAAACACGGTATTCTTTAAGGTCTCATGATTTCGGTTGTTAGAAGAGGAGGGACGATCTTGATATCTCATGATGATATCCGGGCCTGCCAGTGGACCTGCATTCCGCAATTAAAAGCAGAACAGGCGGAGGTAGCATTCAAACTGTGCCCATGCTTATTTGGACTATCTTGTTGGCCTGCTGTGTCCTTGTTGCTGCTCTCCTGGAACAGGTAGGTCATGTCATGACTATGCTTTGTATCTATTGATTGTAAATGCCAGAGGCAAGACGAAGAAAAAGCTGGATACGGATTTATCTATTTCATCGGGGAGAAGTACTCCAACGGTACGTTTTTGCATCTACTGGAACTCGATGCGGCTTACCGTCGGGCTTTCACTTAGGCGAGCAAATATACTTCGGTGAGTATTGTGTTCATCTGAGACCGACTAGGTGAATGATATCCTGCAGCCGTTAGCAATGGGAATAGTCCGGCGTCTTGGTTCGTCGTCAATGACGGTAATCCAGTGCTGACATCAACACTTGGAGACAAGGGTGTCCGTGACCCGTACATCATCCAGCACCCCACGACGGGCGTTTTCTACGTAGTGGCCACGGATTTGAAAGTTTATGGTAGTGGAAAATCCTGGGATACTTTGAGCAGGAATGGAAGCCGCTACCTCTCCATCTGGGAGTCCCCAGACCTAGTAACTTGGTCCGATCAGAGGCTTGTTGAAGTCTCTCCTCCGGAGGCGAGTCTGTCACGAACTAATAATGCACTCTTGTGAAAACGCAGGCTTACGGATATTCTAGGCAGGCATGTCCTGGGCTCCAGAAGCAACGTGGGACCCAGTCGCCCAACATTTTATCGTTTACTGGGCAAGCAATCTGTTTGCATCCAATGACACTGCTCACAGTGGCTCTACTTATTCTCGTCTTCTATACGCAAACACTACTGATTTCATCACATTCACCGAAGCCGAAGTTTGGATCGATCGTGGTGCACCTAATATCGATACTACTGTCTGCAAGGATCCCATCTCAGGCTATTATCACCGGTTCAGTAAGGCATATAGTACGAAAGTGATCCAAGAACGCTCATTGAACATGTTCGGTACCTGGGAACTTGTCTTCGAGGGCATCGGGTACGCCGACCATGGTCAAGTCGAAGGCCCTCTATGCTTCGTCGACAATCTTAATTCCTCCCTTTTTCACGTCTGGGTTGACGATATAGTTGATCTTCCTGGAGAAGTGCAAGGGTATCTACCTTACCAGTCAGGTTCGTTCGTAGTCTGTCCGTCTACATGGGGCGTTATTGAAGATTTTTTTGCAGATAACATTTCGTCGGGAGTCTGGACAATGAGCACAGGTTACACCTTACCATCTGATCCTCGGCATGGAACAGTTTTTGCTCTTACTGCCAGGTAATTGTCCTTATACCTATCATGAAATTTAGCTGACTGGAAGTCGTAGCGAAATGGCTAACCTGGCAGCTGCAATTTGAGTCCCGTTGAAATGTTGTTTATATCCGGGACATGTTATACATCAATCAGAATTAAATGAGAATCGTTCTTTTACATTCTCAACATAATAAAAGTATTCCTGCCCAATTCCTGGCCGCGAGATTTTGAGGGTTTAGCCCCTGTCTGGTAGTCCACGTGCTCTCTTTTTTTTTGTTTTCCATATACAGTCTTCTCCACTGACGGTCAACCGTCCACTCCTTCCACTAGATATGCTTAGAGTGCTAAGAAACAGCAGACCTGTTTTCTATGCCAGGACACCGTCTATGAACCGTGTTTCTCCAATACAACTTACTCGTCGCGCTTTGGCCTCAACCGTTGGCGATACCTCTGACCGGACTTTCAAGAGCCTTACCATCTCGGAGGTGTCTAAATCCGCTATAAAACATGAGTACGTTGTAAATGTTCTTCATTTCCGTAAAACTCAACATTTCACTCAGATTCATGACCCAAGTTCAAGGTTAGCATTCAAATTCAACGCGAGTGCGCTCCTTCTCTGATTGCTAGTATCATGAAAGCCGAAACGATCGATGTGTGTACCCTGGGTATTATGTGGTACTTCATTTTACTAAGATTCGTGAATAGCATGCGCTGACTGGTCAAGATCTTCTTGTACAAGCCCGAACCGGAACCGGTAGATCATCCTCCTCCCCCTCCTCCGAGCCTAATCTAACGCGTATAAGGAAAAACTCTGGCTTTCTTACTTCCCGCTATCGAAACTCTATCAAAAAACAAGGCTCGCACTGGGGTCTCAATCCTGGTGCTCTCACCGACCAGGGAATTGGCGATTCAGGTGCGATGTCGTTTTTGACATGCGACATAGGGACTCAATCGTTTTTTTTACCCTTTTCAGATTGCTAAGGAAGCAGAAATACTTGCCCACCCTCACGGCTTGAAAGTCTTCACTGTGTACGGCGGCAACAAGTAAGTGTTGACTGTATTCTGCAAGTCCGCTCCTCATACAATCTAGTGCTGAAACAGAGATTCGTAAATTTAATAAAAATGGCTGTGATATTCTCATAGCGACTCCTGGACGGCTAGCCGATCACTTGCAAAATCGTGCTTTCCATCGGCATCTCTCCGACCTCAAGGTCTATATCTTGGATGAAGTTGATCGGCTGTTGGATGTTGGCTTTAAGCCGCAGTTGGACCAAATTCAAAGTTATCTCCCAAGTAAACCCAGACAGACTCTTCACTTCTCTGCCACGATAAGTAAGGACGTCCGAAAGGTTAGCTGTGTCTTCACTTGACGATGCTGCGATACTCATGCTCGTATAGGTCGCCGAATCGCAGCTGAGGCAAGGCTTCAAATTCGTCAGCACTATCCACGAGGATGAACGACCTACTCACGAGCACGGTACGTTCTAAGCAGCTTACTGTGTTTCTGTTTTGCTCACGCGGAACTTCCATAGTCGAGCAGTCTCATATAATCACTCCCTTTTCACACCACCTTCCGACTCTATTGCACTTAATTAAGGAAGATCAACATATGCATAAAGGTTCATCAAAGCAGGTCGTCTTTTTCCCTACTGCTCGCCACGTTGATGCCGCGTTTCATGCACTATCAAACATTGATGGCCTTCCTACGCTCACTTCGATGCACTCTCGTCTGTCTCAAACTGCACGCGAACGCAGCTCAAACAAGTTTCGCGCTGAGCGCAGCGCAATTCTACTTTGTTCTGATGTAGCGGCTAGAGGTGTTGATTTTCCAGGGTAACAGCTTCCAGTCAAGCCACAGTGTCAATGTTTTGATGTATGCCTTACAGGGTTACGGCTGTCTTCCAGGTTGGTCTTCCTGCGAATGGGGATCAATACATCCATCGTTTGGGTAGAACAGCTAGGGCTGGTGCGGCTGGTCGCGGCACTCTGATCCTCGACCCTGATGAAAGGGCTTTCCTCAGTCAGCGCGCGCTGCAAGGGATCTCTATCCCTAAAAAGGAACCGATTACCGCAGAGACCATAGAGTCTCTACGAACGGTTATGAGCGAGGCCCTGCTCAAGATAGACGACAAGGTCAAGAGACAGGCGTACCAGGCCTGGCTGGGATACTACAACTCTAACCTCAGGACGACAAAATGGAATAAAGCGCAACTGGTGGAAAAAGCGATGCTGTATGCCCAGGAGTGTCTGGGATGGACAAACGACCTTCCTCCACCACTCGAAGCCAGAACAGCCGGCATGATGCAATTGAGAAACATCCCGGGGCTGAATATACAACGTAGAGCTCCTTGATGTGTCCGTGCGCTTAAAAACAACCTCACTCAGTCGATACACATTTTGTATATCCTACCATTATTTTGTAGACACTAGATCTAATAGACATATATTGGGTATTTACACTAAGTTGATAAATTAATTTTGGTGCGGTGCACTAGCCAAGCCAAATCTAATCGGCAAGGAAGGCTAGTGCAGTTGTCGGTCGAGGTGTTATGCGACAGTTGAACGGCTTGATATGCCTGTAGGTTTAGCTCGTCAGGCGATGTCAAAGATAGCCAAAGGTCCTGACATACGAGACTGTAGCGTTTGACCATTCGATCTGTGGCTCCACCTCCCGCTTCCGCGCATCTAATGGTTTGCTGATATTGAAGGTAGCAAGAATGTTGGATATATTCAGAAAGAGAGACAGTTCAGCTAGATGAGCACCTGCGAAGTGAGCGAGAGATAAGAATTTGAACGATATACTTTGATAGCCGCAAATTGCTCACCAGGACACGCTCTACGACCGAAACCCCACACAAACTTGTATGGATCTGTCTCAGGATGCGATCCCATGTGCCGCTCCGGTCTAAAGGTATGTGGGTCAGGATATAGCTCAGGATCGTGCGTAATCCCCCTGTAAGTACGACTGAGGATCTCCGAGAAAACAGGAAGGTAATTGATTTACGAACCATATGTTTGCGATGACTGTGGCGCCCTTAGGAATATGATACCCAGAGTACACATCATCCTCCTTGACACGATGACGAAGGCCTGCAGGTGGATCTCAGAACGATGCGCGCGCCTAAGTTAGAGGAGGACCCACCTAAAGGTGCGACCGGTCCCCATCGAATGATCTCTTTGATGAGAGCGCCAATGAAAGGCAAGCAACCTCTGTCATCCAGCGTAGGTAGACGGTCGGTTCCAATGACTTCTTCTATTTCAGCTTGAGCATGAGCTTGTACCTCAGGGTACATCGCCATGAGGTAAAAGAAAGACGTCATTACAGATACAGTCTGCGAAAGTCGTGAGCTCTGATAACCGAGTGTGTAGATAGATATCACTTACGGTATCTGCACCTCCGATATAGAGTGCTGCACTACACCATTTGATAGCCTCTTCCTCTTCCTCGCCTGGTGCATTATGACCGTCGTGTTGTAGAAAGTGGGAAACGAACGAATCGTTGTGATTGCCAGAAGCCTGTCCGATTTTGCGTCAGCATTTACATCGAAAAGGTCGATGGAGACGAACAATGAGTTTCTTTGCCCAATTGTACGTGAAGGATTCGACATCCATTGATCTATGTTCCCGAGCAATTCGCTTGAAATCGACGAAGGGGAACCATTCTGGCAGATATTGCACTGGATTTAAGGAAATCTAAGTAAAAACAGTGGAAGTAGACCAGAAAATGCTCACAATATGGGAAGAAGTCTACGAGGTAGGGACGACTCAAACGCTTCTCGGTTTCTTGGAAGAAATTTTCGATGCGATCAATAAAATCGTCGCTACCGGCCGACACTTCGTAGCCGTAGGCTACCTTCAGGACCATTCCCGCCGCATTCCTGTTTGAAAGGTGAGATTCGCCGTCAGATCTGATGCCGATTGCAAAGAAACTCACCTCCTCAGATGAGAGATAAAGTTTTCCGGCGTCTCGGACAGGTTCTTGAGGAGGTTGGTGAGTTCGTGCTCTTGGATGGGCCTATAGGTACGGGTGATGCGAGGGTTCAGACCTGAATGGAGCATTTTGCGATACGACCGGAATCGAGGGTGGTCATAGGGGATATGGAAGGCACTACGAGCACGACCGGCTAAAGCGCCCATTACCCAGACAGGGCGATCAGAGTATAGTGCTGAACGAGATTCTAACAGATCTGTTGCGGCCTTCCCGGTATTCAGAATGATAGTTGTCTGTCCAAAAAAGCGGAGATGGGTCAGAGGACCTGGAGACGATGAGATGAGTCTTCGAAGATCTCTGCATAGGTGGCGCGTACATACCGTAAAGCTTTGCCCAAGAAGCATATTTCTTCCATGGGTGAATTACAGGGAGCTGGAAATAGTTGCCTGCCCAAAGCCATTTGGGGGGTCCCGGGGGCAAAGGAAACCTGGAGACTCTATTCACGCGTTTGTACGCGATGTAGAAGACTACAGCGAGGAGGAAGATACAGGGAAAGGCGAAACTAGACATTTTGAACAAGGTTCAAGAGCTGATCTGGAGATGGGGGATAGCAACGAACAGAATCGCTGGTATTTATAGGCGCAAATCATCCTCGAAAATTGCGTGTCAACCATAATGACAGAACGTAGACTTCGCGCAGGTGAGCAATACCGACTTGCGCGCTGCAACGTTTCCGTGGAGTTTGAACGCCATAGCCTCGCATGCTGGCAGTCCCTCGTGATCCGTTCGTTATTCAAGACGTACTATCTCGGACTCGGTGCCTTAGTGCACATCTCCCGGTGTAAACTGTACCGTCATCGGTGCAGGGTCACAGCTGAGTTTGTCGGAGTCTGTCCCAACCAAGCACAAAGTTTGCTTGATCAATTGACACCCCTATGCGAAGCAGCTCGGCTACCTTGACAATCGCAGCCTCCCTGCGTTGAGTTCCTTTTCTTCCCTTGAAGTTGTTCCAAGCGAGTTTTAGTGATATGAGCTAGGTTAGTAATAAAGAAGGATAAGAACCGCGGGATCAGACATTGGTCCGTTACGTGCTCGGAGTCAGCGGCAGTTGCGGACGGTCCAAGCTAATATTGGCCCGCCAGTAACACCTCTGTACCGTCGCGTATGTTGATCCGAGTTGTAACTAGAGCCGAGGAAGAGAAGGGAAACCGGCTACGAGGTGAATACCGGATCACGATGATGTCACTTCAAATCAAACAGCACCCGCAGGACCTTCTCATTACGAGCAGATCGACAACAACAATGACCGTTGACTAGGGCTGCTCGGTCATGATGTATTCTTCGGCCAGTCCAGCCTGTCAGAAAAAGAACACGAAGATGAATCGTCTGATATGACACGAAAAACGAACTCATCATTACCACCGCTACCACAGGGTGTAATTAATTTGATCCTGAGAGTCTACCGACACACGGCTGCAATTTCTTCTCCGAGGACACAGCAGATTTATAGACATTCCGCATTCAATGGAGTACGAAAGTCCAGATCATGCCACGGGGCGGGCAATGGGGGCGGTATGCGTTCACAAGGTAGGTCATCGAAACTCATTTTGTCCCTTCTCGTACCGTGATGCTGGGGGATTGGTCATGAGACAATTTGGCGACTCGGTCTTAAACGTGAAAGTCTCCGGGATATGACGTTTCTCGTCGCACTTTCGCAGATGCCATCCAATGCTGCAAGACGTACTCCTTCTGCACCAGCATGTAACGGCCCGAAGAAGCCGGCAAGTATCACGAACTAGTAAGGAACTACCTTCAAGTAAAATGGTTGGAACTTTCATTCTCGCGGTGGCAAAGGACTGTTACGAGCAGTTTGACCGACGTGATCCTTGTCGAAGCGTTTGATGCGCGAGAACGAATTTCGAAAGCATGATAAGCATTAGAAGCAATAACGATCACCCAGAAAACAAGTATAATAGACATACACACTAGAGAAACACCAAGTCTTGATGAAACTCGCAGGGTTGGTTTCCAATGGCTAAACCTTGCCCATGTTCCAGCAGCTTCATACTCTGACCCTTTTCAGTTTCGATGACCACACTAGGCTGATCCGTCACATCGTCTATTCTATGAAGATGCGCACAGACTCCTTCGCCAAAAGGGTGGGGAAAGAACTCGTCGTCATCGACGCTTTCGGCCAGAAAGGGATGGTACAAGGCATCACGCGGTGTTATTCGATGGACTACTTCAGGGTGCAGCAGTTTTTCGAGAAGGTCAAATGCGTTTTCAAGGTCCTGACGGTGCTCTTCTTCCGACGTTGGCGTGTCCGCATGCGGGTAGAAATTAGGATTAGGCTGAGGCGGTGTATCAATTTCGGGATTCTGTTTCTCGCAGAATTCGCGCCATGTCATACCCGTGCCCGACACAGAAGGGACGTTTGTAGAGAATGTTCGATCTGTTGGCACATTAGACTGGGGTCTTTCAGGGTGAATAAGGAAGAACTCACTATGCAGTGTCGCAACCTTTTCCATGCGTTTCGAGCCGATGATTGTAGCGATTTCCATCAAGGCCTCGATATCATCATTTGACTGGAACAACGGGAACTTCTTTGTCAGGAAAAAGAGCAGTATCGATCCGACAGACCAGACGTCAATCCCTGCGAGGGGATGAGAATCCGGATTACAACTATCATACATAAACCTACCGCCGGATTGATTTCCGCACTTTAACAATACTTCGGGTGCTCTGAAACCCCGGGTGCCCGCCCTGTTTGCCTTTGAAACAGGGCTGGAGCAAACGTAGTTAGAAGAGCGTGATAATGAGAGGCAATTACGCACCGGGTATCGTTTTGAGGGTATCCCACTCGGTCCGAAGGCCAGTGGTTCTTCGCTCTTGCTTCACGCTGCATTTTTTTGATGTGCTCTGCGTCATATTCGTTCCGTGCTCGTAAACGGCCGTGGGGATGGGAACGGGAAGCTGGCAAATGCAGACATTGGCCCGGTACAGTTATATTCATGCGCTGCAAGGTGTCAACATCAAATCATCAGTATAGTTGAGAAATTCACAGACGGATGCTAGACCAAAATCACAAAGGGTACCCATCCCCGTTCGTGGGTCAAACAGAAAATTCGCAGGTTTCACGTCTCGATGAATAATCTGTCGAGCGTGGATGTCTCGCAATGCACGTATCAAACAACGGAAATACGCTTTGATGCCCTCCATAGTGATAGAACAGTAAAATTCCTGGTAAAGGGTCAGCAGGAAGATGCGAATGTCGTCCTTCACGTACTCGGAAGTCCTGGTTCCTCTGGTACGGCATAATAGCCACTACCTGGTCCTTCTCTCGAAAGGCCGTGATAAGCTGAGATACATGTCTGCATCCCCTACAGTCCTCCAGAACCGATATTTCGTTCTTGATTCGCTCCGGACTGCTTGTCACGTATATCCGCTTAATAGCAACGAAGACTTTGCTCCCTGGTTCATGGGGCACCGACTGAGGATGAGCCGATGATTCAGGCGGATGGTGACAGAGCCAAGGTTGATTGTCCCATTTGTCGTAGAAAAGGTCAACAGCCTTGTACACTGAGGAGAAGGTCCCAGTGCCTAGTCGATCTACTAGGCGATAGTTCTCTTCGAGTTCGGGGACGGCGTCTTCCAGGTCCCTGATTTCCTCAAGAATCTCTTGCCTGTCCTCCTCGCTTTTAGACATTATGGTAAGTTCTTCGTCAGAGTCATTGGCATGTGGGCTCTCGCTATCGTTGTCCTCGTCATCGTGTTCTTCCTGATTCTCGCCGCCCTCCTCATCGACTTCGTCCTCAAATTCCATCGGTTCGCCTTTCAGTGCTAGGGGATCGTCACTGTCCATGTTGTCGTCCAATTCCACCATATTATTGTTCAAATTCATCGTTACTTCCGCAGCCCTCCGACCGTATTTCTGCTTTACTTTGGATATTACGGGTGTCACTTGAGCGAGATGGCCCCAGTATGTATGCATGTCATCTTTCGGAGCATAACCTGAAATCTGGTCCTCAGACGACAGCGAAGTGTCTTCCTCCACTGCGACTTGACGCGCTCGAGCTTCGTTGAGGGCCCGTCGATAACGTGCGTTTCGAGGGTCAGATGATGCAACCTCAAGGGGATTGGATGAATGCTGAGAGATAAGAAGGGTAGTCATTGCCACGGTCAGAGCAGAGTGGCGCGTCGACGACGCGGCTGTTGGAATTTTAAATGTTTGCTTTTAGTCGCGTGAATGGTCACGTGCACTTCGCGTCTTACTGATGGCTTACACACAGGCGCAACTCACGGGAACCTCTAGTCCCATCAACTGCGAGGACCGGGCAGTATATTTGACGTGCACACAACTTATCGATAATCAGACATGATCCATCTGCTCCCTACGAATTCTGCTTTACTTGTGTCAACGAGACCTCCGCGGTGACATCTTTACCGTCCCGCACTATACCGAAACTCTTCCCCGTGGATCTCAATCGTCTTCTAATGTAGATCATTATGGATAGGTAATTCGCTTACCTGGAAGAAAAAAAGTTTCAACATGTCTTCGAGCCTAGGCTCTTCCGGGCGCCACAATTATCCTGGGTGCTATAGGCTGACGGTACTATGTCTGCATTCTTCGAGGAGCTCATTTTATACGGACTAATGGCTCCGGCTTCTGAGGCTTGGCGTGAACATGTAATGTCGACGATGAAAAAAGACCGGTCCTCGCATTCTGCAGCGCCGTCGCCCTCGTTCTTCATAGCCCACGGGTAATGCAAACACTTCCACGGCTATACCATGAATGTCAAGAATGTGTCGGTATAATAGCGATACTATGCGAGATACGATCTGCGGAGACCTCTAGCATCGTTGCCCTCGTCGGCGTCCTCGGAAGTCTCCATATCTGCGCACTTTTCGAATTGCGATATTCATAACTTCCATTACAATCAATTTTTATTTCACGGTGCCGGCACTAACGCCTCTTTACCAACTAGTTTGGGTCTCACTCCGAGGCATGAACTCGAATACGCCTTGACCTCATTGTTGGGCGGCCGACGTAGTTATACCTCAAGTACCTTTACAGATTACTTCTAAGCGCTACTTAAAGGTGGTACAAAAAGTAGGCAGGCACCTCAACGATCTATGATCAACGGGGAGAAGAAGGCAGGAATTGAATACTTCCAGAATCCAAAATCACTGATGAATCATGAATCATGATTTCAAAATACAAACTTGGATTAACGATAAATTGATAATTTCTCTTTAGAAATTTTTGGACAAGTGACTAGTGACGACTCACAAACAGTAAACCAAAGTTCAAGAATCAAAATCAAAGCCACGTCTCACAAACTTCAAACTTCAAAGTCAAACTGTAAACATTTAACAGTAACTGAAATTTGAATACTGATTCCTGATTCCTGATTCCTGATGAAGAAAATATTTCCGAAACTAAAAAAAATGACCACCGCAGGACTCGAACCTGCAACCTTTTGGTACCATTCAGCAATCGAAGCCAAACGCGCTACCATTGCGCCAGGTAGCCATGCCTTACTTCTGGTCCATGATATATATGATTTTATATGAACGGTAACGAATGAGCGTCCTCCGTAACTTTCGGAAATTGCTTACCTTCGTCTTCCACCATGGCTCTGAATTGTGCGATGATTGATGAACAACGCAACCCCGTCCCCCTTCCTCGCGAAATGATCATAA
Source organism: Armillaria sp. CMW 4456 (assembly GCA_028551335.1). Lineage (NCBI taxonomy): Eukaryota > Fungi > Basidiomycota > Agaricomycetes > Agaricales > Physalacriaceae > Armillaria > Armillaria sp. CMW 4456. Next base: position 221,230 of record JANDKJ010000329.1, read on the forward strand.
CAACCATCGACTCAGGTGTCGATTTAACTGTGAAAGTGCCACCTTCCGCCCCTTCACATTCGGGTGGATCTCAGAAGGCTACGGGTCGACTCTGGGTTACCGATCAAAGGGTAAGTATCCTATCCGTTGTACTACATCCGTTCAGCTTCATATTATTGCAGCTCTTGTTCATATCCAACCTACAATCATCCTTCGAATCTCTATCTGTCCCTTTACCATCTATCCTCTCTACCAAGTTCATACAACCTACCTTTGCAGCAAACTACTTCATCTTCGAAGCCAAACCTGCTCCGGATGGGGGGCTCACGACAGGCACGGAAGTGGAGGTGCGATTCAAGAACCAAGCCATGTTCCAGTTCGTGGCGCTCTTGGAGAAGACGAGGGAGAGGGCGATCTACATGAAACGGCAGGCGGTGCAAGATGAGGATACTTTGCGTACGTGAACCTTCGTCAACCGTTTGTAGCGAAGTTACTTATGTGTTGATGTAGCGCGGTACGACTCTCCCGCTCAGTCTAGCTCTGTAGTTTTGCCCTGCCCGGACGCTACAGTCCCAGCAGAGAATCCGCCGGCGTATGGAGTATAATGCACGTCTGTATTATTTTTTGTCATAGTTGCTAGGGCTCAGAGGGAAAGTAACCAAATACAACTGTATTATTTAAGAGCAACGCTGTAATTTTACTTGTAAACATATCTATATATCCCAGCAATTTTTTATTGCAGACACGCCAAGCAGTCATTGCACACACATTACTGAAACCTATTCCTACAAGACGTACTTGAAATCTCGATTCTACCGGTCCATCAAATCCCCAAAGTCCTATGGGAGCGCTTGTTCATAGCAATACCTTGTCGGTCTATAATACCGTCCTTTTCAAAATGTTCAGTGTACGCATCAGGATCTACAGACTCGGCGTCCATGCGTAGATTTTCCGTGGATAACAGAAATCGGAACCAGAGTCAGGATCCGAAAGAGAACATGCAGGGTACTTGACTGCGAGTTCCGCGTGATTTTCAACGCGGAAAGATGGCACCATACACTGGGGGAGATCAGGGATTTACTAGGGAGGGCCAAGTATAATACATGTTTGAAATGTATGAGAAAGGATTAAAGAATTAGATTAAGTATGTATTATATTTGGCATTCCCTAAATCCCTGCTAATTTCCCCCAGTGAGAAGATAATATGACACACACTGAGGTTTGAAATTCTGAACTAGTGCCTACGTTAAAAGATCTCTACCACATTGAGATACAAAACGCAGACAGTCGGCAGCAATCCTCTCCGTGTGTCCCGCTGCAGTGCTCGACGGTTAAGAAAAGAAAAGAACTGCAACAGTCTTAACAGCGGTGGTGGTACAGCTACAGTAGCGAGAACAGCTGGCCAGCGAAGAACAAAGTCAGCAATAGACCGAGTTTCTTATCCCAACTTGGCAAGAGAGCATCAAAAACACAGCAGCGAGAATGGAAATCAGGTATTATTGCACCGACTTATGCCCTGCTGTTGGGTATAACCTTGGCACTCTAGGCCGCAATAGTGCTACAGCACCGGGAACACAGCCCACAGGAGTTGTTTCAAGATCGGAGAAGTCGCAACAACGAGATGATTATCTCCCGCTGATGGACAAGCGAAGTCAGGACGTCGGCTAACATCAGGGAAATGCAAATAACCATATTCTGACATCCGAGGCGTTTTTCATAGTGCTTCTTTTTGAAATGCTTGTTCTCCTACACTTGTTGATTGTCCTTTTTGAATAGAAGAGGGTCATTTGAACCAGGCGAAATGTAATGATTATTGAATGACCTTTACCCGCTGAACTGTAGACAAACGTTTCTTTGGGGTGAAGAACCAGGCGTTTGGCTGCATGTTGGAAGCGATAATGTCGCTGGACCGCCTCTGCTAAACCCCCCTCCCCCCCCCAAAAAAAAGAATCAGGCATTTGTAGGAGTAGACGGAAAGAGGGGCCTAGATAGATGATCAGCTTCTGCTAGAGTACAAGGAGAGAATCAACACCAGAAGATTATCTCACTTGAGTGGTCAGTACGCCCACAATTATCATCGGCCTAGGTTGGACCAAAGTAGATGATGTGAATGCAACGATGATTCAATAGCCGTTATCACTCACGTGTACAGCACCATTGAATATAGGCTTGCGATTATGGTTCTGGACATATCCGTAGAGACGAGACTCCACGATAGAGATCAATTTTCCTCATATTATGCTCCAACGTGAGATACCGTTAAAGAAGAGCCTCCTTCTTGGAATGTCTCAAGTGCCGATTTTTCCTATCACGAGCACCGCTCCAATATCCACTTGCTTGGCAGAAAACTGCATGAGATGCGAATTAATCATTCTCCTGTTGAGATCTTTTCAACGCCTGCAGGCCATCAGGAAAGGGATGTGGAAAAGTCACGATGATGTCAGTCCGCCATATTTATCGTGTTCATGTGCCCACAGGTGGTGAGAAGGTACCCGTGAACCGGAAGCCAAAAGCCTTCTTTGTTAAAATTATCGAAGGAAAACGTCAATGCCTGAGAAAGCAGCCCAAGATCATACGATGTTATTCAGCGAGCAGATAATACGAACAAGGAACCTCACAAAAAATTGCACTTGATAGGCATCAAGAAATGTGACCTTGGTCATCGCTAAAAACAACTTTACGATTAGGTCCAGCGTGCTCCACCGCAGTAATCCGGTAAATGGAGAAGACGGAGTCGGACCAACGCTGTCACCCGGATCCAAAGATGTTAAAGGGAGTATGATTCATGCTAAGAATTTGTTGAATGCGCAGTCGTCTCAACAGCTCGACGCTAATTATCAGGTACGAACACGTGCGCCAACTTTCAAATACCGTTAGCTCATCAGGGAGGCTGTGTTACTGCGCCTCCTCGAATTGCATAAAAGGTATTGGAGACTCAATAACTTCCCACTTTACCGCCATGTCTTACAACGGGATCGACCGTAAAGACCGTGCTCCTTCTCCCAGCGAGGGCTCAATTGGCTCGCCAAGGCATGTTGTGGACCATGATGCTCCCCATGGTTAGTCTGCTTTTTCTCGCAGCAGTGTCCAATATTCACCTCGTTTCCTGGCATAGTGACAGCAGACGTGCCAATAGGGCCAAGGAGACATGGGGATCCAAAGCAACATATGATCACTGTCCAACCACTCAAGAGGAGCGAGATGCAGGTAGGCGTCTTCGTCGGCTTTGCTGTTCGCATAACCCATTCTGTGCCAGCCTTCGTATGCGCAGGATCTTGGAACCGGAGAGGTACAAAATTTACTTAATAGCGCATCCAAATTCTTACATGTGCTTGAAGGTTACACACGGAATCTACGGTTCTCTCTTACAATGCCTAGGTTCTGCAGTCGGCTTTCTCGGCGCAATCCCTTGCTGCCCGTGTCCAAATCCGTTCCGAAATGTCCAGCAAGGTGCGCTGCTACAGCGACGCTTCACATGGTTATTTTTAATGTCCTATTCTAGGATCCGTGGGCCTCGTTTCTCGTTTCGGCCAGTTCTACAAGTCCGTAGATCCAGGGCTCGTCCAAGTCAACGTTTGTACCGAATCCCTTCGTATCGTGGATGTCAAAATCCAGATTAGTCCTATAGGCAGGCAGATGGTGATGTAAGTGTTACTTCTAGAGTTGAGGCCAGTCCATTAACGTCACCGAACAGTACTCGAGACAACGTCAACGTCGAAATGTATGCGCGTGATGATTGTCTACGTTACTTTCTGCTGACTTGTCCTTTCCCTTAGCGACTCTGTCATCTACTTCCAGATTTGCAACCCTTACCGCGCCGCTTTCGGCATCACTGACCTTCGACAAGCCTTGATCGAACGGGCACAAACAACTCTCCGACACGTCGTCGGTGCACGCGCTGTTCAATCTGTTGTGACCGAGCGTGAGGCTATTGCATTCGAAATTGCCGAAATTGTTGGTGACATCGCCGACAAGTGGGGCGTTGCCATTGAGGGTATTCTCATCAAGGATATCATCTTCAGCCCTGAAATATCTGCGAGCTTGAGTAGCGCTGCTCAGCAGAAGCGCATTGGCGAGAGTAAGGTCATTGCTGCGCGCGCCGAAGTCGATTCTGCTAGGTTGATGCGACAAGCTGCTGATATCTTGGCTTCACCGGCTGCCATGCAGATCCGACAACTGGAGGCCTGTGAGCATATTCTTCGTTGTTCTTTGCATTATGATGCTCATACACTGGTTTAGTGCAACAAATGGCCAAGTCAGGGAACAGCAAGGTCATCTTCGTACCTATGCAGCTACAAAGCGATGTGGTTTCGCAAATGGCGGGGACTTCCGCAATGGGTGCCACTATTACAAACGATAGTAACGCCAGTGAGTCAGGGATGGGTTCGGTTGGAAGGGTAGCCCAACTTACTAGTGCTGCTGATATGTGAGGTAGTGGTTGCTCTTGCTTTTATTCCCATTTCCACCCTTAATTTACCACGATTTTCGATGCCCAGTCATGATACCTCCATGTACATCAGTTGTATTAACCACCTCGTACTTTTAGTTCAACAGAACATGGAAACTTACCACAAAGAATTCTCAACTGGTGTCCAGTCTCTCCTCGCGGCCGCTCTAAAAACCGAACTTCAACTTCATAGAAAAAAGTTCCGATCGACTCGGTTACCGAATGACGGGCATGGCAGAATAAGATTAAGAACTTTGCCGTGGATGCATTCAAGTTACGTCGCTGGTATCCATTTTCAAGGGAATCGGACAGCCTGGGAGTGTGAAGATTTTTAGTCGCATAAATGTAAATCATGTCCTGCAGAATATCCCAACCTTCATTTGGCATCGTAAGATTGTTAGTGCGATACTAAAGCTTTTCTGGATCTCTGTTTACCATGCAGAGAACAATAGGAGCTTAGGAAGCCTCAGTTCCAGATTATTACAACCTGAAACAGTATATCATCCGATTTCGTGGGAATGAAGAATAGCCAAGGCTCGACAATATTCACCGTTAAATGCGGGATGCGTATAGGGTCAATTATAGCATGCTAGGAAAGGAAATACAGTTCGTTGACCTTGAAAATGAGGACTCATTAAAAGTGACCGACGCTCTAATACATGAGTCACCACTCAAATCAACAATGAATGGGGGATATGAACTGACGTCTCCGCCAATTAGGGTCCTGGCACTACGTCATGACTTGAACGTGAAGACTGCAGCAAAGAAAGGAGTTCGTACAGCCTGCAGTAGTGCGGCAAAGGTCATGGAATGCTATATTCGAAGATTCACAGACATCCAAAATTTCGCTGGCCTCTTTATCATCCGGTTCCTGGGTATATTCACCGTACTAAGTGGTATTGGAGTGGGGTTATGATTGTCACCTCCGTTGTTCTACACACGAAAGGAGCAGACTTGAGAGAATCGGATACTAGTGTGATCTTTTACAATCACTATCTTGCGTAGCAGAACATTTGTTGACGACCTGTGCAGTCTTGATGAGCAATACTGGTAGGTTTTGCCAGTCCTTTCCCATATGCCTGGTGACTCGGAGCTGACCATTAAGCGTAAGCACAAATGAAATCAGGATTCATTTGCTTCGGAACCATGCATATGAAAACCAAATGAAAACTCACTCTTGAAATTCTTTGCAATGATACATGGCTTCATCTATTCATTTTTCTGGCATAATACTTGGTCCAACCGTCTAGATGATAATTCTGAGCGTATTGACCATTCTAACTGCGATAATTTCTGGCAATGATTCTCTCCTCAGGCTTGTACTCTAGCGGAAACTGATGCTCAATCCAGGTTCCTCTTGGGTGCCACTATTACAAACGATAGCAACGCCAGTGAACCGGGGATGTGTTCGGTTGGGAAGGGTAGTCCAACTAAAAAGCGCTGCTGATATCTCAGGTGGTGCTTTATCTTGCTTTTACTCCCGTTTCCACCCTTGATTTACCACGATTTTCGATTCCCAGTCTTGATAACTCCATGTACATCAGATGTATTAATTCATTTCGTATTTTTTAACATATGTTTACGACTTCTCGTACAATTAAGGTGTGAATATCATCAACTACTAGTGGGAACGGCCTGGAATCGGCAAAATAACGGCAGAAGACACCTTGAATCATATCAGCACCTGCCTTGCACAGAGTGAGAGAACACACCAAGAAAGCACCCAATCCCATGATAACACAGCACTGCATCACCTGGCGATGCACGGCCAAGACTCGTGTGTCCTCGACGACCTTTTCTGGTCCGAATACAGATGGCTTGGTGATCCCGAGTGTGATTGTAGCATCCGTCCGCAGTTTCGTCTCTGTCATTGGCGGTTCTCCAGATCGAAAAATGCAGACGGGGAAGCTGCCCCGTCTGTACGTCCCATCGGGAGCATTACAAACCAGTCCCACGCACTGGCACCTCGGTGTATCTGAGGGCACTCCTCGTAGGGAATTAACATACGCGATGGACTTGGGGCTCGCGGCTTGGAGTTCCCAGGAGTGGAGCTGCACGGATCGCCGGCGCAGAAGTTGGAAGCAGAAGCCGTGCCAGGCGGCGCATATCGTGGACGTGCCCGTAGCGAAGGGGAAGGCAGCGAGGAGGCGCCAAGTGCGGTTGTTGCAGGGAGGCACTGGTACGAGCAGGATGAGTGTGATGGCGATAATGATTGCAGCTACGATGTGCAGGAATCCTAGAACGTAACTGTAAGAAGGATGAGTGGCATCAATGGATGAGCACGGGAAGCGGTGAACGTACAAGAAAATTTGCTTAGGGAGATTGATATTCGGTGTCGAGTACGCCAGGAACTGAGGAAGGGCTGTTCTGTCTAAGTAAAAGTACACTACTTCATAGGCAGGTTTAAACTAGGTTTTGTTGTGAGTTACACAGAAATCAGTACAATAACTGTTCAACGCACTACATCGGGATCGCAATTAGTGGCCAATTTTCGTACTAATTCATCGCGGAGTGTAGCATCAAGTAGAAGCGGTCTCGGTGCACCAGGAAGGAAGAAGGTTGACACGACATTCATGCATTCATCGCGCATAGCCTGATCGTTACCACTGACCGGAGAAAGAACAGGCGGAAGATAGACAGCTGGTAGCGCAGGCAGTGGCTTATCAACATCTTTCGAAGGCGACGGTGATATAGGCACGTAAGACCCCGAGTGGTGACTGATGTTGCATCCCAGTGAAGAAAAAGATATGTTTGATTCATTTCTGAGTCCGAGTCGGTGCGAGGGAGACTGGTGATTTTTCAGTTTGAGGAAGCGCTGTCGATAGTCCTGATAGCAAATATTTCAGTGAGCTGGGGCATGGAATATGGCAACACTGATTGAAATACGACATACCTGGTACCACACGACGAATTGAAGTTTCGCCAAGGAGTGTTCCTATCAGGGAATAACATGATCAGAGATCGCCGAGACAAGCGATTAGACCCATCGAACCCTGAAAGCAAGATAGAACTCGAAATCCTCAAAGCTGCGCAGAGCGAACTGAGCGGGGCAAGGGACATTGAGAGGCGGGGAACGAAGAACCTTATGGGACTGCATGTCTCTCCCCTGAGGACTTGGGCTGGTCGTGTCCACATTTCAGTACGTCAAGTACATCGTGAAGAGCTCCGAGCCCATACCTAGTGTGATACCCGCCAAGCGTCGAGTGTTGCGCTTCGCGGCCCAAGGATGCAGCTTGGCCACGTAGCTCCGGTCACGATGCGGTTCCCTACCGCGTTTGCCCGTACGATGCATTGCCGGTGCTCTAACAGCAGAGGGATAGATACTATGATGGAACTCACGGGGTAAATACCTCTCGATTCCTTTATATTAGCACCCATTAGAAGCATCATAGCGCGTGAGCGACGCTGATTCACAGTAAGCATTTTTACGGTGGTCCATCCGGGTCTTGTTTACGTCGTATCAACATGCAAGAAACCAGTGCGTGGAATCAGATCTTGTGATGCGGGGTCGTGGATCATACGCACTGGGCAAGCAGCTCCGCACCACTGACATGCTTCAGTTAAATGTGTGGACCTGGATGAAGTTGTTTAGCAAGGAGAAACAAAATGGCTTGAACTCACCGAACTGTCAGAGGATAGTGGTCGCCTGATACCTAACTCCTGTCCATTAGTTCAAAAGAACATATCAAACGTTCCCAGAGCTTTCTATCGTGCCTTGCATAGTCATCATTTCCAGGTGACAACCAATACGCGCTTAAAAACTCGTCAGACACATGATCAAATATTCTAGAGGTCCCGATCAATCACAACAGAAAAAGAATGATATACAAGTATCCAGATATCAAAGGCTCCAACCGCAGATCCGCGATAAAATACATGAATGCACTTGTAGGGTATACTGGTGGTGCCAAATTCAATAAAGACGACGACCAAACGTCCGCTCCTCTCTGCGTGGTTGTTCTAGGAGAGACGACTCGTCTCTCGGACTGCCGACCAGATAAGGCTGGGAGGTTGTAATTACAGGATCAAGGCCGCCAGACGCCCATGTAGAAAGTCCGGGCATCAGGGCCCCGAAGCCCTGGGAAGGGGGTGTCTTCCCTTTGGAGTCAATATCCCGCTTCATGCGGTTGCTCGTTGCAGACGGCACTGAGGAAATCGAGGAAGTAGAAGGTGCTGTAGCCATCCTGAAATTCTGCACCTTCCTACTCAGCGATTGAAGCACAGAGTTTCTGTCGGGCCAGCCCGTCTCCTGTGGATAGTCATCCGATGCTGCTGGCGTGCATTTCTCCTCGGCAATAAACGTTGAGTGGATAGACGAATCAGACAGTCCCCGACGGCGTAGGCTGTAATCGAGGAGTGGTCCAAGACAGTCGGGTTCCTCAGAATCATCTGTCCGGGGGAAGGTTCTCGCGTCAATTACCGCATCTACGTCGCGTGAAAGTCGGTTAGAAGTACTTGTCCGCATAGCAGAAGAAGAAGCAGCCGATCGTAACGTAGATTGTACCCGGCGCGGTCCTCTCGGTAACACGACCCACGGTTCTGGTGTTGTGGTACGAGGTGCACCTGCAAATATACCCATCACCCCTTGACCTACCGCGGACGTGCTTGGTAGGAGACTGTCTGAACGCATGGGTTGCGGCGAGAAAGAGCTGGTCACAGCCCTTCCGACTCCTGCTCCTGAGAATTCCACATTGACGGTGGTAGCAGAAGCCGACAAGGCAGGGCCAAGTTTGGGCACAAACCGCGGGGGCCGGGATGGAACTTTTCCACTCGACCTACTAGAGGATGAGCTAGGTAAGCCATTCTCGGGACGATTACTAGGTGCAAAAAACTTGGAGATAGGCGCCATCCATCCACCGCCAATACCATTCTTTTCTCGTTCTTTCTCAGCCTCAGCATCTGCTTTTGACGGATTCAGAGCCGATTCGCTGACTTTCGGGGCTATGGAAGGATCGAGAATGACTTCGTTCAGTGTTACACGGATTTCTCCCATTTCAACGAAGATATCCCTGAGTAACTTGAACAAAGATCTAAGATCTTTGCGCGAGCATACCGTGGTTGTTTTTTCATCCTCTAACAGTACCCTAAATTGGAGCCGCAACGCTGATGCTTCTGAAACGATGTTCTTGACAGTGCTGCGTGAAAGATGGCTCACATCAGCACCACGAAGATTTTGCCGTTTCAACCGGTTAGTCAAGGTCAAGGCATCTGCTTGAGTAATCCGGTTTAGAAGCATTGAAGCGCGTTCGATCAATTGCCCAATATTGGAAGACGACTCAGAGAATGAGGATGATTCGGAACGAGGATCCAACAAAGATGAAGGGCTTCGTTGGGATACCAGTGACGATGCTGCCAAGAGCCCCGCTATTGGCCACGGATCTGTTTGAACTCCGCGAGATCGGCTCAAAAGTAGAAGAGGCTTGCGAATCTTCCTTCTCTCAGGAGAAGACGACCCAAGCTCGTTATCATCCGTTAATTCGATCTGATAGGACTTTGTTGGGTACTGCACTTGTGGCTGACTGAGCGATGTCCATCTTTCAGAGTTGGCTGTCGTAGAGTCCGTGGCAGGTGACAAAGGTCGCATATGAGATTCCGGGGTGAGGGGATCCTGATTTAGCTGGGGATCCTATTCAATAGCAGAAGATTCTGAATAACAAGATACTAACATGCAGCTGACGAGCCTTCCCGTCAAGACTTGAGGTCCGTCTTGAAGACTGTAAAAGACGTGAAGAATCGAAAGCGCCGCAAGAGTTCATATTTACACACCATTTGTTCTCTGAATATGGATGATGGCATACTCCCTGAGTGGAAATGATGTCTAAAGGTAGGTGTCCGAGGCATTCCTGCTAGAAAGAGATAGGGTGAGGATAGACGAATAGGAGGCTACGAGCCACCTTACCACCGGAACGAGCAATCGGGTTGGCACGATACTCGTCAACTTCCTCTTGCAACGCATTGATTTCTTCGCGAGATTCGGAGAGAAAATGCTGGAGCTCTGCGTTGTCTCGCTTTAAGGACTCGTTATCGTCTACAAGAGACTCAAGAACTTTAGTGAATTCTATTTGATCTGCGACATTTGAGTGACTGAACTAGAACTCAGTTTGTCAGCGTCCGGCACGTATAAAGATAACTGGAAGCACACCAATTGTTGCAGTACTTCAAGCTGAGAGCGGGCTTCTTGTAGAATGTATTCCGATGACTCTAAACGACTGAGTCTCTTTTCTTGTAAGCCGTCTTGCAACCGGCGTACGTCAGCCTGTAGTTTCACTGCAGAACTTGAGCTGCTGCGAACAAGCGCGAAATCGACCTACTCACAGTTCTTCTCCTTAAGTGCGGAAAAACGCGACTCGGCCAGCTTGGCTCGCTGTGATTCAAATTCACGTTCCTGTTGCAAATCGTCCTTCTCCTTTATTACCGAGGATAAACGCGTCTCCCAGCCCGCTGAACGAGCATGGTGTGCCGCGAGTCGAGAAACTGTATTTTTAGCCTCCTGAATCTCCTGAAGAAGTGTCTTGTTCGATAATTCAGTCACTTCACTGTCCACAAGGGCTTGAGTGAGACGCTGAGATCTGTCAACGTATATCTAGGATGCAACATTCGACGACACTCACCTTTTCCAAAGCATCTTTTTCTCTCGTAAGTGCTCTAAATTTTGACTCCCACTCTTCTCTATCTTCATCGAGGTCGAGTGTCTCACTTCCCTTGGACATGGTTCATCGCGTCATGATTAAATGAGACGATTGCACATACCCCTTGCCGACGCCCGTACGCTTCGTGACGCTGTAACAATGCTTGCCCAACCTCTGAACAGAAAAAATGGCAAATTATCAACCAAGAGATGATCTATTATCATGATGGGGACTATACCTGCACTGAGTATCAACCGACTTTCAAGCTTCGACTTCAGCGAAAACCATGCATTCGCATTCTCGCAATCATCGCGTCCACAGCAGCACACCATCAAAGAAGACTCCGGGGACGGAACACGAGAGAAATTGGCAAGAGCGACCGTCAAGTCATCGATGGTACTTGTTGCGTGGTTGAGGCTACTTGCCAATGGTGATTCCGGCGTAAGAGGTCGGGATAGAGATGAATCATACATTGGCGCAGAGCATTAGCCAAGGTTAGAAATAGGCAAAAGGCGTAAGGGATAGATACAAGAGAAAGGGGAGGAATGTAAAAAAGTGAGTTGAGTGAGGAAGACCTGATCGAGTTGGGAAATAGGGTCACGGTGACCGCGCAAGGCCATCTAAATCGAGCCTTGTTTCATACCAAAAATGCTTGCATTGAGTCGTGAGAATATGTGAGTACTAACAAAATACAGTGTAACACCGAAGACGAGATCATAAATATACCACCAAGAAAAAGTAATGGAACAAATTATTCGCCCATAGGTTGAGCAATGCTATCTACTATCTTCACCAGTAAATCTACCATGAAAAAGAACTCTTCGCCCAGTGCAAGGAACTTGAATGATACTGACAACCCAGACATATTGACTTTGTTAAGTTCTTCCGTACAGCTTTGACCGGAGGGCCCATTGTCGATCGCGCTGGGCGTAGATATCCCGCCCTGTACATTCCGCTTGTCCTGCAAGGCGACACGAATGATATCCGAAACGTATCGTATGATATGTTCATTAGACGAATTTGCGAAAATATGGTTGATATTGAGCTTCTGGTATCTGTGGCGCCAATTAATACAGTTTAGCATCAAGTAAAAGGCGACACTCACGCCATGGAAACAAGTTCGGGATACACTGAGGCAATGTCAGAGAGTATGCTGTACAAAATCTCATTTTCCGCGTCGTGTCCGTGGGCGCTTCGGAGCATGGTAGCGACGAAAGAGGTGACAAAAAGGGCAAGCGTGTAATCACCCTGGATTCCCAAGAATATGGACGACGGTCGGGGAAGGCTTTTCTCGTCATCGAAAGAAGAAGCGCCGGCCTCTGGCAGCCACATATCATCCACCTGACAATCTTTCAAGAGTCGACGATATTCCGTAGGAGAGGTGGATAGTGGAAGGAGTGCTAAGAAATACCCGAGGATATCAGGATGTAATGAGCCTGAGGACCCGTTGGTCAAAGGCTCTGAACGGTTCCATCGAACAGTGACACGAATCAGTGTTCGTAGAGCCGCTTCGGCCGGATCCTTCGTCCTGGTCTCGCGAAGCCCTTTGAAGATGATAGCGGCAAGTGTGAATGAAAAGTTGGTGTCGAAGGATAGGCCCAAATGCTGGTCTAACTCGCCGGCGGCTCCATCGAGATGTATTCGAGCGGCTAGCAGGTACGACGAGATAGATTCACTCCTAAACATCTCCCGTTTGTCCATGACTTCCAGCGTGACCTGAACCATGCGGGCGGCTTCAGGGAAGAAGTCCCTATTACCACACTGGAGAGATGCCACTCCGAGCCAGAAAAGATGTCCTAGGTAGTGTGTGTCGTTCTGGAGACCTGGGACCAACTTAGCCAAGGCGCGCAAAATTCCAACGGCTGGAACCGTGTCTTGCGTTTCCACCATCGCCTCGAGAGCCGTTGAGAAGGTTACCAAACTTTGATAGAAGAAGTCGTCATCAATGTTTGATGTCGCCAGAACTCCCAACACTGTGAATGCCCGCATCTGTATCATCGACGAGTATTGGAATGCTGAGGAAGTGACCAAGCTCATCCAACGGGCACGCCATACATTGAGCAACCCTATCAAAAAAAAAATAGAAGCATCAGGCACAATATACTGAAACAGCATGAAACTAACACAAACCTTTAGTCCCGGCAGAAGCTTCAAGTATTCGGACCAACAATCTTGCAAGACATTCATAATTATCAATGAGTATGGCGTCTTGCGTTGTGTGATAGCTGGTGTATTCGCTCGTTGATGTTGCACGATGCAGGCCAAACAGTTCCAGCGTCCTAGGTTCTGAAAACTCGGTTAATAACTGGCTAAGTTCTGGTAATGGGTCTGCGGAATCCTCCGATCGGGCGATATACATCGACTGCAAGAGGTTCATTGCAATGCCGTAGATTGCTTTCCGGACGATGATCGATCCTATGCCAGCAATCATCATAGTGATATGGACAATCTCAGGGATGTAGAGCTGATTATGGCTGGGTTGCTTGGACTGATAGCCAGCGACGAGACAAAGACGGCTAAGCGTTGCTACTTCATTCCAATGTGAGCTTTCGACCAAAGACTTCGTTTTTGGTGGTGAAGCCTTAATAATCGCCTAATAATACTGAGTCTGAGAAGAAGATTCGTATCGGATAGCGAGGCGCTTACCTTTCGCAGCCTTGCAAATAGCTTGCCCCGAACACTAATTGATGACAAGGAAGCGATGATATGAGCATGCGTTTCGCAGCGGGTTGTGCCAGCTCCAGCGTCGATAGCAGAACGTATTAACTCTTCCAACACAAATTCCGCAGTCTGTGAGTCCAGTTTTCCTACTTCAGCCCACACATGCCGTTGCATAGCAGCAGTCAACTGAAAGTAAAGATTAGCTGAAAAGGACTATGGGGTCTGTCCAGTTGCACTGACCTCAGGATAGGTCAGCGCTATATCAAGCAAACCTCTAATACAATCGCGGAGCCTCGAACCATTACGTTCATGAAGATTACTTGTCGGAGTTGAGAAGTGGGGAAGGTTTTTTATCCAGGGGCTCAGATAGTATAGGCATCCTATCGATTGGCCAATGTGGTTGCCGGACCTCGTGTCCATAGTCATGGTTGTCGACACCTCAGAAATAAAGTCCAGCGTGAGCCGAGGAGCAAATTCAGCGATACGCTCGCTTAATTGAACGACAAAATGACTCGGGTCGCCGGGGATAAAGCCAGCTACAGAAACGTTCAGAGTGTCGCAATTGATACGAGAATGAAGCGAACCTTTCGACGCTACGATGGGGCTTTTATCATAACCAATATAGGTACATACAGCGCCGAGCAGATCATATGCAGCTGTGCGGACTTCTTCGTCGTTTAAGTCAACGCTGAGCATACCGACGTGCAGCAAAGTCGCAGGTACATTGGAGAACCTTGAAAATCTATCACCCAAAGGCGAATGAGTTTCGGTTAGACGGCCTTTGGCCGATCTGATGTTCTTTGCGGAGTTCAGCGGCATACACTGGAAAGGCCATTCGAAAACATACCTTGATAATGTCATCGTATGATTCAGACGAGAGATAGATTGTAGACGCGTTCCGATTCCGTCGAATAATGAACTCGGGAATATCTCGAGTAGCGGTTTTGTAGCAATCGCTGACTTCAGCCATAGGTATGATGTCGGTGGAATGGGTTGCAACACCTGGTCCTGGTGTGAGCTGACGTGAGGTGAGTAAAAAGCGCATGTAATCAAAAGGAATACGCCTACTGCTACTATTCGAATGTGAGAGGAACCGACACTCAGAACGGCAGGCTGACGCCGCTCAAGGTTGATCAAGGTCACGTTTTTGAAAGATACATATCCCTCCCCTTCCAGCTCCGCTACGGGTTACAGTGAGTACAATAATTTCGGGTATTGATGCTACTTGCCTGGATAGCCAAGGTCAGAGACTTCGATATCAGGGACAAGCTTCAATAACTCTTCAACCGACGTGGCCATCCGAAACTCTCGAGCGAGGTGTATTCCTGTAAACTCTGCTCAACGGGAATTAACCTTCAACAGGGAGAGTACGAACCTGCAACAAAGTTTTGGACTCGTTTCAGATACCTCTGCGCTAAGCGATTGACGTTCAGTTTGTAACACCCAATAAATCGTGTTCTGATGTCGGATGGTATTAATTCTATGCAGTACTTCACCCACCGTAACGGTAGCTCCGATTTTGCACTGAAACCAGTGCAGTCGACAATCACGTCAAATTCATTTGCGTCTGACGACGTCTCTAGTGTCTATGGTTGGTTCAGCAGACAGCATATACACAGATATAAATGTTTACTTGGAAGATGTGAAGCATCAAGAGTTCCATGTCTATCGTCTCCACGTCTAGTCTTGCAAGCCTCAAAGCAAACAAAGCCTGTGAATCCTGATAGACTCGTAAGTACTTTTGTCCATCACAACACTGACGACTGACCCCCGGTCTTCGTATGGCAGTGAAGAGCTCCTTCACTTTCGTTGTAGGTTTATCAGCATAACGGTGCATCAGGTCACAATATTCCCGATGGTGTTCTGAATCCTGCATTGAAAGTCGAGGAACTTCAATAGGCGCTCCTAGATCAACAAGCAAAGTGCAAAGCCCGTCCCAAGCCCGTTTCCCAGCTACACCTGTTGAGTCCCCATCGATCGACGGTTTTGAAATGCTGAGAAGCTCTTTTCCGATCTTGTCTGCGTGCTTCTCAAAGAACCGATGGAGTACGATTACATCTGTGTCATCATAGATATATGCGCCTGCCCATTCATCTTTGCTGTCTTCCGCGGTTTTCATTTGCTTCGATCGAGTTAGTGCACGATGAACCAACGATGGTAACATTGACGTACAAGGATCATATTCAGAAATTCGGTCACAAATATGACATGTTCCATCAGAAACTCGTTCAAGCGCATCATATGCGGTTCCTTTCCAAAGAGAATATTGTTAGCTAGGTTTTGGATTATTTTGGCAATGATCATCAAGCCTCGACGAGAGGAATCGTTAGGAAGTTGTATGCCTATGGTCTCCGGGGCTACGACGGCAGGGGAAATGAACCTGAAGCAGGAAAGTGAGTGCATGTTGAGCTCTATGATGCGGGTAAGATTACCGTAAGAACAAGAAAGCGCCAATCGACGTAGTCTTCAAAGACGGATCGTGCCAGCGGTTTACTCTGTTACATACAGCATTCAGTGGAAAGAAATTATTGGCGCATTACACTTACACAGTAGTGGCAATATATTCACAGACTTCTCGAAACATCCTTGGGCGGTGTGTCAGAAACGGAAAACTCTACGGCAAACTACCTACGGTGGGAGTCCCTGGCGCGAATCGCGAATGAGCATCAGAAACTGCTGCGTCAGAAACTGAACATTTTTCTGGTTCTGATGTAGGTCTTGACCGCCGACTTTCGCAGGATCAAGTTCATATCCTGTACCTTCTGGAAGGTTGTTGATGGCCACAACCATAGGTTCAATTAGAGATCGCAGGTACTGATGTCCTTGGATACGGGCAAATGCAGCCAAAAAGCGGTTTCCGATGGAATTACTACGAAAAAGAGCGGCAACGTTTTCTGTACCATATGAGCATTGAGTACGTCAGATAATGTAGGAACATACCAGTCTGTGCAACTTCACGCGTAATCATGACTTTGAGGAGGGCCATCAAAGACGTCCGAGTGTTGAACAAGTTGAGCAGGATATTAATCATGTTATCGATATCTGACGCAGGACAAGTGTCGCATATAGCTTGAGCCAACACCATCTATGAAAATAAATGATACGTGACGTGTTAGCAATCCTGTACTCACATTAGGTTCCCTCACCAACTACGGGAGAATTCTCAACATTAAGCCAGACAAAAAAATACATCAAAGCACGTACATCACACAACCGCTTATATCGATCTATCGTCTCGGCCGGCTCCGTAGCCTCGAACTTTGCGCCTTGACCGATTACCCTGGCAAAGACATGAGCAAATATAGCTCTTTTTCGGTTATCATCGCAGTAGGCTAGGGGCAGACATTGCTTGAATCCGGCCTCCGTGTTCGCCCTGACTAAATGCGACAGTCCAGTAATAACCAATTCCCGAAGTTCAGCCTCTCTGTGTGACACGCGCATGCGCTTGACCGACATCAGACTCCAATCATACCAGGAAATGTGAAATGCACCTACTTTTTGTATAGAACCGACATCGGAGACGCTATCAGACGTCTGGATCGGAGTGAGAATGTATACCCAGAAGAACAAGTGATTACCGACCGGAGCATCAATTTGACAAACCTCTAACCCAGACAGTAGCACATCTGAGTACTTGATGAACTCACGAGTCACAAAATGGGTCCCATCATCCCCTGCGGCGGAAGGTTCGGTTGGCCTGAACTCGAGACGGTCCAAAAGCTTGACAACGGTGCGCAGACACGCCAAATTCAGCTCTGTTCGTGACATGATGTCCCCAGTAGTCTGAAACGTATCCGTCAGGTAACTTGCTTCGTACGGAAATAGGACCAATTCTCACCTGAATCCAATCAGAGACCATGCTGAGAATGCTTAGGCGAGCGATATTGTCTTTGCGCAATGTCAATGCTTCTGTGCGGTCATTGACACTGTCGCAAAGGGTGCAAAACTTGATCTTGTTACGGCGCACTTCTGACCCAAAATGTTGATCGAGACAGGTTGCTAACTCTTGTAAAGTCGTGGTGATGTCAAGATTCATAACGTCGTCCATCCGATCTTGGCTGCTTTCGACCATCAGTTTAAGTATAGCTATACACTGTGTGCATTGTCAGAAACATGACAAGCACAAAATTACACGGACATACTTGCTCCTCCAACAAGCGGAAGTTGTCAAACCGCAATGAGCCGTCCAAAGGGGTGCTCATGGTGTTGCGAATGATGCTATGTGAAAAACAGACGTTAGTGAATGACTAGCCGATATTATGATACGCACTCTTCAAGGAACTTCAACAATTTAGTGTACAGACGTGGACTCAGCTCAGCTCCTAGAGCATCTCGGGCGGTGTTCCGAATTTCAACGTCTTCGTCAAGTAAAATTAACGTAAGCTTGTTAACAAATGTGTGCACCAGGCTCGCTGCATCCTGCGTTCTACGAAACTGATCGGGAAGACACTGGTGGGGGATGACTTTGGATAGTATATCAGCGTCCGAGGCTTCTTCGACACATGCCCCTCCGAGAGCAGCTATGAAGAGTGTGAGGTTATTCCAATGCGATCGATGATCCTAAATGGTCAGTTTTAATTGATGATCGTAACGATGGTATAAAGGACGGTCTTACGGTGGGAGCTCCCAAAAATTCGCTCGATTTGATGGTAGCATCCTCGCCCGAACGCATCATTTCATTCAGGGCTGTCCACCGCCAGTAACACTCCGTCCAGACAGCAATGTGAACGGAAGGAGCGTAAGGTAAAAGGCGTAAGAGTTTCCGAATTCGCTTCTGGTGACCAACACGACCTGTGTTACCGTGAGAAAGGTTTAACAAAGGAGCCGCGCTTTTTTCACTCACTATGGATGAGGACATTCGGATCACCCAACTGCTCGTAGATAGGATGACGCTTTGGCCTGTCTTCGTCGTTGATCAGAGGATTGGTAGGCGCCCCAGGATGTCGCTCTGCGTAGGAGATTAAACGGAGACCCTTAGCCGCCAGGAAGGATACATTGTTATTGCTGGAAGTAAGAGAGACGAGGAAGGCTATTTCGGCCAATATAAATGCTGGAATCCGTCTTGTCGTAAGTTGAATATGCCGGACGTGATCCTCCTAAACAAAAGCATTCAGTACGAAACATATTGAGCAGTACATGGTCCACATACATCCACTTTTGCAACGTACAGCCCCAATAGATCGAGTGCCATTGTTATCCAAAGGTGCTGAGCTTCGACATCTATGCGGGCATCCAGAAGGTTCTTAACAATAGCCATAAGGGTGTTAGGTCTACAAATCGTCAGGATTGGACCCGTTATTCCATGTATGACCACCTACAAAGCATATATTAACCACGCAGTCATCTTGGGAACGTTAGGATCAGTTGGAAGATACGTAAAAACGTGCTCCGTCAGTTTCCTTGACGATATTCCCAGAGATGCTTTTACAGAATTGTCGATCTGCGCATTCCAAAGTCTTGCAACAGCCGTCGTCCACGAGTCAATTTCTTCTTCGCTAAGATACTTAAAACCAAAATCGGGAGACATTCGCCATAGCGAAAGTATAGCGAGGATGAGCACTTCTCTGTCGGGAAGAGGTGAAATCTCTAGAGATTTCTTGGCCTTCGGACGGCTGGCTGGTCTCTTCATGATGCCAAATTGATCCACCTCGCTCCGGTGAACACATGTAGTCTACATGAGTAAGTGAACAATTCACCAAACGAGAATGAAATTATCTTGCCTTCAGTATATTAAGGAACCGTCGTGCTATAATGGGTTCTAGGTTCTTGAGAGATCTCTGCCAACTAAACTTCGAACTCTGGAAGAGAATAATCATTATTAACTCATGCCGAAGAGTCAAGACTGGGCGAACCTCCTGGTACAATGTTTTACATGCACGGACTATGCAGATCTTGACCGCTTCCGATTTATCTGGTTCCACACATGCCTTGAACAGCGGTAGGGATTCCTCTTCGGGGAGAAATCGGAAAATAAACACTAAAAGGTCAGCGTAAAGCGAAATGTCAACGGATTCATGTTGGGGGTCCCAAAAGGGTTTAGTCGCGGTATTGTGAAACAAATCGCTCTACGAAAGTGTGAGCAAAGACTTTCTGGGTACTAAATTTGCTACCTTTATTTCATGAATGATGTCGTACGCGAGTAAGCGAAGAGGCACTTCTTCATTGCCACTTGGGTCGATGTACATGGCTGCACGGCAAATGTCTAACGCGCAGACTAGACCCAGCTCCCGTAATCTTGCTTGAGCAGATATTTGCCGCCGAATGTCTTCTAGAAACTTGTCCGATTTCTGTCCGCGGCCAGAAAAAACGTCGTGCGACAACCTATCAGGGGTGAGGAAGAGAATAGCTATGAGTGCCGGCCACATTGTTCGTTCGGACCCGACTGTGACTCTTGGGTAAAGATAGTCAAATACTCTCTCCGGAACACTATCCATCTTTAGCCGCCCCTTGGAAACTTCGTTGAACTCAGCAGGACAGTTCCTTATCCAGTTCCAGACGGCAAGTCGTAGAGGATTTGCAAAGGCGACATGGGTTTCGGGTGTCATATTAACGAGAAGGGACGACAGTTCTGCACGAGACAATGAGGTGCAATGTATTCCATTGCAAGAAGAACTTACCATTTAAACCTTGCACAAGGCGTGTCTTATCGAGGAGACTATGCGATAGGAACTGGATATCGATGGTGTCGACATCACCATCATTCTGAGAAAGTTGGTGAATCTTCATCCGTAGTCGTTCAAATACTACATTCCAATTTGATGCAGAAATATGGAAAATTATCCGGCCGGTATACTTTTCGATCAACGCATTCAACGTGTAATAAGAATTAACAGCAGACATAGGTGTTCGTTGCGTGGTGACGTCTGTTCGGGTCGGCGTAAGAGACGCGATGCTCATATTGCCAGACTTGACAGATGTGGAAGATGCTCGAGGTTTGAGGTCATGAGAAAACGTGTCAGCATAATCAGTCGGTGAGTCAGTTCCCTCTGACGAAAACGCCGAGCTCGCGAGTTCATAGTCACGGAACGTGATATCTACTGAGGGGATCCAGTCCATCATCAGAGGTGGCTCTGTTTGTGCAGATTGTCGTAAAAATGGGATCATCAAAATGAGCAGGTATCGGGCGCAATTATCTTCCATGGGTGGCTGCTCTAATGGAGGAGAAGTGAATGTTGCAGTTGTTGCTGTCCCCCTGGACATGAATGATGGAACGGGAGATTCTGGGGCAGAACCTGGGGCTCGGTGACTAGCTTGAGATCTTGAACGTGGAGTGCTTTGTGGCCTGGACGACACGCCTGCAGCTAGAGCCTTCATGATGAAAAGTTGTGATTGCAGGACTGGGATATTGAGGTCAGGCTTTAAAATGTAAATAAGGATTCCTCTGTGAACGTAGCCGCTACTTACCTTGAGGAGTTCATCCAGCAACTCGCCCATCGCTAATGATATTGATTCCCAAGAGTCCTGACTCAACCTGACAAGGGCATTAACTGCTTGGCGCGTAGCTCCATCAGACTCCAGTTGGTGCAAGGTCTTTCCTGACCGGACGGGAAGCTGACAACAGAGAAAGACTGTCAACACTAAGATTAGTATGCATAAGGGACCGACGCACCAGCAACCGAAGCCTCTGTATTAGTGCATGCACGATTTTCTTCTGCTGCTCGTTCCGAGGATTTTGAGAGCCTCCATGGTGTGAATCCTGGCTCTTGTGCACGCGCGAACTGCTGGCGACAGAGGCGGATGAGGCAATCATACCTGCAACAGACGGCCGTCGACTCGGTTCCATGCCGGTCCACCCAAGGTGGTATGCCGTCAAAAAACACCGAAGAAAGAGAGGGAAAGAGCAGGAAGAGAGATGACTTGGATGAGATTTTTTCTGTCGTATGTTTGCTCGAGAAACAAAGCCCTTGCACAACCACCCAAAATTGGGCCAATAGAAGTGCAGTGGCGAGTTTCGCGCTGATGTAAGCAGCCGGCGGCACTCTGACGCGGTCCATTCATTCAGTCATTTTCAACTTCGGGGTTACTCAGGATTACTCCTAGGTTGCACGCTTATCTAGTACCGGTCGCTCTTATGTTTTGTAATGAGTCAATCGAACAAATTTCCATTGCACCAATACCCCTCTTAGGCGTCTCATTTGTTATTGAGACACTAGAACCTTCGGAATTCCGAACCGACAATCGATATCGATCTGACCTTCCTTCCTGGGATTTCTACGTAGACAGTTCGGTGAAGGAGTTTTGGGCTAGCGCAAATATTTTGAGTATCCAGGTTCACAACTTTATTTCACTTACATACAACGAAGTTCTTAACCTCTGGTCCTAACAGGTACACCATAGAGCTGACCAACTAGTTATTTCTGCAGAGATTTTGAGCTTATTGATATTCTTACTCATCACCACATGAGTAGGCGAGCCTATGCAAACTTAAGCCTTATATGTAGCGTGATCAACGTTCGGAACCGATGGATGCGCCTACCCTGAGAAATTTAAAGACAAATGGGAATTTCCTTGTAGTGACTTAGTATATCAGTAAAATCAGTGAATCTGATGGACTCCCAGATACCTGTTCAGTATCGTACCTGGCCGAGAAATGCTACTTCAAATAGACTGACACATCTTTCATTAGCGCTGTTTCATTGCGGCTTTAGCTTCACGTGAAGACAACCTTATGCAAAGAGAGGTCCAGAGCCCCAAGTCCCTTAGACTTCCGCGTGAGAAGAATAAACGATCGTGTACGAGCGCGTATGAGCGTGTCAGGTCAAAGGCAATAACAGACATCGCGACCCGTTTCCCAACAGTCAGACGATACGAAATGTATCCTACCATTTCAGGTTTTCTTCTCTCCGAGCAAACAGCATTAGCTACTGAATTCATTCAATGCCTCCCACATCGGAAAAGGCAAATTGGAAACAATGATGTTTCGAAAGACACTATTTGACCGGTAAACTCATCCTGTCAGCTGTCCCAGCGAGGCCGTGAGACGAAAGATGTTAGTACTAAGTAGGCGGACAATGACATCTACCGAGCAGGATAACAATAGCTTATGGAATACAGAGTAATCAAGTGATGCTACTGTTTTCCATCGAGGATACACCCCTTCTGTTAGGCTGGAATGATGCAAGGCAATGAGGAGCAGGAGCAAAGCTGAGGAAGACGAGACGCGTCGCGTTGGTTCCATCTCACGTGTCAAATTGTCATTACCCTCGTGGCGTTTACGTGCTTGAGGCATCGGACTTAATATCAGCCCTTAGGAAAGGGTATGACGCAGAACAATGGCAGACTCAGACCGAGTCGTCTTGACGAGTGATGCTGAGAAGTCCAGAGTTTTTAGCCGAGATTGTGCAGTTTGAGAGGCTATATATTGGTAGTGCCCTGAAGATTGCGAAAAGTAGGCTCCTCTAAAGGATTTCTGAGCGTTGGGCGTGGAATAACGCGCAGCCTGGCGCTAAGAGCCAGGAACGCGCTTAATGGAAGATGCACAGCATTGGACCCACATAGATCAATATAAGTGCCGAAGTAAGTATGTATGTCAGAAGGTGGGAAAGAATATTGATGAAACTTTGATGTCCTTCAACTGCACATTGCAGCACCCTGTCCGTCGTGCCATTGTGCCATTGTACCCTATCTTGAGCTGAGGAGATGGCATTAGATGTATTCCGCTGGAAAGACGGAGATACGGAGATTCAAAGTTGTTTTGGTTAGATTGATGACATTCGTTTCGCAGATTGGTGCCCAGGAATCGAGAATCAGGGTAATGGGTAGCGTATTAGGAGCTCTTCGACCGGTTTCGGCAACTCCGCAATTGTTTTTCCCGACTCCGCAAAATTTCAAACGCAGCCTGCGCAAGGTATAAAGTGACCAGGAGCCCCTTGCGTGGTGCCCTTTCCGCCCTCCAGTTCCGACGCCGTTCTGCTTGGATTATTCGTGCGTCCTCTCTGCCATTGCACCAATCGGCGCCCATCCTACCGGCCTCACTCCTTTGCAGTCGTTTTTTCTAGTCGATAATCGTCGTTCCGCATTGTTCATCGCTTGTTTCGCTCTTCGTCTCCTGATTATCCATTTATCTCTCTGGTTGTCGCATCTTCGCTTCAGTTATTCAGTTATCTCACCAAGGAAAAGAAGGAAAAACCGTTACATCAGTTTTCGTCTGCTCTCATATCGATATCCGCATTTTGATTTCATATATCTTCGACCCGACCGGCGCACCCCCATGTCGCGCACTGATCAGCATGATTACGGCAGCCCTCCCGGCTTGGGGTTCATGAATACTACCGATGAGAGGGAAGCACCACATCGTAGTAGTACTCCAAAGCCATCATTTTCAACTGTGGACCGTAGGACCTCCGGAACATTGTCTAATTATCCGTTATACACGAGCACAGGGCCGAGGTCAGTAGGTTTGGACTGGGGGGAGCCTTCAACTGGATGGGAAACATCTCGACCAAACACAGACAATGCTCAGACAGGCGCGATCCAAGCATCCACCAGCTCACCATTCTCTCTCTTCAACCACCATCATCCCTCTTCCTCACCATCGTCCTCGCCGTTGTTCTCCATCAGCGACCGCGTCGACAGAGATACCTTCCGTGCGACCCATCAATCACCCCCGGCTCCCGTGGCTCAGCCCGTTGCCCCCAACACCTCTCGCTCTACTCTTTGGTGGGGTGAACTAGAGCCTTGGATGGACGAAGAATACGCTAAACAGGTTTGTTCGCTGATGAGTTGGGATCCAGTAGGCATCAAGGTACCTCATCCGGCCCCTGACCCCGCCACGGGCCAGCAGTCCAACAATCCTGGCTACTGTTTCCTTACTTTTCCCACCCCTGCCCATGCCGCTTCTGTGCTCTCTCAGGTCAATTCCACAAATGGCGGGTCCTCCGCTCTGACGATGCCGAACTCGACGAAACCCTTCGTACTCAATTGGGCGTCTTCCATCCCCTCCACTACCCCGGTTACAGCCTCATTTCCCGCTTCTAACGTGCTTGGTTCCCCACAGTATCCCAAGGAGTATAGCATATTCGTTGGCGATCTCGCACCAGAGACGTCTAACTCGGATCTTGTTGCCGTTTTTCGGAATCCAGTGCTCGGTCTTCGCAGCGATCGAGAGCCTAAATTCATACGCCCTTTCCTTAGCTGTAAGAGCGCAAAAATCATGTTGGATCCGGTTACCGGAGTATCCCGGGGCTATGGCTTTGTGAGGTTTGTGCTATATAGGTTTAATTTTAAAGCTCCCTCATATAGTCAATAGATTTACAGATGAAAAGGATCAGCAGCGAGCTCTAGTTGAGATGCACGGTCTATACTGTCTTTCGCGACCAAGTGCGTGTCATGTTGTCTTCCGTGCCGCATATACTTACCCTTTATTGCCAGTGAGAATATCACCAGCGACTGCGAAGTTCAAGCCACCTGCTATGATGCCTTCTCACGAACTTCCCCAAGTTAAATTTCCGCCGACATCTGGTACGAGTGGTCAAGAACAGGGTGGCGTCACCATCGCGGTGCCCTTACCTGCTCTGACTCATACCAAGAGCGTTTCTGCCCCTATCGCCGCCACGACCTCGAACTCTTCCCTTAACTCTGCTAGTTCGGGAACTTCAATAGAAGGTTCGAATTCTGGGACTACCCTTAGCTCGGGTACTGGGTCCAGCGCCAGCATATCATCTTCTACTTTCAGTGTCAATACAGAAGATATGATGAACCTTCCAGACCACGTTCTAGCCCAAATTGCTCAGCAGTATGCCAACGGTGAACGGGAACCCCCCAAGGCCAATGCAGCCTCCACTTCAATCACATCTCAATACGCGCAAGATCGAGCTCAGAGGCCAGCGGATTCTGTCGGATCGAGATATTTCTCGGAAGAATCCTGGAAGCATCATGCACAAGCGCAAGCTATCCTTGGGAACCTCATAGGTCCCAACGGAGAGCAGCTCACTTCAACAGACCCGTATAATACGACAGTCTTTGTTGGAGGATTGTCGCCTCTCATTTCTGAGGACACTCTCAGGACGTTCTTTGCGCCTTTTGGCGACATCCATTATGTACGTTTCTACTTCATAGATTAGACTCCGTCTCAATCATTCTTTTCAGGTCAAAGTTCCCGTTGGTAAACACTGTGGTTTTGTCCAATTTGTTCGCAAGTCAGACGCAGAACGAGCCATTGAAAAGATGCAAGGCTTCCCTGTAGGAGGCAGTCGGATTCGTTTGAGCTGGGGCCGCAGTCAATGTAAGCGTCTGCAAGTCTTCTTCCAATTGTTCGACTGCTAATATTTACTTGATAGATAAAGCGGCACAGGCCGCTGCCCAAGCAGCGCAGACTGCTGCATTACAAAGTCAGATGACCTCTTTCATGAGCCCTCTATCATCCGATCAAGCTGTTCAAGTTCTATCAAGGCTAGGATATCTCACTCCCCCGAAAGACGACGTTTCATTCTCTATCGAGAACAGGTTGCAGTTCCTCGGCATCCCTCGGGAAATCCCGCATCCATTTGACACCAATTATGCCCCGGCTGTTTTCGCAACCGAAACCCTACCCCCAGTCTCGTCACAGTTCGCCCCGTTCTCACCCGATGCTAGTATATTCGGCGAAGAGCTGAAGCGACGCGAGTCGTACACACACAATGACTTGCATCCCTATTCGTCAAAATCCTTCTCTTCTGGGTTCTATCCTATATCATCCGAAGATATAACAGGTCATGACTCAGATGCTGGAAGTGCGACCACCGCAAAGCCCTCTTCTTCTACGCGATCCGGAGGGGGTACAAGATATGGGCCATTCTTGAGGAACGCTGCCAATCGCGCCCCTGGACGCCCTGAGCCTCCTATTTCACGTCCATCGTCGGGACAAACGTCAGCGCGAGAGATCGTTGCACAGGAGTTGGATGCCATGCACGATCTAAATGGTACTTTGGCCAGTCTTGACCTAGATCGTGATCGACTTTGGAAGTCTCCTACCGAAAGCTCGGATAGCGGAGGATCCGTTCAGTTCCAACTGACTATGAACGGGTCTCCTTCACCGTAGTGACTGGCCCCTTTTCACTTCTGCACTTTTTTTACGATTCGATTCGCACCAGCATCTTTCTTGTCACATGTTTACTTTCAGCGGCTATAATGCCGTCGTCGCGACGCATGTTTCTTTATTATGGTTGGAGATGGTTTTCGTTTTCATTGCTACGTCCATGTTTCGCTATCCAAATTCTTTATATTTTCGTTTCCTATTCTCTGCACACGAAAGTGAGACCCTTTCATTCGCTCCCCACTCCCCGCTTTCGCATTTTAATGGTTTCGCCCATTTTATATATCATCTCTGTCTCTCTCTGTCTCCTCGCTATCAGCCTCGAATTCGTTTTCACAAGTACATACACATCATCCATCCTAGCTCCTCGTACAGTCCTAACGTTTTGTTTTGTTGTCTCTGTTGGAAATATCTCTGTCATTATATAAAACTCGCGCCTCCTATCAGATGGCATAGTAGTAATGTCATACAAATACAATTCACTTGTTCTCAGGATTGTGTCCCTTGAGATAGCAAGTAACAAAATTTTCTTCCGGCTTTGGGGAACGATCAGTCTGGTCACCATCGTTTGTGTGTTCATATATCATTAAGCAGCTCCCTTTCTAGTATTGTGAAGGTATATTCTCTTTGACCCAAAGGATCTCCGCTTCCGAGTTTCGTGGCGGTGGATTGATGCCATTTATTCCCCACAGGCGTCGCTGCAGTAAGACACCTTTCAAGCTCTGCATTTTCCAATAAAAAGACACAGGTACTCACGTCCATCTCTGCAATCTGTATCTCCCAGTCAGCTCCACGGGCCTTGAGGAATGGCTCCAGTGCTTTCTCATATTTCTCCATGAATACTTTCTTGTACTCATCACTGGAGGTTTTTCAAATACGCGAGGATCACAGCGCCATCTGAGCATACCTGTAATGTGTAGCCATGTGATGCACGACTATGCGGACGAAGTTGTCGGTAGCTTCTGCTCCGATGTGGAAGTTCTCTTTGTCCACCTCGACGAAGATGACGACGACGTAGAATTTGGGCAGGTGAGAGTAGCATTGTTGGACAGCTTGAACTACAGCAGTTTTATCCTCCTTGGAGTAGAATCCGACGGGAGTATAAAAGCGGTGGAGAGGCATTTTTGTAGATACATTTTGATAACCTCATCTTGGGCTCATCCAGGTTTTATGCAAGCCTCAAGCTCCAATGTACTATTGGTTCGGTATCATACTACCCTGACCGATCTCGGTTACTAAGTCTCTGTAATATCCTCGGTCAGACGACTCGAGATCAATATATATCTACCTCTCTTTGTTTCCGAGTCTCACAAGTCTCTCATCGGTATTTAGACTCGAATTCGTTGTTTCTGTTAGAAATGACTCTGTTCTTATGTAAAACTCGCGTTTAGTTTTCAGATGACATGGTAGTACTACAGCTCAATTTCGTTATGGCGAACTCCGGTATCTAAATATGTCTTGCTGCCAAAATCATGATGGATACGGTTTGCATAGCTAAATTTAGCCCGGCAGAGCACGACAGCGTCGTGCCGAACCTTTCCCCGATTTGGGATTTCTTCTGCACTCACTCAAAATGTCCACCGTCGGTGGTTTTGTCCCTTTGCCAGTTTCTTATTCTGCATCCGTGGTACACTATATCTATGCCCGTGCTCATGAGGGCTCCAAAAAGGCTGCCAAACAAGTATGGCCTGCGGGTCGGACGCTGTTTCTAGCGAATTTACCTCCAGATGCGACAGAACGCGAACTTTCTCTATTCCTAAAAGCTCACGGAACCGTGGAAAGGGTGTCTTTCTCAGAGGACAAAGAAAATGATACTGTGGAGGAAAACGATGATAGCGAGAGCGATGAGGAGATAGACATGGAGACCGAGGCAGGGGTTGTTGCAGAGGGAGAGGACATCCAACCGAAGAAACGACGGCGACTGGATAAAACAAAGCCTCCCCAGCCCCCACAAGTTATTCCGCTTCCGACAAAACCCCTTCGCACTCTGCGCCGTACGGGTCAAATGGCCCATGTCGTTTTCCTCGATTCTTCCTCTGTGGAGCGCGCTCTCCAACCACCAAAGAAGCCTCGTCCTTGGCCGACGTCAGACGAACCCTCAGGATTGGCTCATTATCTGACTTTGTACGACTCCCTGCGGCCTCCACTTGACGCTGTCCGTGCGCATGCCGACTCGGCAATGGAACTGTACGAGTTTGAGTTGGCCAAAACGAAGCAGAAATCAAAGTATCGCAAGGGAGAAGCTATTGTTGATGAGGATGGCTTCACACTTGTTACGAGAGGTGGCGCATACGGCCAAACTGTGGGTGGTGGTGTTGCTGTGGCGAGTAAAAAGTTCCAGAGGAGTGGCGAGACGAGTAACAGGAATCGGAAGAAGAAGGAAAGCAAGGAGAAGACCGAGTTTTATGCGTTCCAGAAAGCCGAGAACCAGCGGAAGGGTATTTGTTTTTTATGGTCATTTCCCTACCTTTTTCCCCTTACGCTTTGTTTGCAGATTTAATGAAGCTCAAGCAGAACTGGGAAGAGACAAAAGCAAAAGTGGAAAAACTGAAAGCGTCCCGACGTTTCAAACCTTATTAGGTTGTCGGTACTTACGAGTGCGTCGACATGAACTCGAAACCAATGACATACGCTTTGCGTTTTATTCTTACTATCTCTCGTGCCATTCTTCTAAAGGCGGGGGTGGTTCTAATAGCAACGCTGCACGAGTCCGTTTATGTTAGGAGACTTTACTCGGTGTTTGTGCTGCTGAATATGGTTCTACCTGGATACTTCAGAAAGGGTCAGAGCAAGGCGAAGCGACTGTCACTGTTCCATTTTCTGGACGATCGGTGAAAGAACATGGACACTGTTATACTAGCAATGCCAACTTCACAGAAAATTCTTCCCCGTCTATTGCGACGTTTGCCCGACAATACGGGTGTTGCAGGACTCTGAAAGATACAGTTTTTAATCTTGGATTTGACTTTGTAAAATCAACAACCGGCTCATTGAGAAAAAAAACATTGCAAGTCCCAAATTCCAAACAATGGACTCGCATATCCGATTAATATTGCTATCAAGCATCTCTCATAGATATATCTGTCGGAATGATCTAACGTCTGTACAGGGATTTAAGACAGGCACATGAACTCCTTCTATTCGATTAGTAGTGTTAAATAGGCGGGGGAGTAGTTTCAGACAGTGCATCGTGTCCCAGTAGTGTGTGCTAAATGAGGATCATAGATCAAAAGGAGAGACCTTTATTACCACAGAAAACGGCATTGAGTGGCTACTAGATGGATATTCAGATGAGCGTGGTTCAAATATTGTACATACAATGAAAAAGTGCTGAGACTATGCTTTGAACGCGGTCAGCAGTAAAGAAACTCAAGGTCTACTCAAGCTGTGACAAGTTATATACCGTCAAATGCAGATGTAGATTCATTAGTCCGAGTAAAGAACACAAGGCTGCAAAGAGATTTCGAGAATATGCATGGAGACGACTGGGCGTTCATGTTGACCAGGGTTGCGCATGAAACCCTTCAGTCTTGATACCCCGTGGTTTCGGACCGGCAACTTACCGGCGAATTACTACAAGGGAAATCGGTAAAAAAACGCTGACTTACCTGTCTCCGGAGATTGCGATAGTTTCTTGTCACGTGACCAGTGAAGTTAATCCTCCCGCTTTTTGTCGGACCGGTATTTCACCGGTAAAATACCCAGGGATTTTGTTGAAGTAAGTTTAGATAGAGGGAGACCATGCGACACGTTAAAAAGAATCGTATCAATACTAGGCCTCTGGGAGGGCGATTTTCCGAATATGGTAACAATAGGATCACGTTTTTAGATCATGTGACCGGTAAGTTACCGCTACGGTACTAAACTCTGTGGAGTAAGTGACGGTAACTTACACCCGCCGGATTATCGTGCGCAGCCCTAATTATCTAATATCAGACCAATGACCGTCGGTCCTATTACCGAATCCCGATAGCCAAAAAGAGTTCAGACCCCAGCGTGACTCGAACACGCGACCCCGAGATTGTGGCATATACTGCAATCTCATGCTATAACCACTTAGCTATGGAGTCCTATTTACAATTCTAATTTACGCAAATATATTCACCTTTTTGGTGAACCATCGCGGTATCTCCTCACTTTACCCTACAACGCGTCGGCGTCTTATCCTCTCCTAGTCATGTCAGAGTCTGAGAAATTTTGGCTACTTAAGGCGGAACCTGACCCCCGGCTTGTCAAGGGAAAGGACGTAAAGGTAAAGTTCCGTATTCGAATCGAAGTGAATGTCATTCACGATTTGGTACTAGGTGCAGTCACTCTTTTTGACTGCTGTAACGTTTTATGGACGTCCCGATAGTTCAGCGTCGACGATTTTGAGACCATAGGTACATCATCCTGGGAGGGTGTTCGCAACTACGAGGCTAGAAATCTTATGAAGGAGATGAAAGTTGGGGACAAGGTAGAAAAGGCCCAGTGTTGTCACTGATCCAGTCAACCTACTAACGCGTTCCAGGCTCTTTTCTACCATTCAAACTGCAAAGTTCCTGGTCAGTCTTGCCATTTGCTCCCGCGGAGTGAATTTGACGCGTTACTATGGCATCAAGGAATCGCAGCGTTCGCTGAGGTCTGCTAACCCTGTCCCATCCCACTTGCTTTCATTTATGCACGTTTGACAGGTCGCCAAGGAAGCATATCCTGATTGTATGTAGACATTCCCAGCTAGAATCGCTGAATGCTCAATTTGGGTGCAGATACTGCTTGGGATCCGTATGTTGCTCACGACTTTGTTGTCCCATGCATAATAACATTTATGCCCTAAGTTCGCATCCATACTTCGACCCTGTGTGTCATATCTTTCAATATTTACGGTGTTATTCATAGCCACTGTCTTCTAGAAAACAGATAAGGAGAAACCAAAATGGTTCATGATCGACCTCAAGTTTACCGCACGAGCACAACACTTCGTCCCTCTGTCCTTCTTGCGTTACATAGGCTCCCAGATGATCTCCAAGAGTACCGAATCTATACCAGAAACGATCCATTATATCAGTCAGTCTGACATAGAAGCCATTAGGTGTAAGTCCCTCCGCTTCTTGGCGTTCTCCTACCTTTAATACTTCTTAGCTATGGACCTCGTCACTCGTGGACGTCTAAGCATTCAGCGTGTGGATAAAAAAGCCTGGGCTGCGATTAAGCTTTTGTCGGAAAAAGGAGGCTGGGAAGAACTGAATATCAAGCCAGAGCAGAAGAGACAGACAGCGAAGGCCGCTTCTGGTAAAAAAACGATCAAGGTCGCTGATGATGGTAAGGATGGTCGGTCAGGACGTGAGGAGAGCGACGATGAATTGTCGAAACCGACAAC
Organism: Armillaria sp. CMW 4456; assembly: GCA_028551335.1. NCBI lineage: Eukaryota > Fungi > Basidiomycota > Agaricomycetes > Agaricales > Physalacriaceae > Armillaria > Armillaria sp. CMW 4456. The sequence goes on from JANDKJ010000329.1 coordinate 253,317, forward strand.
TCCGAAGCGAGGAAAGAAGCGGAAAGCAGCCACACTTCCAGACGAAATTCGACCCACTCGTAGGTCGACTAGGCATCACCCAAATGAGCCTGTATGAATATTTCTATTATATTTCTCCATTTTCCAGTCGTACCTTTGTGTAACATGATATTGTCTAATAGCCCGTTATGTTATTTGGGTGACGTCACTTCATCTTTCTCCACCATGAACTGTCTACGACGCACCAACATTCTCGCTCCCGTCCACCAACGAACGTTCTATTACCAGTCATCTCGTCTTATTCACTCTAGTCCTCACCGGAGAAGTCTAAGCGATCACGACAGAGGCAGAGGACTGACCAACATCCTTGCCGACGACAATCCGCCACCTGTACAAGTCAAGAGGATAACCAATGGAGGCATTCAGCTAGTCGACGGACTTATTCTACCTTCGGCGTGCATTTTCCTTGAAGGACAGGTGTTTCTATGGGATGTACCACAAAATTTGTGGGAGGGATGGGGGAAAGAACACCTGGAGATTTTTGATCTTGTTTCCCCCAGACCCGGTCTGTTTTTCATCTTTTTCAATGATCAGCGTACGCTAATAAGTAGCAGAAATTTTGCTTCTCGGTACGGGTGCGCGATTAGTGCAGCCACCATCATTCGTTCGGACATACATGAACCGACTAGGCGTCCAAGTGGATACGATGGATACCGTGCGTCAGCTATGTTTTGAGAAATCACTATCTGACCTCTGCCCACTCTCTTCAGAAAAATGCATGTTCGACGTATAACGTACTGGCGGAGGAAGGCCGACGCGTGGCCGCTGCGTTACTTCCTGTTTCACCTCACTTGTGGCAAAAGACGTTTGTACCTGCGAAATGAGGGCTGATATGTATGTACGTCTTAGACTTCGTGAGATAGGGCATAAAAGCTAAAGTTGTCCCAATTTTCGTCCATTTTTCACTATCATCCAGTTTGTCACCCTTGCGCACTGAGACTACTCGCACCATGATCATGTATATCGCTGGGCATGCCCTATGTCGGTCTTACTGATGAATTTGAATTGATCAAAGGATGGATTTCATATGCAGTATCATGAAATTTTACCTGTGTCTCTCGAAAAAAGGATCTTGACCAACAATATGCGAAGTGTATCTATTGGCAGCTTCAATCTACAAGAATTCTAACTATGGTGAAACAGTCAAACACGCATTTCATATCATTCTTGTGCTTCTAACAATATTAATTGCTGTTTGTCTCCTTTTCTTGGTCTCAGTGTTCGAGAAATACGCATTGGCAATGACGAGACTTCTGTTTGGGATTTTCATGGCCAGAACACCATCTACGAGCATAGCAACTACCATACAGCTCAAGGGTAGACCCGATAAATCGGGACCTTGGATAGTACGTTGCCTTACTATGATCGTTCTACTTGAGTAAGAACTCTTGACATGACAGAACCATGTACCGCTCGCTGAAATGGAATTTCAATACTACTGATTGTATCCAGAAGGTCAATATCTGTGTCGGAGACCGTTGCTATTCAACTAAATTCATCGGCTCATTCCGATTCGTTGATATTCTAGAACAAAATACAGACATGAAGTTTATAATCATCAGGTGATAGCCTGGGATGTTTATCTGTTGTGCACGATCAAGCTGCTCGCTTAGTCTCACAACAGAATCTAGTACTCCGAAGGTCTGTTCTCTTTGACCCAGAGAGCTTCCGCTTCCGAGTTTCGTGGCGGAGGATTAATGCCATTTATTCCCCACAGGCGTCGCTGCAGTAAAACACACCCCGTCAACTTCCAAATTCTGCATTTCCAAGACAAAGACACCGGTACTCACATCCATCTCTGCAATCTGTATCTCCCAATCAGCTCCTCGGGCCTTGATAAACGGCTCTAATGCCTTCTCGTATTTCTTCATAAACTCTTTCTTGTATTCATCACTAGGTGGCCTTTTCAACTGCGTATCGATTTCAAGTGACGTGTGAACATACTCAAAACGGGCAGCCATGTGATGCACGACTACGCGGACGAAGTTGTCGGTAGCCTCCTCCCCGACATAGAAGTTCTCTTTGTCCACCTCAATGAAGATGACAACGACGTAAAATTTGGGCAGGAGGGGGTAACATTGTTGTACGGCTTTGACTACAGCAGTTTTGTCCTCCTTGGAATAGAACCCGACCGGGGTGTAGAAGCGGTGGAGAGGCATATTTGTGGATACATCTTAGAAAGCATCCTGGGCTCGTTTTATACGAAGGCTGAGTCGCTGGGTTCCAAAACATCAACGGTTCGGTATCACACTACTATGACCGACCTCGGTTACTAACCCTCTTTCATGGCCTCGGTCAGAAACACGAAGTCAAGCGATCTCAGTAAGAAGCCGCTTACTTGTCGTGAACCGGAATATAAATACACGCATTCATTCGATTACCGAGATGAAGTCTTTAGAACGGTGCATATTACAGCACAATACAAAAAGTTTCGTACAAAGGCTAGCCTTCGATGATCGGCTCTTACATTCTGGGAGGTAGTAGGTACGCATGTACGTGGTAAGGATGAACCTAGTCACTGCTATGTCCTATTCCTGCTGTGCTAGGGATGGGTGAAGTTGATATAACCCAACAAATCATCCCACAAAATTGTGAAATAGCCTCCTGGCTGTATGGTAGGCATGTTTGTGGAGTACTACACCAAACGCCAGACAAGGTTGTGCTATCATGAGAAATGAACAATCGGGCTAGGCCATGTGATATTGCGATTTCTGGGACCGCACGGATCTTGCGTAAGTCTTTCCGGATAACGGTAGCTAAGTACAGATATGTGATAGCATGGGACAAGAAAGCGAAGGCAGATGATCACCTGTTAACGGAAGCGGAGCTCTACTAGTTCCAGGACTCGAAGTTTGAATAGACTAGGCCAAGGGTGCCTCCCTGTGTGTAGATAGAACGTAGCTATGAGTTTCACCGGCAACCAATTGCGATGGAGTTAAGATGCGTTACTTCTGAGTAGGACTTATGGAATTAATAACTCCCACCTCTGAGAACTGAGCTCTATTGATTGCAGAAGACATCTATATTGACGAAGAATAATTGTAAGATCTCAGTCGGCGCAACGTAGACGAAACGACCGAGGTATTTGACTATCTACTGTGAGTATATATATGTGATCGAAAGAAAGGAGTCGTGTATATGTAAATAGAAGTAAAAGTAGGCACGAAAATTATAGTAAAACATACGGATAATCTCCAATAATCTGTGCTTAAGCAGTGCTTTCATTTTTCATGGGCTGAAACAGAACAACACGAGTCATTGGCTCAGGGAAGAGAAACCGACGTGATGCTCCCCACTAAGGCGGCGAAACGCTAGTTGAAACTTTCATGCAAGCATACAGTAGTAGCTGCCCTACCAATGGTCCCAGGATGTCTGCATACAGAAAATTATTATTAGGTCAGTGGTTCTCAATCTTGCGTCGCAAGTGTCTTTGACTTTCTTGCTGGAATATTCGTTGAAAAATGAGGGAAGATCGTTGGCTGCTGTGAAATACCGATCCTTGACGACGCTGATTTGCGCTGATCATACACGAGAATTGGCTACTGCATTGTAAAACGACATGAGTTCAGATGAAACGACGGGTGTTGGTACTTACAATGTTTGGACTCTATCCAGGAGGCGGCGTAATGCGATTATGCGGCTACAGGATATTGAAGGAGGTAAGGCCTGGAGAACATAGCACGCTGTACGGGGTGGACATCTGCTGTGAATAGAAGGACTGACATATTTAATTGCTGTGGTATTTCTTCTTTTTGGATGAGCGAACAGACGGGAAACAGTCAAGAAGTTCAAAAATTCAGACGTAGGAACCGAAGAGGGCTGTGTCGAACCCGTTTTGAGTCAGTAAATCCCATCTCAGCTGGGCGGTGTGTGTATAGCCACCGCAGCAATTCCTGAGGAGATGGAACGGAAGAGTCACCACGCTCACGGAGTCGACTCCGAAACCGTAGGATGTGATGTTGACTACGCTAACAAGTCATTCTGTGTCAGAAAATGGGTTACCATCAACTTACGGGCAAGCAGTACGCACAGAAAACTCGGGTCGGGTTTGCCAAAACTGCCTTGATTGAGAAGCCGGGAACAGCACTTGGGCAGCTATAAAAACCCCCAGTGGTTAGAAGATCATTCAGAACATTTTCGCCCGAAGAATGAAGTTCATCCTTCCCTTGTTGTTCGTGCTGTGGGTGTCTGTGACAGCCCAGGCGGGGGTCATTGCCCGTGGTGCGTTATCTTTGACAGCATTTCAGTCATGCAAGCTGATTTATAATAGATGGGACCAATCCCGCCACGTCCATCAGCGATATTTCCCAACCTAGTAAGGCTTCCATCCTCTTTTTGTGATCGGGGAGTTCATTGATGTTGCAGAGACCAACCACACCACTGGCACTCCTAAAACCAATTTCTTGGCCAGCATGGCGGAGCCGGTCAAGGACAAAGATTTGAGGCTCTGAACTGAGTGCGTCCATATGTGATATACCAAATCTGTGAGTATGTATGCCCCAATAGAAGTCATGACTTACCTTCTGACCTGCATTCACAGATTGTTGAATCCTACATAATTTACTCGCATGCCTACGTACAATAATACTACTCCCCCCTAATACGATACCTGCCAAGCTAAGGACACTGATAGTATCTGCCACAATAGTTGTTAAACCAATGTAAATATCAGACGCTGATAAATATGCGACTTAGTGTTCTTCTCGTACCTTACTCAGTAAGTTCGCTATACAATCAGACATGACGGAAGCCATGCTCGTGGTTCCTAACGCAAAATCATGATATATGAAAAGATATGAAAAGCATACTCTTCATACTCTTCAACTTGGAATGCCTGGAGGTAGACTGGCACGATTACTTACTCTGCATCCATAAAGTCGGAGAAACATCACGCCTAGACCGACTGTCAGAAACTGGAAATGTCACCACAGACAGAATATCCTAATGGGCGGGTACTAATAGTGGGAGCCCGGGCTTTTCGGTGGGTGCTAAACTGCTAAAAAGAAAATCTTGACATCCTTTACAAGAAAATAAAGGACTCAATATCATCTATATCTTCGACTCGCTTTAAACGAATACGTTCCAAGTGGTGTTGGTGTTGGTGTTGTTGTGAAAAGACGATACGTAAGTACCCGACGTGACTGACCTCGGACAAACCTTAGGCCGGTGACTCGGACCGACTCAGCCGCCCAGCGGCATTCAGTGTTCATTTGTGAGCTTTTTGTTTCCACAAAGGTTATAGCTATCCTTTGTCCTTGCCAATTTGGGTTCATTACTATGTAGCCATGGTATAAAATGTCTACGCGCTGTTTCGAAATTCCCCAAAAGCAGATCATCTGGAAAGACATCTTCCTTCTCTTTCACCGGTTCTGCGTTCCCTACTTTCTAAACTATATTAGTAGAGGTGAATTTTCTAATCTTCCATGGCCTTTTCATACTAATTCACCCTTGAGAAGAATAGCAATGGCGTCGGAACTCGGCAATATCACCGGTGAAGAAACATCTAGACCACCTCGCCACTGGCAGCATTCCAGCTATTCTACATCCTACGTTGTTTCTGACTTGGAGGACGTGGAATACATGTCGGCATCCTCTATCAGGACCTCCATTTATCCAGACGTTAATGCAATCAACATGCAGCCCACTATTACTAGTGTTCCAACAAGACGGACTCACGGTCCACTGACTTCTGCATTAAGGCAACCTCTACCACTACGCTCTCCAGCAGAAAGGTCGGAGAATCCCAGGCTCACTGAATATATCACAAGACCCCCTGGCCAAATTTCTCGTCATCGTCGTTCACCTGGTTGGTGTCAGCTAGTTTTCACTGGATTTATCGGCGGAGTTATTGTCGCTGTGTTGTATAGGATCATGCTTGTGATCGCTTTCACTTGGTATACGAATCATGGCTTCGTCTGACTAGTTTTCTGAACCGGAATTCCTCCTATTCCAATCACGATCATCTCCTAATGCCTACAAGTTCTTCCTTACCCAGAGTGTTCAATGAGGTATCGTGAATACTCGCACATTGGGTGTCCAATTTCAGCTCACCAAGAAGATCTGTTACATTCTGACAAACGATAAAGGCGCACGAAATCTAGGTGGCTACAACGGTACGATCAACGATGTTTAAAAGAGTACGTGGGAAGTGATTCTTACGACAGAACTGATATCACAATACATGCGGTGTGGGTGAAAAGATGTGGAATGGTATGAAGAAGCAATACAACGAGACGACCAAGAACGGGTAAAAATATAGCGATAAGACAAAGCAAGCATCTAAGTAGGTTCATCAATAAGCAGGTAACAATGGAGAACGAAGAAACACACCAGAGTCATGAGAGTCGTTAAACCGCCCAATCATCAATTCCGGACCCATACGTGCGCCCCCCGCCCCAACCTCTATTCATCCGGTCCTCCATTCGATCCTCTGAAGGAATTCTACCTCCCATCAGCCATCCCAGCCACCAGCTCTGCGGCTCCTCATCCGTTTTATCCCGCCTCTTACTCTTCCGCCTCTTCTGCTTGCCTGGGAATTTACCACCCGGTCGTGTCTCAGCATACGACTCTGGGAGTTCGGCAAAGCTGATACGCTTGGGCGTCGAACGTCCCGAACTGGAACTCGTGCTGAGGGAAATCCCAAGCATATCGGGTATGCTTAGAGCGGAGGACGTACGAGGAGTGGTGCTAGAGGAAGACGATTGTTTGAGAGCAGAATGTCGAGGAGGGGAAGGTGGACGGGTAGATGAGGAATGGATAGCTTTGGTGAACAGACGTGATATAGAAGCAGTGGCAGTGGAAGTCCCTGCTTCAGCAAGGGGAGCAGGAGAGATAGGCATGAAATAAGGAGGCTTTTTGGGTTCAGGTGCTGGCGGCGGGGGTTGTTCATCTAGAATTTTACGTAGACACCTCACCGTCTCTTTGACTGGGTAGCCGTCTGATGAACTAGAGGAGGGAGAAGACTCCTCGATAGTGGGCGACATAGGCCGGTGAGGCGACATGGTGAGCTTTGGTGTTCGAGAACGAGAACGTATGTCTATGGAGAGTGATTCCGAAACCGTCTTTCGTTCGGAATCCGGAGATTTGGATTGGTGCGGCGATTTGGACTTGTTTAATTTAATACGGGAAGTGGGGGAACGGGAATGAGCACCACGTTCAGTACTGGCGCTCGAGCCGCGTCGAGAAAGGAAAGAAGCCGACGTGAAAGTAGATGAAGGAGTGGATGATCCTGATAACGAGGGTCGGGTCATTAAAGACGACAGCATGTTGTAAGCGCGAACTGAAGAAGGCGGTGGCGCCGGAACAGGGAATGTGGGAGAAGAATACGCGGAAGGGGCGGACCGAAGGCCAAGGGTGGAAGGTAGGATGATCGTGTCGTCGTCGTTGCTAACGACGTATTGCGTCAGAGCACGAGGGGGTGGAGACACCAGCTGGGACCGGACCTGCGGCTGCAGTCGCAAGTGAGGCTCGTTCGTAGCAGTGCGAAACTCGGTAGACGAGCGCCTTCGATGTAGATGTCGATACATGTCCAACGAAGGGGTAGATATGGGCAAGCTCATACTGATGTTGCCCTCCAACGAGTGCCCACTAGTTTCGCCGAACAAGGAATCGACACCCTGGCTGATCTGTTCGAGATCGTCCGCCCAAGCATGATGGATGTCTCGGTTACTCCGTATTCTAGATGATAGCTTTCTTGCACTGATCTCCAGGGTGGACTCGGCAGGGGAGTCTGAGGAGAGTAAAGTCGACATGCTTGTCTGAGTAGATATCGAGCTCTGTAACAATGCGTTAGACATTTCTAAAGCGTGAACGCTGCGTTCTAGTAGAGAATCCAAGTAAGGATCGGCGGATGTTGGACTAGACCGCCTCCTTCTATGAGCAGGATTTCGCCGTTTCCGACGTGGTGATGGCGATGGTGTCGTCGCTGACGGAACAGTTGGTCTTGGAGGCAAGAAGATATCCTGGCCTGAATCTGGATCAGTGTCTTCGTCAGCCTCTTCTGCGCTGTCTGGGTAACCCGGGGGCAAATCAGAAGGCGTCTCCACCTCAGGCCTTTGCCAATTGTTGGCAGAGATATATTCGGGAAGCGTTGACGTCGTGTCCGACGACAGACGTAAAGCCGAGATACGTTTTCGGTGCGTCCGACGAGGATGGGGAGAGCTATTCATCATTAAAAAATGAATGCCGTCAAATATATAGATGAAGTAATGCGATTCTGCGCCTGAACACGGTATCGAGTCAGAGCGCAGCCGCAAAGGCGAATGCCAATTATTGGCCGGTGAGAGTAAAAGGAAAAGGGAGGCACATGGTCTCACTGATGGGGTCCCTTATTTGATAATTACTTGTTTAATTATTTACCGACCTTGGAAAATGTACCAAGACCCCAGAGACTGCACTTCTCCCTTCACGTCGTCCCTTATGGTTGTCGGTATAAAGTATGCTACACTTTTTTGTTTACAGACAGGCTTATCCTTATACCCAAGGTTTTCTAGCCTGACGATCACAAGACTGTATCTGCAGCTATCTACTCTGGTAAGCAAAACTACGAGAAACTCCCGCGGGGGCTTCTTTACAAGAGAACCCCATTACCGGAAGGACCTGGTCACTATTTCCCGTGTAACCGTCTGCTGAGTACGCCGAATCTATCTTCGTTCTGATTTGATGGTGTACCTTTCATTTTAAGATGATCATGGAATCAATCCTCCACAAAGCAGAAAAATCTCCACAAGCCACTGACCTAGGTTTGTTTTTGCTCAGAAACGCAAGCATATCTTTCTCTCATTCTCATCTTGTCCGATGCTACAAATCATATGTAATCCGTCGTCTTTTCTCTCTAGCAATACTTATAGCCAACAACTGTCAAAGAATACGGCGATATCAAAACAGGTGCTTATATGTTGGGACTCAGCGAGTTCCTTGAAACGCTTGTCTGCATTGATCTCTTATACACTCCTGGACTCGGCGCCTCAGCTATCTTTCAACTATCGCTGCTCTCGAATCCTTCATGCCTCCAGGTGTAGTCATCCTCCTTGTCACAGTCATCAGCTTCGCGATGCACGTCCACAGTTTTCGGCGCTCAGTCGGCTCCCAAGACCCGCAGCTCAAATCTGCAGTAGACCAATGTTTCGCAAGCAATTCTTCCCTCAGCTACGCTGCAGGAAGATGCCCGTTCCTCATAGATTGCATCCTGGACTCGATTACGAGTGCTCAATCTGCAGGACTCTCCGCCGGAGCGAGCATCTCAGCTCTCTTACCCACAGTCCTGGCTTTGATCGGTGAGTCGCAAACTGCACTTTTGCTCAGTGCTCAGACCGTCTGACGAAAACGCGAACATACAGGCACTAGTCCAATCGAGCTGATGGAAACTTTTTTCTCCTCACCGCTCCGTGCAGTGGCTATGTGTGTTTTTGGGATTGGTCTTCCCTCGGGTCTCTTTCGACAGCTTTCCCCTGGTCCAATTTGGCGTGCCTCCTCGTCGCGTACAGTTACACGGCTTATACACGTCCGACAATGCACCACTCCGCGAGGTGTTCTAGAACGTATTCTAGCAGATCTAGCGATCCTCGCCCTCGCAGGGGTCACGCTATGGCGGACGTGGCTCGTAGGCTCAATAACGATGGTGACATTCCGATGCGAGTACTCTTGGTTACTCTTCTGTTGGCCCATGGCATGCCTGGGCTGGCTAGTAATCGCCATTCTAGGCTGTTTTGTTGTTGCGGAAGACATTTCCATCACGTTCCAAGAGCGAGAGATTTCTTGGAGAGAAACTTTACTTCTGCCTTATAGATTTCAGCCTCTGCAGCGACGAGTGGAAGCTGGTGTAAATGGCTATTCATCACTTAATCTTCTGGGAACAGAGGAAATGGTGAACATGGACCAAAGGAGTACGAGCGTTGGCATCTAACACTCTGTTCAACCGGACGTCAATAGTTCAGCATCTACCTCAATGCCTCTTACCCCGCATCCATCTTCCTCGGTTACAGTCACATTCACCTTGCGCTGGGAAGGATTATGGCAGTGGTACGAAGCCGCTCTGGAAACTGTTGCAGTGGTAAGTCATGCTCTATTGGTCTCTTTGCTTTCCTTAATCCTATCATTCGCTGATTACTTGTTTACGTTTTCAAAGGGAATATACTTATACGGAACTATAGTTTTGGGAAGCACGTTATTTTTGACTGGCGAGCAAAGCATCATATATTTGGTGATCACTGTGCTCAGCTTGGCGGCAAGTAGGATCATTAATTCCGCCCTACCATAATCGCGACGTTCTTTCATTCGGGGATCTTTCATGCATCAGTCCTCCCACTTTTCCTATGACGGAACTAAGTTCCTCAAGACTAAGGAAGAGAGGTGCGAGGAACCTCGTAAACGGAGCGGGCGAGGACTTGATGAATTCGACTGTCGGAAGCAAATATCAAGCTATCTTCAGCATCACTGTGTTTATTAAATAAAACTAATAATACACCCTATTGAGTCAGTCATTTCCATCCACAATTCCTGGGGTCCCGAGGTCGTGTTCTATCACAGCCGCTCACAGCCCTTATCCATGCCGCATGATCACTTCCCGTTTCCTGCACTAACCGATTAATAACGCTGTGTAAGAAAAAAAGGGTGGAAATATGGAAAAGCATGAGTTATTTGTAGTTGTAATATGAAATGTCCAAGAAATGATGAGATAAAGACCACAACACCACCCTACTACCACGATAGAAAGTGGGTCGCCTCATCCGTCTAAAGTCTACTTTACGGTATAAGCATATCTGGTATAGTTTCCTCACGCCGCCCCCTTGATAGCAGCGGGCATCGTGAACTTTTCGAATGGTCCTGCCAGCACCTCTAACCTCTTCTGCGATGCGAATCCCAGGAACTTCAAGTAAGGTGTGTAGTAATAAGGGGTGGTCCACAAGAAACCACGCCCATACTGAGCTCCGATCTTGTCATAATCCGCTGGGACATAGATGAGTACTTGGTATCTCCCGAAGGTAAGCGTGGCTGACCTTGCAGACCGGTACGGAGATCAAGCCACGTCTTAGTCACATCAGTAAGGATTGAAGCTACACCCCATCTGACTGCCTACGTATGGATAGCGCTAAGATAGAGTGGCCGAAGGAGGTATATATATCTTACCTCCATCATGTGCTCGGGGTTGTTTACGGTCCATACCATAATCTTCTTATTCGCCGTCTTGCACTCTTCTCTGAACCTGTCGACACATCAGTCACTCCCGACGATTAGAAGGCAGAAGGGCCCACTTCTGACCGTCGGCCGACGTGAGCACGCCAAACCTGACCGAGAAGACTTCACAGTCGTCCCAGAAATATTTACGCGACAGATATAGGCTTTCTCCGATATGCGATCGTCTGCAATATGGCAAGATGGCTTTGGCGTGTGACAAGAATCGCGGATGCCACAGTCCCAGGAGAATTCTTGGAGCCAGGTTGACTTCCCAGTCAGGTTGAGAAGAAATGATTTCGTTCATCAGCTTGAACAATCGCTCAGGGTCGTTCTGGGGCTTTACGTCGACATTGAACTTGACGTGTGAATTCTCAGGCTACAGGCGGAGGGGCAGCACTTGATTAGCCTCCAGATACACGACGACTGGATTCACCGACCTTCATGAGCAGTGCGACGGTCTCCGCGAATGTAGGGATAGCTTGCACTGGTGCCTTTCTCGTCCGGACATGCTCCATTCCATCTTCGCCATACCATCGACGTTCCTTTATCTTACCTGCGGCACAATGAGCTATGTCCGTCGGCATGGAGGGCGGCAGCTTACCTGTGGAGTCCGTCGTTCGCTGAAGTTCTGGAAGGACATCAGCTGAAACGAAGCGCCGAGGAGCCCGTTTACCTTACCCGGGTCGTGGAACATTACAACGACGTTATCCAACGATACGTGGACGTCTGCTGACGATGGTTACGGGGCGTAAAGCGCGGAAACCCAACGGCATGAAATACCGCTCTCTATGCCTTCCGCCCCATCCCTGATGGCAGCTTCGAAACTTGCTAGTGTATTCTCAGGATATGCTGCTGAGGCCTGGGATGTAGGATGAGAACTGGGCTACCCATCCCTTATCGCATGTTCTACTCACTCCTCTGTGCCCCCAGCACTCTACGGATACGTTTACAACGTTACTTGGTATCCAGTCCATTCGGTGCAGAATGCCTACCTGGAAGAGCTCTAGGTTGGTTCATGACCGGACGACGTAGGCGAAGTAAGAAGTCAAAAAAACGGGGTGAAAAGATGAAGCCACCCCAAGGTCCTGGACGTTTTATAGTCAGGCGCATCAGCAGTGAAGGTTAGGTGAGACTTCTATCTCAGGTGCATGATTTGTAACCTTCCTAATTGGTCAATGCTGCGACAGAAACGTGTGCGACGTAACGTTGATACTCTACGCCTCCTCTTACAGGCTCGTGCAACGACGAATCCTGCTACGCACATGCGTTCTTAAAAAATATCCATTGGCTCGGGGACCATCGTATCTTGTATATCTATCTGTCACTGGGTGAATCAAGGAATATCACACTGATATTGACGGCCAAAGTGCTTTTCTGTGTCTCTGGCTTTGAATTCCACCCGGCGTTTCCGAAACCAGTTATTCACGGTCTTCCGGCATAAAATGCGACATCTGACTTTGGTATGGCGTATTCTACTCTCGGGCGCGATTTGCCTCTTTACTGCACAGGGCTGGGAATTTCCTCTTTGACGAACGCCCTTGAAACAATCTGCGGAAATATGGTCTCGTGAATGCTTGACACAGGTAATGTGGCCATTCTAGTCGGGTGTTGAAGTCTCGATTGAATGTATGTAGTTCCGAAAGATGCCAATTTGCATCCAGTGACCTAGGCCTGCAGAGTTCTAAATTTTTATGCAAAAGACCGCCATCATATCAGAACACATGACGGCTATCACACGCTGACGGAATGGACAGTTTTATGACAGTAGTTCGCGACATTAAGACAAAGAGAACAGGTTTTCCTTTCGGTCTTCAGGTTTCCAGGATTGAAGCACGCCGTTTGCTTACCTCTCGTTCTTTCTCCTCGTGCTGTGGTTGCAAATCCAAATAAGATGTCTACGATGAACAAGATCCGCCCTGACAAGGTGAACGCCAGAGAAATCCCCCTTCATCCAGATCCTTGATCCGTCTGCTGTATCTCTCTTTCTACGGCAACGCTTACGTGTATTCTGAGACGAAGATCAACTGCGTTGTACCGTTACCGTACATGCCCTGTCATGTTTGCGCGTCAGAGTGAAGATGTATTTTCTTCTTACTGATGACTTTTGTAATGTTCAGGTATACGATGAAGAGACACAGTAATGGGTATACCACAATACGGTTCTGCGTTGCGTAGACGCCACTGTCCAAAACGTAGCCCGTCCATAGTCCGATTGCTTCCAGTAGCGAGGTAATTTACTTAATTATCGTCTAAGCTCCTCCCTGACGTGACAAGCTTCGGCTGTTCTCACTATTCAACGAAGGTCGGCTCTCTGAACAGAAGCACCCAAGAAGGGGGGAGAGATATTTCTGCGTACTCTTCAGCTCTCCGTCCATCACGTCAACCAGAAATGACTCGGATATTGTGAGTCTCAAACAGTTGTTTTGGGAATCGACCTTGGCGTTCCGTACGTGATTCTACTGAAGCATCCTCGCTTGTCGGTCTCAAGCTCATGAGCTAAGATTATTTTTCAGTCGATGCGAACGCCTGAATATGATGTAATCACCCATATCAAGCAGGGAGAAACAATCAGGCATTCATTTAAGGAGCGGGGCCATCAACAAAATCACAAAAAAAAGAACGCATCGAACAGTCCTATCTCCGTTTGATGTCGCGTCTCTTTGAATATGGCGGTAAGCTATCTGCGTATCTGGTAATTCAGCGTTGGGGTAACTTCCATAGGCACCTACCATGTTCCCGGGTAATGTAAGTGCTTCCGTACAAAATTACGATCGATGGGCGATGTACGCTGAACCTGGTTTACTATCGTGTTTAGAGGCAAGGGTGAATCCGATTGTACATTGTACCAAGCAATGCCAATGACTAGTTCCTGAACTTCCATATATGTGCATTTTTCAAAGTGAACCTTTGAAAACCGCCGTGAGCAATAAACAAAAATGGCAGTGTTCGATCTGCGGACTCTATTACCTACACACCATCTCTCTCACTCCCATCTGACGCCGAACTCGGTTCCGCGGGGCACCCTCACGTGGGGAAATGAGCCTCTCACCTCTCGTCATTGCGACGTAAACGTGAGGGAATATTCCCAAGACCAAATGTCACCACATAATGACTGGACCCTGAGAAGGGCCTCATTTCTCGAAGAAGCTTACTACATAGACCTTGTGAGACCGTCCCGTACAATGAGCCTGATCGTCATGAATCTTGTCATGAGTAGAAGACATATCCTGAATCGTCCTTACCACGGTGCTATAACATGCCGTCCCAGCTGACCATTCATACAAGATCCGATGCACACTAGGATAGTTGAGATCCTGGCACGTTCTTCCAAATCGCCACAAAGATTAACCAATTTTAATGACTCAGTCACAACTTCAAAGGCCTGTTAATGTTCTAACTTTGGGAAGACTATTGGTTGCGCTCCAGCCAGCGACGGACAAGTCGCAACCTGTAAATGCAGTAGAAGCAACAATGACACCATTTGGAATAGTAGACGAAAGAATTGGTGCGACGTAGCTCTAATACTTCTCTTCAAAAGTCAACCTCAAGTTAACACGCTAAGCACCGCCCTCCTACTATAAAGCGACGGCTATGACTGCATGGCAAGGCACTTTTTCCCTCCAAGTTAGTACAATAATTAGTATGAGTACATGACAGAAGGTCCTCCAAGCCCGGGGCCTCAAAGTTAAATGCAAGTTGAATGAAAGTGACTCCCGGCCCGTGCTTCCGGCGAAAGCCGACGATCAGCAACACGTTCGCGTTTCAATGGGACTGTGATGTTGTCCTCAAACATTGTCCGACGTGTCACGAAAGGCCCCGACGCTCACTTTCGACGACTATCATCTTCATTCCATATACCCCAGCACTCGATATACGTCTCTCAATCAACAGATCCATACTTCAATCTTTCCGTCGAAGACTGGTTCGTCACGCCCGTTCGATGGTTGTGTCAAACACAATATGACAAAAGTTGGGTTGAAGGCTGTTTAGAAACAAAACTCCAGAGAGTCCACTCCTTTTCATCTACCGCGACAAACCATGCGTTGTTATTGGTCGAAACCAAAATCCTTGGAAGGAAATCAACTTGACAGCCTTGCGAGATATGCCTTCCGTTCCATTTGTGCGTCGCAGAAGCGGGGGTGGTACAGTCTATCATGTGCGTGTTTCTGCTGTTACAGGTACATTACATTGTCTGCTCACGAGGCTGTTTCAGGACCTCGGAAATACCAATTACTCCATCCATTTACCCCGGCATTCTTTCGACCGAAGCGTAACTGCACAGATCATATTACGGGCTGTACGGTCATTGGGGGTCAATGCCAACGTTAATGATAGGAACGATATCTGTATTGAGGGCAAAAAGATATGTATACACCTGCTTCGTAGCCATCAGCGGTCGCTTATTTTGTTCTTGGTTGAAGCACATTTCTGGCTCTGCATATAAAATCGTGAAAAACCGCGCTTATCACCACGGAACCATGCTCATATCTACTCGACTTGAGACGCTGGGTGAGCTTCTACGGTCTAGAAAAGTGGGTGTGATTTCTGTTGCTGGAGGTGCAGGCACATGGCGTAAATTATTCGTCAGAGCTCATAGCAGTGTTGGTCTCTCATGAGACTTCTTCCTGTTATTCATCACCCTTGTTTTGTAAGGCTATGAGGTTAAATTACTAATCAAGAATTTTAGGACTCGATGCTCACGAAAGGCGTGGCCTCTGTGCCGTCACCAGTATGCAACCTCAGGCAGCATAATGTTAATATAAGCCATGAACAATTTTGTGAGGCTGCGATCAACGAGTTCCGTCGCGTATACGACGTTGACGAGGAGGCAAAGGCTGTTTTTCACTTCCCACCAAATAGACTATTTGATACTATCATAGGTGCAACGGATAAGCGAGGATACCGACTTGGTAGATCTAGATGATGTCCACAAGGGTGTTACTGAGTTATTGGTAGGTTTCTTAATCCATTGTAGACCGTAGAAGGATTTGACGAATGTTTTCTCTCAGAGTTGGGAATGGGCATACGGACAGACACCCGAATTCACATATACGAAGGATGTCGTGTTCGAATGGGGCAATGTGGCACGTCACTTTCATCCTACCGAAAGTAAAATCTCTCATTCTCAGCCAGGCGGCCAAAATCAAATCGAAACACGGTGTTATCTTGGAAAGTTCTGTCCAAATATCGAATGCAGCGTCTGTTAGTGAAGGGTTGAGGCAGGAAACAGAGAACATGGCATCCTCATTGAATGGGCAGAGATATGGATCTATACCTCCAGACGCTCTGATATCATCTAGTATAGGTCCCAAAGAAGACGTGCAATGGTGGCTGCACGACATGATGTGGAACTGAAATAGAGATACGCGTGCTAGAGTAGACTTGATGAACGCTTCGCGTTTAGCTCGAAGTAGAGAAGAATTTCACGCGATGACTCAGTAGTAGGAAAATCTGTTCGGATGCTGTATGGTTTCCTACAATTCAATTGTCGATTTGACCTAACTAAAGTATCAGTTACTTTGGAGGTAACAGGTCACCGATATGGGTTGGAGACCTATGCGGTGAGCATGAGAGGTCCTCCGCAGTTACGGTAAAAAGTAAGAAGGGTCAAGCCTCCAGGTTGCGTCGGAGAACGTCTATTGACGGAGCAATAGGATCGTCCTGTAGGCCGAAATATCAATCAACGACGGTGGTACAGGACCTCCCCAAACGGGACACTCACCGACTGGCCCCGGACGTGGCCGGTCAAGAGTTTGTCCCGTTTCATCATCATCTCATCCCAGCTATCGATACCATATCGTGGAGGCTAAAATATATTCAAGAAATTGAACATCGTCGTTGAGGATGCAGTGTATCTACTGACTTTGCCAAGGTTTTGCCAACGCTGTGATGCTGAAAACAATGTGCCCGCTGCGCTAATCATAACGGTAGCGAGGGCTGTATATAATTAATGAGTGTGCTGCAAATGAATTTACGACGTAGTATTCATACCGAACGGCAGTAGTGCTTCCCATGGGACTGGCATGATGGGCGGAGGAGCGTTGAAGTTTGGTGGTGTTTGTGTCCCCGGAAGCTTCCGCCCAGCCCTCGGGGTAGTAACACGGTGCAACCGAAGACCCTGTGTCTCTATCCGTTATGATGCAGAAGATTGAGTTATTTAAT
The DNA here is from genome assembly GCA_028551335.1 of Armillaria sp. CMW 4456. Lineage (NCBI taxonomy): Eukaryota > Fungi > Basidiomycota > Agaricomycetes > Agaricales > Physalacriaceae > Armillaria > Armillaria sp. CMW 4456. Next base: position 270,693 of record JANDKJ010000329.1, read on the forward strand.
CTTGTAACTAAGAACATAATCGGTGGCGATACTGTCTCATTACGAGTTTAAAGTTTGCATAAGAAATAAAGATACTATAAGCTATAGCAGTCGTTAACTTCTTTTTCAATAGGTTCTGGAAAATTACTGGTTGTTTTGGGGTGCATAAAAGTCCATCAATGATAATTCGGGGTCAAGGGGGCCAGTCTCGGACTCTGGTATGTCGATGTTTTCGGACAAGTTCAGATTTGATGTACCACACTCCAGCTGCAGAGCGTTCTGGAGTCCTGTAGAGTAATAGAGATCGGATGATGTCGTAGAGGGGATCGGGTTATGATTTAATGGTGGTTGGTAGGGCTCGTAGTATTCTGAGATATAGATGGAGCTGTTACTGAAAGAAGGCGCGCTTCCGGGTGAGATGCCGTGATCTAGGATAACCCCTGCAGGATACGGGGTATGAGGATAACGATCATCGCCTGTACTGTGCCGTGCGCCATGTCTCAGTTGTTCAGTAGCAACATCCGTAGAATTTGATAGGGCGCTACCTAGAGAACTAAGAGACTCGGCTGGAATGTCCCAAGGACTGTGCATGTCCAGAGACGTTGATGATTCACGATATTCACCCATATCAGTGAAAGGCGAAGGCTCGTATGGAGAGTAAGAGTTCAAGGAGGAAAATGTAGGGTCAGAAATGTCAACAAGATCTGTTTGAGCTGTTGACACCTCTGAATGATTTGAATCGTTCGGAATATCGTGAAATGGTTGAGAACGCCGGTTGAGGTCGTTAGATGAATAGGAAGCAGAATCCCCATATGATGTGATCTGCCGCCGTCTCCTCAAGGATGGTCTGGTGTGTGGAACCGAAAGTTCAGAATGATTTGATAACTCAAAGTTCTGCCTGTCGTATTCTGGAGGCGGCGGGGAACTTCCGTGCAATGTAGTCCGCCGGGGTCTTTGCAAGGGCGAGATTAGGTATGGCAATGGAGACCATTTGTCACGCATTCCATCGAACATCATAGGAGAGCACGCATTGAGTTGTGGACCACGAGGTGTACCACTGGAAGATCTTGTATGAGATATCAGGCACTGTTTTCGGCAGCAAAAGGACCTGACGACGAGCAAACCTTGCATCCCTTGCATTGCGGCGTAAATGATCACCATGGTGTCCATATTCCGGTACCAACGCAAAGCCTTCTGAGTGAATACCTTCTGTCTTTGAACCAGCACCGTCTAGACCATTTCGGAGAGGGTTTTCAGCAAAAGCCGAGGGGATTCAGCATGACGAACCTTCCTGAGGGATGTTTGATGGGGCAATAGGTGAAAAAGTCGTAGAGCTTTCATGGTAATCCCAGTCAAAGGTACTGAACTGAATGTCAGGCTGCCCTTGGACCCTTGAAGCCTGCCTGCGCGCGTGTCGCCAAACGTTCTACGGGAAGGTTTAGGCGCAGAAAGCATCATGGGAATTGACGACACAAACCATACGATCCGTTTGAGCCTTGGGAGCCCTCGAAGCCTTGGGTTTTGTTGTCAGCCCTAGATGATGGAGTCAACGGTGCGCCACACATTCGTCCATAATCATTACCACTAGGCTTAGCGTTCTTGAGAGAAATTTCATCTTCTCCGGCATTTCTGCGGTTCATCCCATGTAGAGCGCAAAAAACCTCTGGTGATGCTAGGCCGTGGCCAACTATCCAGCAGGCCAGTTACCTTCATTATATACTTCAGATGGGGGGCGCATGTTAGATGTGTGTACAGTGGTCGGACCATATTGAATGAATGGTGTCTTACCGGTCCCACAATACCTGGCCAATACTCCTACCCAAGGATGAAAAATGGCGCCATGAGATCATTCCAAGGTGGATTCGGTGGAGACTCGAGGCTTCGATCATGATCGCGTGTTTTGCGCTTGCTTACGTACGCACGCTCCGCCTCTTTAGGAAGAGGTACTTTCACATGATCACCTACAAGCTTGACGTGAGGCACGAACGGCTCAAGCGTGTGTCCCGCTAAGCTAGGGAGTGGGGCAGAGGTCAATCGCCCGGCCCGTTTGGCCCGGTTTTTCCCCACGTCCCCAAAGATTGCGCTCACACTTCTCCGCTCGCGCTCTCACTCTCATCGCTCGCTGGTCCTTTCGTCGCTCGCTTTTTCATCCCACCCGCCAACTCCCCTTCTGTGTTTGGGTTGTTCCTGGCTGGACGCTGCAGCACCGTCTCGCAGTGGTTCCACGGCACAGGTGCATCCCAGACACCTGAGATTTCAGCACCTGCCTTCTTTCAAGTCCGAGCCTTTCTCCTCTCTTTCCCGGACCTCTTTTTTGGTTGGTCCTCCTTCCGCTCGACTTGTTCATCCCTCGGTGCTGACTCCTCTCTCTCCCCAATCCAAGAGATCCTTGGATTTCTTGGTTCACTAGCTTTTCAATGTCGTTTTTCTCATTTCTATTCTATCTACAGGCTTCATTCCCTTTCCTCTCTCCTCCTCTTCCTTTCAGACATCGTTTGTCCCACCTCCCTAGCTTGGCTCATAAACTTACAGCTTCACTCATAGCTTTGAGGGCAAGATTGTGCTCTCTGCTTAGGGTTCAAGGGAAGGCAGAGTGACTTTATAGATTACATCTAGTACTCGAGGCAGTTGATGATAGATGTTGGAAGTCTTGCGGTCAATCCCAGGTAACGACGCGTGTTTTACTCATTTTGAGATGCAGATGATGGCATGTTAGATTTATACACCTATGCTTCTCTCCCATCAGAACTAGGAACTTCAGTTCTGTCCTAAGCTCTGTGGTGCAACACACGGGCGCGTCGGAGCACTTTTAAGAAAATACTAGCGCGTACAGATTATTTCAGACTTGTTTCTACACCGAAATTACCCACTCTCTCGTTCTTAGTACTTTGCACGAGTCGAAAGCAGACTCAAACACAAAACAGACTCGGTGTTCTTCAGTGATTTCTCAGAACACTGGTGTTAATAGAGCCATAATGACTTACTAATAGCTTCAGAGTGATAACCCCGCGCGTGTATGTATTGCTGGCTGTAACGTGATTATATATCCTGAACCGGAAGCCTGGGATTTGTCCAAGTATGTCGTGGAAACATCTCCAAGCAGACATGGCTGTGGCATTCAATTGAACGAGTGGCATTACTCCAGGGCAGCTCTAAAACAGAGGCAGTCGTGTGCATTCACACCCTTCTCTCCATCAAGATAAAAGCACGCTACGACGAGGTGGAAAAAATTCCTTCAACGCATCATCCCATCGACACGCAACGTGGACACCCTGAACAATCAGCCTGGACGTCACATTTGCATTCTTGCACAAGTGCTTATCTCCATTTACCAGGAAGTGATTGATTATACAACCTGCAGTACACGAGATATTTGTTAGGGTCGATGAACAATGTGAATATCAGGCATGGTTCCAAATGATTATGCAGTCGTGGTCCGTATGCTGTATGTATATATATGTATAGTTACATGAAAATGAAGAAACGAAACAAAAAAGTGTGGTCATCATCATCTCGCAGCGGGACGACGGCCTCTCAGCGTCTCTTGAGAAGCCGAGTTCAAGTGACTGTCAGAAAGCTCGGATCCAGACGTAGCGCCGGCCCGTAATCGTGAGGAGGTCCGAATAGTGTTGGAACGAGGTGGTGCTGCAATCTTTCGTCTCTTCAGTTTTGGTTGCGTCGTGTGTCCATTCAAACTGCTTTCCCTTTCCGAGGTGGCAGAGTTCCCGTCGGACTGCTCGGGTCTGGGCTCGGCAGCTAAGGCGGGTTTGAGTGTTTGGCGCCGCCTAGCGACTACGACACGTCTCCGAGGTTTAACAACAATATCTCGTTGTTGAACGGCACGACGAGATATGGGAGACGCTCTTGTGCGCGTTTTCTTCTGAATCCCTGGAGAGAAACTACGGGGAAGCGCACGTTTCTTGCTAGCTGCTGGGGGAGCTTGCTGAGGTAAAGATTCGGAAAACGAGGCTTCCGATGAAGTAGGAGTATGAAGGGAAGATCCGTTATCCGTGGTGCTCAAGGCGCTGGATGAAGTAGCGCCAGATGATACATCACCATCAGATTCAAATACTAGTGGTCGTATAGGGCGCCTGCCTCGACGAGATCTGAATGTATCTGTAGGAGGAGGAAGAGGGGTCCCTAGTGTTATGTTAAAGTCGTCCTCGTCGTCCTCGCCCATCGACACATCAATGGACATGGGCGAGTTTTCATCATTATCATCAGGAACCTGGTGTTGATCGGTGTTGTCGCTCAAGAGTCCTGCGAGGCTAGGTTCCACAGACTCCCGCGAAATCAAGAGCGACCGCTCAAAATCCTGCTGCCGTAGTGTTCGGTCACCTTCGCTGTCTGCAAAGGAAAGCATAACGGCTGATATGTTTGGAAGGGTATTGGTAGGAAGGATGGGTGTTGCAGGATACGCGGAAGGAAACGCAGGATACTGTCGCCATTCTTCTATCTGCATTAATTCCTGAACGGTGTATTCTGAGATGACATCAGGTAAACCGTCGTGTCGATGCACATCTGAGGTATTTTTCGGGATAATGTTCTCCTCTGAGGAATCCCTATAAGAGGATGGTGGGGGATACCAGACTTGATGCGATGTAACGGAAGTGTCGGAACCTTTGACGGATGGGTCCAGAGCGATGTCGGGCCGGGGGCCAGCGTTCACTTTTTGGCCCACGCTTTCCTTCAATATCCTGGGTGGATCAGTAACGGCGGTGACAGGCATAACATTCACATCAAGTAAAGTGGAGGTTGAGGACGAACTACGTCGCATGGGTGGAATGGTCACGGAAGATCTATCACGCAGTGAACGAGCTTGCCGTCGAGCATTGAAATACCGACCCAGACTAGAGGAACGTATCTGGCACCACCAACGGTGTATGTACCGAATCGGAAAAGCCGACAGAACAAATATGATGTCGCCGAACATGCGTACTAGATCCAGCAGAGCATCGACTGACTCCGTGTACGGTCTTAGAAGGGGCCGTATGACGTGCAGGTAAATAGGTTCAGCACCCTGATGCAACACAATCAGTTACCAGTAGTCGATCAAAATCAAGGGTGACCCACCTTCGCACGAGTGACCAGCAAGAACAGCAGAGTAAGGGCCTTCACTTCGTCGTAAAAAGGAATAAACAGAGAGAAGATTCCCTCGAGTAAGCGCTCATATGCCATGAAGCAGCACTATCTTAGAACTCAATACGAGTTCAGATCAAGAATAGACGGAATCATACCCAAACTATCCATACTGCTAGGCAGCCCTTCATCTCCCGCTTCCGTTGCTGCATGGCTCGTGCACTCGGCAGGCCGCCATTACGTGAGGACCGGGATGGTCGCGGCAACTTCAGAGTTTTGAAAGTATCAAAGGTGTTCTGAAATAGCACTATGTGCCGAAGTATCTCGACGAAAAGTGGCATGGGCGAAAAACTGTCAAGTGATCTTGCCTGTAAACGATAGACAGAATGAGAGGGCTCTAACTCCTTGAGAGATGTTGTAAGAAGACCCAGAGAAGGGCTCAGGGTAACGAGTGTTGTGCTACGGCGACAACAGGCAACGATACCTGAAGGCAGGTGGAAAGTTCATTGAGAAGGCTTTATGTTTGTAGATCTGAACGCGTTCAGCCACGAGGTGATCATGTAATCATTGCCCTCTGCGGACGGCAACTCGGGTCCTAGCTAATTTAGGTAGTTAACCTAGACGACCGGCACGTATTTCGCTACCCTTCATATCAAAATTTAATCCTATAAAGTGGCTTTTGGAACTGTGGCCGTGGGAAGCGAAATCCGTCAAAAATGAATGTTTCAAAGCGATGCCGACGCAATGCCGTCGGCACAGAGCTTTTTGCGTTCGGAGTACTCCGTGCAAAAGCGACGGCTTACGCAAGTCGGGACTTTACAAGGCGCGCCCATCGGGATCGTCGGTCAGCTTGGTCACGCAAAATTGATCGCCGAAATCATCACATGATTTTGTTTGCCTGAGTTATACAATTTATTGCCGTCAATTGCCGCACACAGCTTTCTTCACCACCGTCATGCCAAAGATTCGGACTACACGAACCAAGAAGCCCCCAGAGGGTTACGAAGAAATCGAGGCAGTATGTGAAAGTCGTTTCTCCTTATCATGTTACCCAAATGCCCAAAGGTTCTCGACGACTACGCAAAGAAAATGCGGGATGCCGAAAACGAAACCCACGAAGGCAAACGGAGAGCCGAATCATTATGGCCTATCATGCGTATCTCGCATACTCGGTCTCGATACATCTACGAACTTTATTACAAGCGAGAGGCTATCTCTAAGGAACTTTATGATTGGTTACTTAAAGAGGGTTACGCTGATGCAAAGTGAGTTGCTGCAGAGTCTCCGATTTCAATATTCACTGATGCCACGGGGTCCAGTCTCATCGCCAAGTGGAAGAAAACTGGCTACGAAAAGCTATGCTGTATCCGGTGCATTCAGACTAGGGTGAGTGCCTTTTTCATTAATGAATTGACGACCATTGATACCGGATTTATATAGGATATGAATTACCAAGGTTCAACTTGTATATGTAGAGTCCCCAAGGCACAAGTTCGATCAGGCACTATTGTCGAGTGTGTTCATTGTGGTGCGTTTACCTAGTTCCAACCTGGTGACTTCAATGATGCCTAACTGATTCGCTGTCCAGGATGTCGTGGCTGTAGTTCGGACTCATAGTCCGTTGGTTTCTTTAATGCTTCATTGCTCATTTGCTTGTTACCCATTTCAATTTGTTGTAGAGGTTGTATCATATCACCCCGAATGTGTTTCGTAAAGCCGCCATCACCAGACTTTGATGCTGATATCGTAGGAGTCTTTACTGGTGTGCCCTATCTCATATGAATGACTTCCCGTAAAGACTTAGTTCCCTACGATTTTCTCGAAAATCCCTATCGGCCGAGATGCCGGGATTAAATTTGCGACGATTTGAAAATGAATGGTGCTCTACACTTTTCCTTTTACAAGAGGGTCGGTGCTTGGCAGGACGCTCCGCAATGTTTCGGTATTCCATTCGCCTGGAAAGGTAAGTTTATCCCTTTCGGAGTAAATTTTTGCTATTTGTCGCTAAATCCAAGGGCCTGTTTTCCTGTCCACTTTGCCTCCATTCCACTAACGACGGAGCATAGCCAGGAGTTTAGGTCAAATTTGGTAATCGTTGCGTGATCAGAAACGTACTTATAGGGGCCGCGCTCCTATAAGAGTCAAACGAGACAAGATCTCAGCCAAGGGTCCCCACTTTGACCCCCATCATTATTTCTGGCGCGCCATGGGTGAATTTTCACGTAGTACACTCGAAGTAACGAAGTCGTTGGTGGGTAGAGCGGCTACCGGGCAAGTTCGTGGTTTGCTGCATTCAGACTTGGGGATCTGCTCATTGTGTCTTGGTTTCATAGGGTGGTGTCTTCTCTGGCGACAACCCGTCTCAATACAATGCGAGTGACCCCATCCGCTTGTGGGTCATTCAAGTTGGTGCGCCTATTTGCGTTATGGACAATTGTCCTTACCTGACACTCTGCCAGTGATAATCATTTCGATGACCCAGTTCCTCGCGCTCATATTGTCACGTATTCGTCAACCGCGGGTCATTGCAGAGGTCATTGGTGGCGTTATTCTTGGACCAACAGTGATGGGGAGAATTCCAGGCTTCAGAGCCGCAATCTTTCCTGGTTCGTGTGATTTCAATACTAAAAGTTTACCTAAATAACTCTCTTTTACTTTAGACGCCGCGATGCCTGTACTCAATCTCACCGCCAACATCGGACTAGTCTTGTTTATGTTCCTGGTCGGCCTTGAAATCGACACGCGCGTCATGAAGAGGAACATAAAAGCATCTATTACTGTTTCCATCGCAGGCTTATTATTTCCCCTTGGGCTCGGCGCTGCTCTGGGCGTAGGCGTATACCGCGAATTCATAAACCCAAGTGTCAACTATGGTTACTTCATCCTCTTCACTGCGGTCGCTGTCGGTATTACCGCATTCCCCGTCTTGTGTCGTATACTCACAGAGTTGAAACTCCTGGATACGACTGTCGGAGTGGTGACCCTATCCGCAGGAGTTGGTAATGACGTCATTGGATGGATTTTGCTGGCTTTAACAGTCGCTCTTGTCAACGCCTCGTCCGGCCTCACTGCCCTGTGGGTATTGCTAACCAGCGTCGGTTTTGTGATATTTTTGGTGTTTCCAGTCAAATGGGCGTACATCTGGTTATGCAGGAAGACGGGCAGTTTGGAGCAGGGCTCCCCCACGACCTTGACAATGACCGTGACTTTGCTTATCGTTTTCATATCGGCGTTCTTCACAGACATCATTGGGGTTCATGCTATCTTCGGTTAGTTTTGTCACAATTGCCACCGACCATTTGCTAATTTTACTCCATATCACAGGTGGGTTCTTGGCGGGCTTTGTCGTTCCTCACGAAAACGGGTTTGCGATTTCTTTGGTAGAGAAGCTTGAAGACCTGGTTACCATCTTGTTCTTACCTCTCGTATGTTTTGATCAACCTCTAATGGCTCTTGACTCATTCTTGCCGATAGTACTTCACCTTATCTGGGTTGAGGACCAATCTTGGACTGCTTGATAACGGCGTCACTTGGGGATACACCATCCTCATCTGCGTAGTCGCTTTCTCGTCCAAGTTTCTTGCATGCAGTTCAGCAGCGTTTTTCAATGGTTTCAACTGGCGTGAAGCGGGAGCTATCGGATCTCTTATGAGTTGCAAAGGGTGAGTTGACGCCGTTGCAATCGACAGATCTTGACTCATTCTGCGGGCAGTCTAGTTGAGCTCATCGTACTCAACGTTGGCCTTCAGGCCGGCGTTCTGGATACTCGCACCTTCTCGATGTTCGTTGTGCATGCAATCATTCTAACGTTCATTACGACACCTCTTGTCTTATTGTTTTACCCTTCAAGATACCGTATCCACTCCTCTGCAGCCAGAGACGCGACCAAACCTGGAGGGGGAGTGGAAGCTGGTTTGCCTCGCAGGTCTTCCTCGGACGACGGAGTGAGAACCAGATTTGCGGTTGTGTTGGACAAGATTGAACAGCTACCGGCTGTGATGACGCTGTCTCAGCTCTTGCAGCCATATTCCACTTCAGCAGAGACCTTTGCACCCTCGACTGACGAGAAAGGGTCGTCTTTCATAGACCAAAGCTCTAGCCTGCTACCTCAGATATCCATTGATGCACTTCGTCTCATCGAGCTCACTAACCGTACCTCCGCCGTGATGCAATCCACAGGAGCAGAGTCCTTGTTGCGGAACGACTCCGTGGTGTCTATCTTCCGCACATTTGGGCGTCTTAATAGATTGGCTGTTTCCGCTGCCCTCTCTGTTTCTCCTTACGATGAATTCCCGACTGCCATATCCAATCACGTTGTTGATTCTGACTCCCAAATGGTCATTCTTCCGTGGTCTCGCGGTCCTGGTGCCATTGCAGTATCATCGGATGATGATGGCAAAACCGGAAGCGCGCGTAATCCTTTTGACGGTGTCTTCCAAAAGTCATACAATCAAGACCAGACAAGTTCCGTCGTATACTCAGAGCTTATACGCAAGATTTTCCTCAGTTGTCCCACCGACGTAGCGCTGTTCGTTGATCGTGGACTGAGCCATGGGCCCAACCAGCATCTCATTTTACCATTCTTTGGAGGACCGGACGATAGATTGGCCCTACAGTTCTTGGTACAGCTGTGTATCAACAGCGGAGTGAAGGGCACCGTGGTTCGGATAACCAAGACGGATAATGTTTTGACACCTACAAGCACAACAGGAGATGAAGTCAAGAAGCCATCGGACGATGCGAACAGGACAGGGACTGTGCACTTGACTGTTGCCGCTGCGGATACGATGTATGGATACCAAAACACGCAAACGAAACTTGCGAGTGACACGGCGGATAACTTGATTTGGAGCAAGTATACCTCGACTCTGTTGTCTGGCCATACGCCGGCCATTGCATCTGCGCTATCTCGTATAACGTTCCGGACACAAGAGGCTCACCAACCTTTGCGTGCCGTTTTGGAGCTCGTCAATGCGGAGTATGGTGGGACAAATGTCCTCGTCGTGATGGGCAGGTCCAGGCGCATGGCTGTAGAGTCGCACAAGAAAGAACTGGCGAAGATCGTGGCGGATAAGGGTGGTTCAACTGGGTCCTCCGTAGCCAAAACTTTGGGTGATGTCGGCGCGGCGCTTGTAGCTGACGGCGCCAAAGCCAGTCTGCTGGTTATCCAGGCTGCTATTGCTACATCATGAGTACGAGTATCGAGTACTTTTTCTCTGGTATTGGGACGATCGTGTGTATACCATGACTTGACGCACAATCTGTTATGAATAATGACGCCTTTACTTTATTGTATTCTAATTTATCCATTTAGAATCGACAATGCCATGTTTCTGGCACAACTTGAAACGTAGCTTACACGCATAGAATTTTCGGTCTAAGTCGTTGATGTAGCCGGCAACTGGGCGTTAAAATGATCCATTGCTCGAAAATTGAATATAATGTTTACACCATCTACACGGGTATGGATGCCGTCACTTTTGGACACCCGTATAGATGGGCTTTTCCACTTCGTGTATAGGCTTCTTGCCCTCTGGCGTACCGGGGATGGTCTTGAGCAAGCCCTGCAGACAGCCGTCAAAAAGATAAGTGATGTACAACGAGGAGCGAACACAGACCAGCTTCTCAAACATGCAAGAATTCAGCGCTCGTTCAGGTTTGCGACACATGTAGTATTCCTGGATGGCCGTCAGTATTGTCTAATAGTCCAGAACGGAGGTGCCGAACCTGGTTATTTCGTTCCAGGCAGTTCCAGTGGGTCTCAAATTGCTTCGCACAGTTCTCTCGCATTTTCGTGAGCCTGAATTGTATCCGTCGGTCGATCTAGTGAGGCAGTGGAATAGTCACGCACAAGTCAGCCGCACATCTTGTCACTCTCCTTCCCTCCTTTAAGCAATGAGCCGGATTCCTGTTCTCCGCCTTACATAACATGAAGTCCTCTGTAGAAGAGCATGTCCAAGTACTCAGATACGTAGACAGACTCGACGAGGTTTGGCACATACCATTGTACTCTTTGCAATGAGCCCCAATGAAGAAAGCCGCACTTTTTAGAGGACCGCTGGTAGCGCCAATTTCATCTACCTTTGGAAGTGAAGTCGTCTGTGCATCTACGAGTTGACTCTGCTCTGTTGAGCTCATCGTCGTTGATGGTGAACTGTCGGATATAACAGGCGCGGAGTCTGAAATCGCCATTAGCCAATCGCTGTCTCCAAATTGAAAGGCACCTTCGCGTCCTTCCCTCATTGCCGCGTAACTATGGTATGTTTATAGTCTACTTGCTTCATTCACGCGTTCTTACAAGATTTCATAGCCCCCCAGACTGCCACCGAAAGTCTACCAGCTCCTCCTGCGCTCACACAAAATGACCATCTTATTGACACGAATGCCAACATCGACGGTGCAAGAAATCAAAGAAGAAGCCCTCTCGGCGCTGCTGTCCGATGTAAACCTGCGTGATGTACCCAAAGTTGCGAGTGTCGATGACTTTGAGATTTGCAAGCTCTTGAGAGGGAGGGATGCCGTGGGGCCGATTCCTCAATACGAGATACTGGACCACTCGAAGGCGATCAAGGATTGTGGTATTCTGAATTGGGAGATACTGTACTTCCAGTTCCGTGACGAAGCGACTGGTAAGCGTTCAGTTGGCGTTGTCCTCTTTACCCTGCAATACAACCGTTTTTCCCACTTCGTCCGGTAGGCGATCTGCAACCTGTGACGTTCATACAGCCACCGATGTTTGAGGAAGAAGATATCCCTCCACCACCATCTACATCTTTGAACAAGGGCAAGCGGAAAGCGATGGATTAGGATGAGCCACTGTGCCAGGAGATGTTGGATTTGAAGTCTTTTGTGAGCCTGGTCTAGGATTATTCGCACACCCAACTGCGGCCGGTCATCATAAACCTATGAGGGTCGAATTCCGTGTACAGCTACAAAACTTCAGCCAGTGTGAAGTATGTCTACATACATTGTAGTTATCGTAGACGTATTTGCATTCCAGCTCTCTGGATTGCAAAAGCTAGGAAGATATGTATCTGCAAAATGGAGAAAATGAATGAAGCCCTTCACTTCATTTCGTTTGGCATTAGGTTCGCTAGATATTTTCTGTTTCTGAGTGGCATATGTGCACGTGGTGATAACTTCTGATGCTTACATATTAGAAGTTCGTTGCGACTTGCATCATCGCAGTCCCTGCGGCTCGCGACCCTTTCTACAAGTCACCGTCACGATACCTTACGACCGACGACGATAATGCCCGGAGGTGCAGGCTCAAGACTACCAACTCCCGTGCTGGCTGTTGCTGGAGTTTCTACCGTCATTGCTGTTTTGGTTTCAGCAATGTCGATATATCTACAGCTGAAGAACTATAGAAGGCCTGTCCTGCAAAGGTGCGCTGCTAGCAGATTTCGTTCAATGTGATAGCTGATCAATGTGTTAGGATGGTCGTACGAATCATGATCATGGTGCCAATCTATGGCGTTTCTTCGTTCATATCTCTCTTTTCACTCGAAGCGGCCGTATTTATTGATGCTGTGAGGGACATATATGAGGTACGTAGTTGTCATTATATTTGCTCTATAAAGTTGTCCACTCACATGTGTATTTAGGCCTTTGTTATCTATTGCTTTTTCCAGTTACTACTCTCATATTTGGGTGGGGAGCGTTCCCTCCTCATTTTACTCCATGGGCGTCCACCAAAGGTGCCGCCCTTTCCCATAAATCTCTTCAAGCAAGAGCTGGACGTCAGCGATCCATATACGTTTCTGTTCCTCAAACGAGGAATTCTGCGTACGTGTCCCCATCGTCTTGGTTGTCACCCAAACTAAATAGCGCGTGCAGAGTACGTACAGGTCAAGCCGGTCCTTGCGCTCGCTACTGTGATTCTCAAGGCATGTGGTGCTTTCAACGAAGGCGACCTCCGCGCCAACTCTGGATATCTCTACGTCAGTATCATCTATAACATCAGCATTTGTCTGAGTTTGTATTGCCTGGCCATGTTTTGGATAGTCGTCAATGACGATCTGAAGCCTTTCCGTCCCGTCCCAAAATTCCTTTGCGTAAAGGGAATCCTATTCTTCTCCTTCTGGCAGTCAATACTCATTTCGATATTGGTCGCAGCTGGGGTCATTACCAAATTGGGACCTTACACTGACAGCGAAAGTATCTCACTTGGTCTCACTGACACCCTCATATGCATGGAAATGCCACTCTTTGCATTTGCTCACTTGTTTGCGTTCTCCTACACCGATTTTGTCGATCAGAAGAAATCATTCGTCGCCCGCATGAAGGTGTCATACGCCTTTCGCGATGCATTCAGTTTTCTCGACGTCGTCGAGGACTCCAAGGCGACCCTTCGTGGTGAAGGTATGGACTATCGTGATTTCGAGCCTTCGGAAGGTTTCATGCACCAAGGTGCCGGGCGAGACAAGCGTATACGAGCGGGGTTGAGATATAGCAAGGGTGGGAAGCAGAAGTACTGGCTTCCTAAGACTGCCCCCGAGACCTTACCTTCGGGGAGCTTCGAGCGGGGAGTCAATCGCGTAATTCAGCGCGTGGCGGGAACTGATCAAGAACAGAGCGTACATGCGCCACTTTTACAAGACGACGCTAATGACCTGGTCCACGACGCTCCAGATCTAGAAACAGAACATGATTATGACGTGTGGGACCAACAGCCGTATACAGAAGATGACTATGACTTGGCATTCGGTGACCTCAACGAAGCCGACGAGGAACTCTTCGACCACAGTCGAAAGTATCTGTTTGGTGATTACAATTATCCCGTCATCGATGCCAGTTCGGAGGATGCTCGTGCGGCAATCTGGGATTTGGAGGAACGAGTGCTAAGAGACGAGCGGGGAGCATGGTTTTCGCCTATTCGAGGAGCGAAAGGAAGACTAGCCATGGACCGACGGGATGGCCCTGCATGGCAGGGTTACGGAGCTGTTGGAACGACCAAGCAGAAGAAGCCAGAGCCTTATAGTGACACGAAGGTGATTGACTTTGAACATGACAACGTTCGTGAGACAATGGACGTCAAGATGAGATGGTCAAAGAAAATGGACCCGCCGCCGTCTCCGTCACCTGGACCGTCGTCTGCAGAGAGTAGCAGCGCGCCTGGGAGACGGTCACGACTTTCGTCGTTACTCACGAGGAGTCCACCGCAGACTCATGAATCGCCTGTGCTGCCATCGGATGCTGTTGATCTGATAGTAGAGGACAAAGATGCGATGCGAGAACGCCGGAAGGGTGAACCTGCCATCCGCTCGCCTCTCCGAAAGGTCTACAGGCAAGGATTTGTCAAGTATGACAATGAGGGACATCGGACCGAGGGAGAGGTGGAGGTGGAAGAACGGGGTAGGGTATCGCAGGAACCAGACAGTCGTATACGTACCGGGGAGGAGATCCTCAGCGAGGTTGAGACTGAAGGAGAGACATTGTCACAGGAAGAGACGTTCTCGCCTGTGCACGAAGCTGAAGGTGTGATCACTAGGATCGAGACTCCCCCGCCTCATACGAGATTGCTGATAGAACATTTGGATGATGATAATCCGTGGGCCTAAGTTCGATCGATCCGGTTCTTCTTTCCTCTTTATTTTTTACTGTATTATCAGGGTGTAGAATAGGGTCTACGTACACAGCATACTAAACATGTTTATCTGGCAGGCTCAAGTGGCACCCCGCAGCATCATCATGTGTGGAGGTTCTATGGTCAGTATTTAGAATTTTTCTAAGGCAGTAAATACCAGAAACCATCTTCACCAAAGAAACAATGGCTACACTGTACCGACAAGATAGCATTTCGAAAATATGACTGAGAGAAGAACACATAGAGATAAATGAGGTGATGGTACAGACAACTTACCTAAGTTCTTCAGCTTTTATCTTTATGCCTATTCATCTACCTGTAAAAGCAAGTACCATCTCCAACAGCAAAAAAGGGCGGGCACTCCATGAATCCGACAAAATCAGATTAAGACTAACACCAGCAGTCTTTCGGGGAGGCACATGCATGAGCTCGCTGTCTGGTGCGACGGATCCCGGCATTTGTGGGTACTCTTTCTCCTTGACACGTTCGCAGTACGTTCAACAACGGATTTTACATCTTCCCTTTACGTTACGAAGCGTGGGGTTGCTTTGGAAGACGTATAGGATATTTATCTGTACTATTGAGGCTCGCGGCAGTGAGGTTGCATAGCTATACCTTATATTTATGCAATGGAGTTTCTTTTGTGAGGAGTGTATGTTCGACTTCAGCATCAATTACGGCTGCCATCATCCTCAAGTCGCATCAAGGGTCAGCGAAACTCAAAATCCCAAAGACATAGATCGGCAAAAGACCTCGACAGTAGGGTACAGATTTGAGTTGCGCGAGAAGAAACATTATTTTGTGCTGACTCCCATTGTATGTGGTCTCACTCAGCGGCCCTTTTACCCCAAAGCTTTTTGAGGACACGATCCCCGATCGTTTCTGTTGGAGATATCCGTATGTTCTTATATGCGTTACTTTACTTTGCATATTCTCCCATCTACTACCTTTATTCTTTATATTCCTCTTACAATAGGTATCAACCATGTTGGAATATGGCAATCGGGCATCATGCCGAGCATGCTGATTAAGGAAGAAAGCATAGGAAATGTGCAGAAAGTTCTAGTAAATTAGTACTTTAGTATATAAGTAGGTACTGTAGTGTACATTCTGCATGCGTTCACAGAGCTCAGCCAAGCGCAATATCTATTAGCTTGACACTCCGCGCGTGACATCATCTCTTGTGTCGTTGGAGCGAACTCTCATTCTTCTTTTCGGGTTTTTCCACAAACCATTTCAATACAGTCGTTTCACATACGCTGTGCCCGACTGAGATACTCGTTTATATTCTTCTTACAATAGTTTCATGAACAATTAGCCTCGTTGAGAAAACACTGACGTTCTACGAAGAGCCTGAGGCTCTCGGACCGAAACTCCGATCTAACTATGGGCTGACGTAACTCGTCATATTCAAGCCAACACCGTCATCGAGTAAGCGCGTTCTTTTCTCTGTGTGGATCAAAAATGTTTTGATATTCTGACAGACGGTGCAAAGTTTTGTCAATCATATCTGTCTGGAGGCCTGAAGCCACTGCTCGGCCATTACTAGACGGCCGTTCGAAACTTCAAGGGTGACATGTCAACTTGAAGTATCAAATTTTTCTTGAACAAGGATTGATGGCTGATACGGTGCTGTCTAGCTTCGATGTATGTATTGAAAGGAAACAGAGCATCAAGAAGCTTTAAATCAGATAGATGATCATCGTCACTGTCCAAAAGCCACAACAGTACCTCAGAACTGTCAGCTTGAGAAATGGGAGTCTCGGGAGCTTCGTCACGTAGCTATCAAGAGAGTACGCATGCACAGGCATTGGTCCCTTCCTGTGCCTAGAGTCCTTGGCTCGGAGATGATAGCAGATCGTAGTGGAATTGTTATTGATTTTCGAGCAGTATGTGTCCTCTTAGTCAAGTTTGAATTCTCAACTATTATTCGTTGTAGCTATCTACTATGTCGTACAGGACGCTATGCTCTTCAGTGAATAGTCACTGTGGGGAACGTGGAACTTATGTATGAAAGTCTTCAGAACGAAGAAATATGAATATCGGGGTGTATTAAACAGCGCTGTACAGTATCCTCTAATTCTCTTCATCATCATGGACAGGTTCTTCTTCGTGGGCCAAGAATTTGCGTTTCCAAATATCGTCATTACCACCTGTGGGTCCATTTGAATGCGCTTAGAACTACCACAGGAAGGACAAACATACGCATTTGTGGGGTGTGACCTTCGCCTACATCACGAACGACCAAAGCGGGAGTGGTTGCACCTACCGATCGTTCAACAAAGTATAACCGGACAGGTATCAAGGGGACAAACCACGGCCGATAACCAACGCTTGAGCCGTTGCGAATGCAGAAAGTACAAAAAACAAGGCAAAGATGGACTTCATTCTAAGGATCCCTCCGTGAGCGATAGGAACTTATATATTACTGCTACGGGCGCACTAAAATGCTCGAGTTTCCAGTTTGCCTGGTTCACCCGTGCACATGCAACATCAGATGGTAACTGACTGAAATATCGGTTGAACCGCAACGGACCAGCGCAGATGGTTCGCGACAAAGATAGTTTAGTATCACCGTCTGGCGGTGTCTGCACCGCGTGGTTTGGTTTCTTCTTGGACCTTACCGGATTAGTACGTAAGAGACAATCCATTACTTATCCGAGAGACTCATTGCAGATTGCCGGGACTCACGGTGGCGGGGGTTTAGCCCTTATCAAAAGCTGACTCTGATCTTGTGTTGTAGCCACTCACAACCCCCGGGTTCGAGACTTCATGCAATCATGGCTTGTCAAATTGGGACTCGTATCTTCGATACACACCTGAGGTATGCATTCCAGCATCGAACATTATTGAGGAGGTCTAGGGACATTTATACACTCAAACCGGCAGAGAAACTTGCATGACCAACCGCAGTAAGGAGCCCATGTAGTCCCGCGGTGTTGTCCAATATGTTAGATCTGGCTGGTCCGTCTTGGTTGTGGCCGGTTAACTCGTCGGAAATCTTCTTATTCTTCCCTTAATAACTCTGATTGGCCATTGAAGAGGAGAAGTTGCCTAGCCGAAGTCCTGAATGCACGTATTGAAAGACGCCATCACATACGGGAACAGTCGTCTTTAGATCTTCTATCTAAATTACAACAATTACAACCTGGAGACTAGGGACTCGAGGATCTCCTTCTGGAGGGCACATCTCATCCTCAGATTGATATCATCCTACATCACTCAACTTGCCCTGAACTTCTTATCTCTGTTGCCAGCTGGGTATAATATTGGTCTATGCATATTATATCGGATATACAAATTCTCCTTCTGTGCACAAGGCTATGTCTCGACACCCTCATATCGACTTTGAAGGAGTTTCACTACATTGTTTTTTATAATTCATTTATTTCGCTTACTGGTGTTTGTTACTTGACGTCTTCTTTCGAAGGTTCTGCCTCTGCAGCAAGGAATGCCCGCCGCGAAGCTGCATTGAAGTCAGTTTGGTGTATCTAGAAGTTGCTTAGGGCTTACGGGCTTGGACTGCAAGAGTCATCAGTGAAACAGGACGAAGTGAACTTGTAAACATAGCTCACCAGTATCAAGGTATAATGCTTGCGTAGTCGCGGATGCTCCGAGCACCAGTAAGAGGGCGAATATTAACTTCATGATGAGTTTGAGAAGGAAGGAATGCTGCTGTGAAATTCAGGTTGGTAGGTTATATACATTGGACATTCCCTGAAATGGTGTTCATGAACGGCGCTCTTTTCCCAGAACGGTACAGCATTGTTACGCGCTGACTCGAAGTACAGCAAAATGGCTGTGATTCAACTTTCGACTTTTCACTCACCCTTTAAGGGTTGTCAATCTCAATCTTTGATTGAGCTGTCTCAAACTTCAAGTCTAGGCCTATCTAAGCACGAATGAAGTTTGAGTTCCATATCAATTCAGTCCAGCGCAATGCCCGCGACTTCGCTTCGTGCGCTCATTACCGCGTCACATGTGGCACGGCCCGGAACTTCGGAAACCCTCGGAAGATCGGATACTCTTGAGGCGCTACTACATCAGAAAATTGTTGCGCAATCATTGACACAACTTCTGATGCAGGGAGGAATTCATCATTGTAACAACCACACAGCATTAGATCAACCGGTAAGATATCCGCGTTCGAGCCATTCCTTGTGATGTGTGCGCCCCCGATCTTCTTCGTCGCGGTATACGTGTAACCGCACTAGCTGTTATCCTCACCAATGCTTCCTCCCATGACCCGACCTGTTTTCCTGACGCTGGGAATCAGTTTACTTTCAATCGGCACGGTGCTCAACATACTCAGTATGCTGCATGCACGTCATGGAATCCAAGAACACTCATCGTTTGGTAAGATATCTATCATTTGAGTCCCATCCAGTTCTGCTGTCTGACTTGTCGAAGACTCACATGCACAGGGAGAAAGCGGAGAGTTTCCAGAACGAATCAATGACGCTGTCTTGAGATTCGATTTCGGGAATTACAGTATTACATCAAGTGATGAATGGGCCTCTCTGCTTCCTCCGCGTGGCGGTCAGGTCCTACTAAATGGCATCAAATACGACGTTTCGTTGTACCTGCAGCTGAAATGCTTGGATACTGTTCGCGTCACCTTCGTGACCCTTCGGGACGTGTTCAATGGCGAGTCATCATCACGCGCTATTGAATCTGTCGACTTTGAGGAGACGGAGTATTGTCTGGATGTTCTAAGGCAGACTGTCTTATGTATCGCAGACACTACCTTGGAGCCCGGAGAGGTGGTTGTTTTGCCGGATGGTACAACTGATATGGCATCAAGCGGAAATCATGTTGAACATGTATGTAAGGATTGGGTCCAAGTGAGGCAGTTTGTTGAAAACAACCAAGAATTATATAATATTTAGCGTAGATTATCAACTTCCATAGTAGCTACTGTACATTTCTCAGGATGACGTTAATTAAGGACACTGTCCCACACAAGTATTATCACGGCGTCTTGGTTTTCGAGAATAAGTGTGTCCACTTAACGTGGCCGTGGAATGTTACGAACACCTGGCAGGAAGTCCACAAGCTTTCCCGTCCTTGTGCCAACGCATCCTCACGCGTTTGCGGATAACAAGCCGGAGACGCCTGAGATTACCCAGGGTATATCAATATGGGCATTCCCTACTCCATGGACAGCACCACTTCAGTGGCAACAGATCCCCTTCAACTAGAATTATCTATGGCGGTAAGAATAGAGATCAATGCGTTCTCCCGCAGTGGCCATCTAGAGCATTTGTACGATCGACCAATTGGCGTGAAGCTCAAGGCAGACTCCGGGTAGACCCAGGACGTCTTTGAGTTGATCGCCGCAGTGTAGCTCGATCTGGAACTTGAAATTTGGGCTACGACAGTGTTCAAGGATAGAACATCCTATTTGATACCGTTTCAGTAATACCTCTGAAAATAAGTTCGGTATTATATTCACGTTCAATTTCTTCAGCCTAGTAAAGAGTTCTATGATATATTATAAGCAGCCACATAAGTTCATCTAAGATTCAGTTACGAATTTAAGACTTGTGCTTAATTACACTCTAAAGCTTCAACGAGCCAAGATCATCAGTGTATTCCTTCATGCCATGGTCATACTCATCGGGCTCTGAGCCCGAGTGTCAGAAATAGCTTAGATGCCGTTACAGGTGCGACTCACCGGAAGTCTGGCTCATGAGTTTGGATACATCCAGTTCAAGTTACCAGGCCCGGGGTTGATCTGGTCAAGCACACCAACCAGCAAAAGGCTAGATTCGACCGCGCTTGATGGATATTTCCAGCATCGCAGAGGGATAGAACAATAGAATATAAAACGATATCCACTCGAATTAATGGACGACGTGGTACGACCCACTTTGAAATCTAAAACGATCATTGAGCTTGACGTCTTCTTACAGATAACCTGATGCCCAGACAATTGCACATGGTGCTGGGTTCAGTATGGTTAACGAACCCCCGGGAGAAGAGAAGCTTCGCAATAGGTATCTGCCTCAAGTTGATAGGAATCGAGAATGGGTCGAGGTCTGATGGACAACGGAGCGCGACATATCATGTTGAACTGTCAAAGTAGTTCCAGTGAAGGAGATTCGATGATAGAGAGTGGTAACAAGCACGAATAGCACAAGGGTATACAGACAATCATTGCGGCGGGGTACAACGCAAAGCGAAAAATGACAAGAGACACCAGGACAATAAAGAGGAAAGGAAGACAAATACTGCGACGTTCACGGCAGATGTGGTTTACAAACTAGACACCGATAGAATGATGAAATACAGTGGGTACTGATTAATGAAAACGGTGAGTGAATATCACACTTTCTGGGGGAATGTCCTTATACTCACAGGTAAACTCGCACAGTTTACACTTTATCGAAATCTGGTTTTCTATCCACGTCGTTGTGAAGGTATGATGCCGATTGCCCCATTCCGCTGTGCACGGAGAGCTCCCACTGAGCTGTTTTGGTTGCATCCGTGACGTCGGTCGAATCAGTGGCGCCGCTTTTATTCTGGTTTTTCCGAACAAAGCTCATGAATCGGATAGTCGATTGCTTTGGAGCCGTTGGCTCGAAGGTATTTCCCAATCCGGAACGCACAATAATCATAGTTGGTGCGATACCCTGACAGAGAATGAGTTAAGAGACGTGCTAACTTGAAGGAGGAAAGAAGAACGGACATAAATTTCCATAGCAGCAGGAACCATGATAGCTTGTGCGGGATGTCTAATCGCAAACAAGACGAGTAGAATGAGCTGCACCACTAGCACCAACGTTCCGGATTCGATCATGATGCTCATTGCTTTGGGGAGGGTGTTGTCGTTGTCCGGCATAACTCTCTTCATTTGCCTGGACATGTACCAGATTCTGCCGACAATTAGAGCCGTAAGGAAGAAATTGCAGCCCAGAGATAGAGCAAAGCCAGAGGTTGCGAGAGGAACGATTTCTACAGGCGCCTGGTGTGATGTCGGGTCGATTACATTGAGAAGACCTATGCTCGCCATGCCACAACCTGCGTTAGGGCGTAAGTACCAATGCGCAGCGTGATAAATTCATGAGATGTACTTAGAGCTCCCAGTGCCATCAAGAATGGGAAAATCGTCACGCTAAAATCCTTTCCCCATACCAACCAGCAACGATATATCTATTCCATCGTGTTTAATTAGCCTCGAGCTGAATTAATCATTTCAGTGCCCACCAGGACGACTTCCGCAGTGAAATCGGTAATATAGAACAGAGCATCAGCTCCTTCTAGCAGTTTAGTTTCTTCTGAGATCGGACGTGGATGGATAAGCTATATAAAAGATAAGCCTTGTCCTACAACTTTTTTCGGAAAGACTTTACCAGTCCATCGTAGACGTTGTTGAAATTAATGGCGAAGCGGACAGTGCACAACGAAAACAAGAAGCAGGTCATAAAAATCAAGATGTTCTTATTCTTCACTCTACGAGACCTGAAGGTAAGGACGGCCAGAGCTGTGAAAACCAATACGACGTTGATCCCTGTGGACGAAATGAGCAAATTTGGTGATGAAGAGGACAGCTTTACCATAGAGAATAGCGTCCACTCCAAATCCTATGAAAGTTGCATGATCGGATGTGAGAGCCATACCCTGCGACTCAAGGGTAGCTGGATGAGAGCTGTTTAGTAACTACCGCTGCGTCATTTCAAGTTTTTGACAAAGAAGCTTCTAAACGTGTCAAACAAGGACAACTAGAATCCGATCAACGTGTCCTTGTGCTCACATGCCGTCATTGCCACTCAACCATGTCCTGTACTGTACATACAACACAAATTTGACGAGGGCGAATAAAGGTAATCGTTTCTTCACACATCTCACATTTTTGTGACTTACTTGACTTTTATTAGGATCGTGCATTGTGTGCCTCTCGGCAGTCAAATTGATTTTTATTCTTACACGCGGCGCAGAGTACGTACTGAGCGCTTGTTCATCACGGCCATCTGACGCCCATCAGCTTTAACATTCATTTTTATCTCCTTGGAGCCAAGGAATTGGAATTACGGTCGGGGCGAAAAGTGCTGTGCTAAGTAAACTTGAAGAGCTGTTCCGATGACTCGAAACTTCAACTTCAACACCTTACTCTGGTGCTCCTACTCTTCGCGAAGGGCTAGTAAGCTCTCATTTTTATCCAGCATTTACAGATGTTTCCTCAGGCTTCGTCTAACTCGGACGGGCACCTAATACACCTACTCTTCATCGCTGCCATTCTCGCTTTGGGTACTACGGTTCTCAATGCATACCACACTTCACATCTGCGCTCTCAGATGCTTGCCTCACGAAATCATAAAGAGTATTGTAAGTAGTTCAAGACTAAGTTGTGACGTGACGCTCACATTGATGTCTTCTAGCTTACCTTGGAGACGACTTCCCGCCCCAGGTACCGAGCAACATTCAGCCCGCCGCTATGAACATATTGAACGGCAGCGATATCTATCCTCTTGAAGATGACAGGAAATGGGCCTCGGTTGTACCCCCGGGCCATGGATTTATTCGAATGGGTTCAACGGGCCGACCTTTTGCCATCTCCATGGGCCACCAACTCCATTGTCTCAATGGCATCCGCTTTGCATATATCGCCGCTCGTGATAATATTTTCTCTGACCCAGCCGAGATCACTGCGTCTTTCAACCATGCCAATCACTGTTTTGATCTCATTCGACAAAGCCTTCTTTGCAATGCAGATACCACCCTAGTTCCCACCCAGGAGTCTGGCACACCTGGAACACTCTACGGAACTCTCCATCGATGTCGTGACTGGACTCAAGTACTATCATTCATGGCTAGCAACCAGAAGCAATGGAAGGGTGTGCCTCTTGAACCGGACTCGGAGGAATCTTCTCCAGGTACGCTGATTTCAGAAGCTAATATCGCACAATCTCATGATGAGCAGACGGCTGGTGAACGATGCTCGTATGGCCCACAGTGGTTCCAGGTACTTGATACACAATGTTGTGAAGTAAATCTTAACTCGAATCTAGACCAATTTAGAAGGTCATAATAACATATAATATTGGAACACTAGTCTGTTGTCCTTGTCTCATGCTGTTGCTAGTAGTAAGCTTCGAATCGTAACTTGACAGTAGAATCAGCTGAATGCTGTTCAAGAGCTCAATATGTCCTGCCCCGGGCACGAGAAGCATTGTGGATTTGAGTCAGGGTTGCCCCTCTCAGGTGTCACCCATCCAATCGGATTGCTACCTGCAAAACGAAGAGCTGTTTATTGTGATTGCATCATGGTTCTAGTCAGACGGATACAGCCCAGCTGTTAGTCCGCGGCAGCATCCGGTTGATAAGGGTTGCATGGAAGCGCTCACTGCAATTATGACTCGCATGCCTTCAGAAACCGAAGTTGATCCAAACAGCGCCGGATGCGATTCATCACCAGTTCATCATAATTGGGTTCGAAACTGTATTGGGCGATGCATTATACGCGGCTCTCTTCCCCTCTAAGCTGTATGATTTCCTGTGCGTTACATCGGCTACGGGAATTACCAGCCTACTAATACCGCTGATAGTGTTTAGTTTGTCACTATCCTGTCTACGGCCATGACACGCTCTTTGGACTACTATGAACCGCTTGCTGTCGATGGCGTATCCCAGCCACCCTCCAGCAAAGAGCGATACCAATTCCTCTTGCTCCAATGGATTGTCGTCTTCATCCTTGTGATCAATGTCGTAGCTGCTGCGATTACGTTTTTGGTCACCCAAGATCTTGTGCGGTCGGTCAAGGAGTTTGGGAACTTGCCCATTGCAATAGAGACACTCTCTCGCCCAGACCCGTTCATCGGGTTACCAAAGACTCATTAATATCGCCTCCCAGGTTCGTTCATTCGTTTTCTCCCTTTTCAGACCTGCTCATTCCTGAGCCTTGGTAGTGTTCATTCCAGTCTGATCCCAGAGATTGATGGTGTTCATCATGTTCGGTACTTTTTGTAGTAATATAATGTAAACGGTGTCTGAAAAAGCGAAAGGTCATTAATGGACCGCGACAGATTTAAGCTGTACCCCGGCCCGGCCGGGGATACGAGTTGGCAAGTCACATTGTGATCATCACTGCCTTCGCAAACGGCAAATCTCTCTCATCATTTTTGAATCTCGTCTCCATCGAGCATGATTACATTCTTACTATTGATTGATGATGTAACTCGGCTTCACTTCCACCAGCACGTATTTGGGCTTGCATTGAGCCAACGCAAAGATTTTGTAAAATGAGCCCCAACACTTCGTTACCGCCTCGTGCACCTTACGGGACCTGGAAATCACCCATTGACGCAAAACTCATCTCAGAAGCGGTTCGTACTGTATCGACTCCATCGAGATGCGCCTGGTGATGCTGAATAATCCATTAGGGTCTCAGTGTTGAAGATTTACTCGTCGATGATATAACCCGAGATCTGTATATTCTGGAGACAAGACCGTCAGAAGGTAGCTAGGACGGACAGCTCAGTTAAAGTGCTGATGGTTTGAACGGATCAGGTGGAAGAAACGCTATAGTCTCAGCATCTGACAGTCGGGACATATATGGGGCGGGCTGGAATGCTCGCTCTCGTATTCATGAGTACGGTGGGGCCCCTGCTCTGGCGTATGATGGACGAGTTTACTTCTCGAACATCACGGATAGCAGGGTGTACGTCGTAGACGTTGCTAAAAGGTCTATACCAACTGCAGTAACGCCAGGTATGTGCTAGGTCAACATTTCCACGGTCATGCCTCATATATTATAAAACAGAGAATCCTAGCTACCGCTATGGTGATTTCACGGTGCACCCCAAAGACAAAAAGTGGCTTGTGTCTATTCTTGAAGACCATACCGTCGATAACGCCACAGGCATCAAAACTTCCCTAGTCGCGATCAACACCCTGACGCAGGAGTTCAAGATACTAGTTAGCGGTGCTGATTTCTACAGTAACCCACGTTTCAGCCCCGATGGCAGTTTCATCATCTGGAAAGAATGGTATGTTCTTTTGGGCAAGAGTCAAACCATTGAACAAAACATCTATCAAACAGGAACTTTCCCTACATGCCAATCCAAGCGAGCGACCTAATGCTGGCGTCTTTCTCTGTACCTGATGGCCCAGACGCATTTCCGTCCGTTGCAGCTGCAGTCCTAGTGTCCGGCGGGAATGGAAAGATAAATGCAGAGCCAAAATGGACGCCTGCGAATGAACTCATCTTCACGACAGACAAGGACGGCTATCTGAACCCGTGGATCCTACGCAATGTTGACTCTAATGCCATCCCTGTGCCTGAACCTTTATCGTCAGCCTTACTTACAGAGGAATTCGGGGAACCCTCGTGGTTCCTTGGGCTTTCCAGTTTCGCCCTTTACGATGAACGACGGGTTCTTTTCTCGTCATTCCAGAGTGGGAAGTCCCGGCTATATCTTGCCAACCTCGATACACGAGAGTTTATCCCTATTGAGACGCCATTTGTCCTCATCCAACACGTTTTCAGCTTGGGTGATGGCAAAGTTGTGTTTGTAGGGAAGAAGGCAGATGATAACTCAGGCGTTATCGAGTATAGTTGGCCAGAGCAAGACCAAAAACCTGTATTCACGGTTCTGCGAGGAAATACTGAACTACCTTTCCCTAAAGAGCTTATTTCGCTACCAGAACCGGTGGAGTTGCAGGTGCTACCTGAAGGGAGGACAACCCATGCTATCCTATACCTTCCCAAGAATCCCGATTACGCTGGTGGCGTACTCGGCGAGCTACCGCCGGCCATTTTTAACCTTCACGGAGGTCCAAACTCAATGGTATGTCTTCCCTTCCGTCTTTTGTCTCACGAGTGCTAATCTACCTGGCAGCTAGACCAGGCTCTCGATTGGACCAAGCAATACTATTCATCTCGCGGTTGGGCATGGCAAGTCATCACTTCAACGTGTGGCCCAAGATCTTTCACTTAAGACTATGTTGACAGGATCGATCTCAATTACAACGGATCGACGGGATATGGCCGAAATTACATGGATCGCTTGCAGGGACAGTGGGGTGTTGTTGATGTCAGGGACTCTGTTGAAGCCCTGCGAGAGCTAGGTAAGCGCGGACTGATCGACGTCAAACGGTCAGCCATCCGTGGGCGCAGCGGCGGAGGCTTCACGACCCTTCAGACATTGTCCTCGACGACAGATAGCTTCCAAACTGGAACGGCGTGGTTCCCTGCGACGGATCTCATTGCGTTGCATGTCAATTGCCATAAGTTCCAGTCACAGTATATTCCTGGGCTCGTCGGGGCGACACTAGAGGAGGATACGGCTTTGTGGAAGAAGCGCTCGCCCTTCTATCAAGCGAGCCAGATCAAGGCGCCAGTGCTGGTACGTATGTTCACACGCGTAAGCTACCAATCTCATCTGAGCTCTGTCTAGATTATGCAAGGGTGAGCGAGACGTTTCCTGATAGGCACACCACAACCTTATGACCAACTCTAAGCGCCATTGACCGTATCGTTCCGCCCGACCAGACACAAGAGATGGCTAAAACCATAGAAGCTAACGGTGGACTGGTGAAATACATCGAATTTGAAGGCGAGGGACATGGGTGGCGGAAGGCTGACAGCATCAGAAGATCCATCGAAGAGGAATTGGCCTTCTATCAGGAAAGGTTCGGACTGAAGGAGGCGCCTTGACGGTCAGAAGACAGGCTGAGCATAGCGACAACTGCGCAACGTACCCACCAATCCCCTGGCTGGTGTTTTTGATTGTAATGTTTATCCCCATAGTAAATTTGCAAGAATAGAATAGTTACTGCACTCTGCTGCATTACGCTGGTCGCCCCACCAGGACCATGCCCTCGTCCTCTTCCGTCTCCGTTCCGTTCTCGCTGGATCTCGTCTTCTCACTTCCACTCTCGCTCGGCGTTGAAGTCTGAGCTCCTACCACCACGGGTGGCTTCTCTGAATCTCCATCTGTGACTTCGACTTTCGTTTCTGCCACAGCCTCTGTTTCCACAACCTCAGTCGCCAACGGAGTTGAGTCCTTCTCGATCTTCGTTTGAGAAGGTGAGCTCGCTGATATCTCGTTTAAGGCCTCCAGCATCTGTTCCCGGACGCGAAGTGACAAGGCAGAAGCGTCTTCTGGGGTTAAACCTTTAGTCTGGACCGGGGGGAGGGCTACATAAATATATTAAGGATAGAGTCGTAAATGTCAAAGACAATACTTACCTCGGACCTTGATTTTTCCCGACCCAAAGAAACCTTTCCGATAGAGCCACCAGTAATTCTCCGCGACGATGGGAACGATGGGGATGCCGGATTGTATCGCGAGATGGAAGCCACCCTTCTTAAGCGGGAGCAAGTTGTTATCTTTGGAAAGATGTCGTGTCCCTTCAGGATACATCCACAGAGAAACACCGCCAGATTTCATGGTTTCGCCTGCAGCCTTTAGCGATCTCACAGCACGTGCATTGTTTCCTCTGTCGACGAAGATAGCACCGGACATGATCATGAATGGTCCAAGGGGCGTCCACCGGATAGAACTCTTCGCCATAATGGACGTGCGTCGAGGGATAAGCCTGCACTTAATCAGACTCGATCTAAGCGAAAGGCCTACAGCGGCTCACCTGCCCACGATAAGAATGTCTAAAAATGACTGGTGATTTATCATTAAAACGGAGGGGCGTTCTGCAACGAGATGCTCCTGTCCTTCTATCTCGACTTGGATGTCCATGACCTTGCTCGCCAGAACATAGAAACAGCGCGCAATTACAATGTTCACATCATATCGCATGTTCACCAACGACATGCCTGCTGCGATGGCAGCGCCCCATGTCGCGATGAATGTCAGGGTGCCGATGTACATCCCGAGGCGCACATAGTATCTTCCCGTGGGAGAGGTAGCAGCGACCGACCGGAGTATAACGAAGGGTAGAGAGATATAGGCCAGTGGCTTGATGAATGCCGCGAGAAACGCCATCATCTATGGGATATGGGAGTCGGACAGCAGTCTCGCACGCTGCGCCAGAGGAATACAGCGTACGGACACGCTCGTGGGCGGTCGTCTTTAACTCGGCGCACCCCCATCGGCCCGAGCCCCGCGGAGTTTGAACTCGGCTTGCCCCAAAAAATCGTGTTTCCCCCTCCAATATGACCACCGCGACTCCCAGGGCTCCGGCTTCACCTGATGGTGGCGGTAATGACTAGTACGCAATCGATCTATACCAGCTCGCTGAAACTCTGGCAGGAGCACCTGCTTTGCCTGATATCCATCTTGAAGCTACAACGAGGAATGATGATATTACATCCCAGGACGTGGAAGGATCACACAGTAGAACACCAAGTGCATCCTCGACGCCCGGGCCCGCCAATGTCCAGGATGATACTTCTGCTTCAAGTCTTCCAACAGGACCAGAACCTGAAAGGACGTCGGACCCTCTCCAGATCGCAGCCCAGGTATATCCTTGGATGTACATGACCTCTACGCTCGATGCTTGTTTCAAAGACGCCGAAGCGACTGCAAAGGTGAGTATATGCTGTCGTTTCTATGGTGTGCTGACCATTTGTGCCAGAGAGACCTTGAGACAAAGGCAAAGGAACTAGAAGCCGAAGAAGCCAACATTTCTGACGAACGCATTCGTTTTGAAGCCGAAAGATTGATCGAATTCTACGATGAGCTTGCCTCTGATAAGGTAGTCCCGAATGTCCTCACATCTAGCCTGTTTCTGACGGTCTCTCAGTTCGCGAAGGAAGCGCCGACAATCATCCAGAGTTTCCTGTCTCACGGTGATTCATGTACCGAATGCGAATCAGAGGCTCTCAAAATCGCTTCACAAGACTTTGATCTCGATTACACTTCTGGCCCTTCGCCGTTGACTATCTTCAACTCGATAATGGACAAGCTAGGTGTGTCGCCTATTCTCATTCAATCGTAGCACATTCTTATCCCTTACCAGATCGTCTCCAGGATGAAGCTATTGAACTGAAGACACACATCACCGATTTGGATCCTCCAGGAAATGATGAAGATAACAAAGAATCTACTGCAGCCAGAACGCAGATCATACCCTTGTTTAAAGCTTGCCTTCCTGTCCTCCGTGCGAGGGCGGAGAATTTGGCTATGGCACAACAGCTGGTCGAAGGCGCGAAAGAGAACTATTCGATGGCGTTACATTTAAAGATGCTGGAAATGGACGACTCGGATGATTATGACTCTGAGGACGATTGAGAGTATACCCTATAGCTCTCTTGGAATATACCCGTTATACTTGCTTGTTTGGCTGAGTCCAATTTTGTCGTTGATGTAGGTCTTGATGGCTCGGGACTTTTACGACTTCAAGTCAAAACATGCCCAGGAGGACAGTACGACATCCTGTCACCTCTGAGGAACTCTGCTCCATAGATGGAGGAATTGGATGATCATGATTCAGAAGATGACTGACCCCAACTTCGCGAAATACACCCCACACATTGGCTTAGCGCAGTCCGGTCCACTAATAGAAAGGCAAGCACCTTATATCATTCATCGGGAACTTGATAACCGGACGTGTACCGTCTTTGTACCGCCCCAGTAATGAAAGAACCACGCGATTCCCCAGAAGGATCTGGCTCGACTACAGCTTTTAACCATACACCATCATGTCGACGACCCAAAAAGCCTCCAAAACCAGAGATTCTGACTTCCTCATCAAGAGCAGCTCTCTAATCAACAAACGATGTCATACATGCCAGAAAACACCGCAACAGCTTGGAGTTGACAAGCCTTTCCAGGTTTGTAGCAGGTGCAGAGAGGTGCAGTACAGTTCTGTCGTTAGTTGGCCTGTCTTCTGATTATGAAGGTACAGGTTATGTACTGTGTAAGCATCAGTTCGTTCACGGGACATTCTGAGGCCGTAAGACCTAAAAGGGACAGAAATGTCAGCGAGAAAACTGGCCCGTACACAAGCTCCCCTGCGTGAGGTGGTCAAAAGACAAGACGACTATGCTCGGAAATGATCCAGTTCGTGCAGCTCGCGCCGCCAAATTTGACAAATGGTGAGACCTTGTCTTGTTACGCATCTATCTCTGATCATCCTTCTGTAGGTACCAAGCCATTCCGAAGCTTGATGTCTTTCGGCAAGCCGCTCTGCAGGCTCTCGATATCATTAACTACCCAGAAAACGTCGACTGCATGGCCCTTTGGTTGCGGTTCAAATTACATCCTGAATACAAGCGACGCGAGCCTATGGACCGGTATGTCCTCGTCGGAGGGCTCATGCTCCATCAGGAGATTATTATTAGCGCAGGGAAACCTTCAGATAGGCAATTCCTCACGGAATACATGCAGGTGCAGAATGATGTGGTCAAGGGCCGAGGAGAGCTAGGCGTCGTTCCAGTGTTGATTAGCGAAGAGGATGATGACGGCACCACTATGCATTCAAGTTGGTGGTTAATGCCCTTGTCGTTTACGCACGAAGAGGCCAAGGGTATTATCGAGGTGACAAAGTGGGCCGGTGTGCACTGGGTCAGCCGATATGCATTTATTTCTGATGAATGTCGAGCTTAACAAGTTGTCGTACCAGGAAACTCGGTTGCGCACCATCTTGGCAACCCCTGAGGCGGAGTGGATCCGGATTATTAACATGTCCAGCACGAAGGGCCTTATTCATTTCGGATTGCCGGACAATTTATTAAAGGACTAAGGAGTGAATGGTAACCATGGTTGGTCAGAGCTGGAGTAGATCAACTTGCGGTGAACGTTTGTGATATCCGGCGACAATCGTATGAAATAAATGCCACCGAATCATGTAACCCTTGCTGCAATCGATGAGTCCCAAAGTCAGTTGTCGCAAGGAGTTACCGAATCGACGAGCGGTCCATATACGAGGCGTTATCATGGCAACCCGAACATGTTTGACGAATTTTGCAAAAGTTCAAGACTGGACAGGTGGTCGACCAGTCATGTTATCCAAAGTCTCCTTCACGCCCTTGGATGTCTGGACATCCATGAAGGCCAGTATACCCGCATACTCCTCGGTATGCTCAAGTTCTCCTTTCATGAACAAACTCACCATCGCTGGTTGTATGTGATCTGTATTCTTGTTAGTATTCTGCCGAACTGACTTGTTCTGAGCTATGATAGGTATGAATACCTCGCCATACGCAATGAGCTCAGGATGACCGTATGAAGAATTCCGTATCGTGAGATTGTGAACCACCGACGGCCGCAGTGTCCTCTGCGGAGACGAAGGTACCTTCCCATCAACTGTGCTTCGTTGTGGTTGATATTCCTAACGACGCTCGTCCCATCAGCACCCAATAAGTTGTCCGGCCATCTAAACCCTTCTGCAACCCTTTCCTCGCGGCTTGAACTACGCGTCCTCTCGGAAGAATGGACCACCTTAGTAACATACAACCTAAATAGACTACGACTAGCCATTCGGAGGTGCCATTCGTGCGTGGTGTCTTCTTGCGAGTACGTGCAATGAGCGGTCCAGCCATCGGAACTACCATGCATCCGTTACCTTGCGGCCTGGGTGACGCATCCGCCGGGAAGGATGGATCTACTCAAGCTTAGTGACGGGCCAAAAATGACCTGCGGGCAGCTATCTAGAGGCGCGGTGCTTGTTGTAACCCTGCTCAGTAATGTGTTGCGACTGACGATATGACTCATCTGCACAATATAATTACTTATATATGGGACAGAAACGTAGACAGCAGTAACTGCAATGTCTTCGACAACGCCCTACTCAGCGATCGACTATCTCTTGGACAAAGCCAATATTCATGACATTGTCACCAAGGGGGTATTAGTTCATACATCCCTCGATGGAAATCTGTTCTGACTGTCAAGCTAGATGCTTTGCCTTGATCTCCTGCGCTGGGATGATTTCGAGAGGGTCTTCACTGATGACATACACGTGGATTACACTAGTGTCTTCGGTGGTGAGGCCGGGCACGTAAAAAGCAAAGATCAAATCGGATCGTGGAAAATTTTGTTCGAAAGGATGGAGAAAAGCCAGCATTTATTGACGTATACTTTTACCTCCGCTTCCTTCTTGATTGTAGCTCATTAAAACACAGTTCGTTCCTCATTGACCTCCCCCAACCTGGCTCCACACCACCTCCTGAGAAAGTGCAGGTCTATGCCAATTACATTGTGACTCTCGTTCTCAAAGACAAAGAGCAGAAACTTGTACAAAATGGGGTGAGCACGGTGATCGATGAGCGCGTAAAAGCTGAGCTTGTTCCCAGGGTCGCTATCTCATAGAAGTTTCACGGATTACTCCATCGGACGGTGGCAATCCTTGGCGAATGTCGAGCTTGAAAGCCGACGTGACATACTTTACCAGTAATAAGGAATTTTACGGCCATGCAAATTAGTTGAAATGTGTTCAGTTCATGCGATAGAGAATGTAGTACTTGAAGATCATGGTACCCATAATGTCCGAGAGTAAGGAGTATTCCGAGGAAAAAGATGAAGTCTTGAACTTTGAAGGTGCGCATCGAACTTAAAAATATCAGAGCTATAAGTACTTGGTGATGTTTATGTTAGGCCCGTTGCTGAGTCCCAGACTCGGAATAGTCGCTTGAAATTTCACCAGACATAGGAAGACGAGTAATGCATATGAGCGACAGCAGAAGAAATAGTGTGTAAGCCTGCCTTATCACGATGACCGGACATCAAAGGGAATACTTAGATCAATAAACAAGCAAGTGCAGTATCGTGTCTTGTACATCTATAAGTAACAACATCAAGATGAATGAGCATTATTCCATGGATGACCCCATCACTTCTTCGATTTCCGCTGCTTAGGGACCGATTTCGAGCCGCTGGACGTTGCTGTACTAGCACCTGAAGCGGGGGTGGTAACAGGTTTCGGCGAAGATTCTGTCTTCTGAGTCGCCTGCTTCGGGGAATTTCGGTGCATAAGACCAATCATTAACGAACCCGCTGTCCCAGACAGTATGAGGAGGACAAATCGGGGAAGTCGGACGGTCACGTTG
The DNA here is from genome assembly GCA_028551335.1 of Armillaria sp. CMW 4456. NCBI lineage: Eukaryota > Fungi > Basidiomycota > Agaricomycetes > Agaricales > Physalacriaceae > Armillaria > Armillaria sp. CMW 4456. Next base: position 304,289 of record JANDKJ010000329.1, read on the forward strand.
TAGATTTTGGTCATCCAGGTGGCAAAGAAGTCCATAATGTACTCCCTGAAATGGAAGGTAAGCTTAGAGAGAGCGATAGAAATAAGCTACCTTTCGCCACCCGGTGAATAGGCAGTCTTCCATGGCGGAGTATTTTTCCAAGCCTCCGCTTTTAGGAAGTCACGAAACGCTCCATCTCGCAAACGGATATTCTGAGCTCGATAAAAGCGCAAGTCCTTACCCCGATTTTTTAGGACGACAATGAAAGGTGCCCTGCGTGTATTCAGGTTATGGGAGGCCAATAACATCCTTAATGTAACTCACTGCCATAGCCCCCATTTTGTTGTGATGTAGGTAACATTAAAATAATCAATCCGTCCCCAGCGTACATTCGGGAGATCTTCAACAACGAGTGTTTGGTCGTATGCATTATCAAACGCATCATCGACGAACTTTGATATCCCGTCCTGACGCGATGCGCTGGCAGAACTATGCGGGCAGCGGGCAAACGATAAGCATATGCACGTGAATGGACAGAATGGTAACGAACATCAGCAAAGCCCAGATGCGCTCCTCCTCTTCCTCTTCTGTGAGTTCTTCGTTGACAATAGTTTCCTCATAATTATCGTCTGTGATAAGAGGAATCCGGTTGTCCCAAGGGAGCACTTCAGCAGCTGCCAGTCTCTCGGTTAGGTTGACCCCAAATCGCGAAAAGAGGGCCACTGCTGGCTCAGAAGTGAGCCACGTCTTCACTTCAAAGAGCTTCAGCAGGTCTGTAGGCCGTAGTGGTGCTGATTTCTCTTGAGCATTGGCTGAAAAGGGCGTGGCAGTGGGAACGGGCTCGGGAACGTCAGAGGGTGCAGCCTGGCCTGGTTTCCATCCCTCTGAGAAATACTGCGCCCTGGCAAGGGATATGCTGCAGAGCACAGCGACCCAGTAGATGGTCAAATACTTCATGGTGGAAGTAGACGATAAAGCAGCGGAGCCATGTGGACGTTATTACCGCGATCAAAAGATTTGAGGTATTGCCGAATTTGGTTTCACGCCTTCTCCACGTATCTATACCAGCCGCCGAGGCTGTACTGGTGAACGGACCCTGTCATCTGTCTTTCTTGCTGGCAACGAGGACCTCCAAGTTAACAAAACTAACCTGCGGGCGTATAGCGTCGCCTAGCGTGCTTATTCGTCGAACGGTCGAGGAATAATGCTTCAAACTTTCCACTCGCACGCCCTTCTGGTGCTGGGACATATTCTACTTTATTCGTCTTTCTCTCGGGCTGCTCCGACCGATAGTGAGTATAGGTCTTGTACTCTGTTGGTCGCCACTGACCACGTCAACCAACAGTTCCCTCCGCAGCATCATTCTACGTGCCGTCCTTGCCCGACATACACCAAGACCCAGACCACCCATTGAAGATATATGCAGGTCATCTTTCGTCTGACCCGAACGCTGCCAAGGCGCCAGTAACAGATGTGACCGCGCACCTCTATTTTGTACTTGTTAAGAACCGAAGGACAGCTGATCGGGATAGGGTCATTTTTTGGTTCAACGTGCGTTGACGAAGTACTCGCCGGATATCTTCTCAACTGATATCATAAAGGGTGGACCTGGCTGCTCGTCTTTCGATGGGCTCATGATGGAAAATGGACCTTGGAGAATGGACGGCAAGGGTGGATTCAGTACAAAGGAAGGCGGGTGGGAGGAGTATACTACAATGATTTACAGTAAGTCTAGGAATTTCCTTTCCTCTCTGGCCTAAAGCGTTGCTTCCAGTTGACCAACCCGCCGGGACGGGGTTCTCGTACACGAGCACTGATTCATATGTCCACACCTTCGACCAAGCTTCAGAGCAATTACTAGAATTCATGCGCAACTTCTATAAAGTATTCCCGGAGTACCTGCGGTCAGATGTACGCTCCTTAGATTTCACTTACTCCAAAACTCACGTCTCCACAGACATATCTAGCCGGCGAGAGCTACGCAGGACAATACATACCGTTCTTTGGTACGCGGCGCAGCCTTTTTTATCCGGTTCTTACTCAATCTGTACCCAGCCGATGCTATTCTAAAATCCAATCTCGGTGTACCACTCAAAGGCGCAGCAATAGGCAACGGCTGGATAGACGTGCGCTCGCAGTATCCTTCTTACCTTGACTTTATGGTCAAGGTTGGTATATTGGAAGAGAACTCAGATGTAAGCACATCATGCAGAATCTAACATGACCCTTGATTCACCGGTGCGCAGAGCTGGAAAGAAGCTAAGCAGCACACGGATGACTGTATGCACGCTTTGAAAGCTATCGTAGACACGGAGCCGATTGTTGTAGAAGAATGCGAAAACCTTCTATTAGAAGTATCTAAGGTGAGAAGACGCGTGTAAGTTTGCATTTTCTTCGTATGTGCTTTTATTCAACATCTACATACAGTGCGGATGGTCAAGAGATGTGCATGAATATCTACGACGTACGACTTGATGACACCTTCCCTGCTTGTGGAATGAACTGGCCTCCAGACATCAAGCCGGTCACAAATTATCTCGATGTGCGCCCGCCCTTATTTGTATTTACCAGGTATAGAAGCTGACGGAACCGGCAGCGCACAGATGTTGTACGCGCTCTCCATGCAGAGGACCATTCTGCTTCATGGACCGAATGCAGAGGTCGTGTTCACACCGAACTGAGAGAAAAGAACCTGAATTCATCAATAACCGTTCTACCGAGCGTAATAGAGAGAATACCCGTACTCATATTCGCTGGAGATCAAGACATGATTTGTAACTATGTCGGCCTTGAGTCGATGATTGCAACTATGACTTGGAGCGGAGCAACGGGTCTGGGGGTGAGTCTGAATATCATGAGGAGGCGGTTCGATTACTCATACGAGTCTCTACAGACAGTGCAGACGCAGTCTTGGACAGTTGATGGAAGCCCTGCCGGCACTTGGGTTAGCTCGAGGAATCTGACATACGCGAAGGTACACACAATTCTACTATCCCTTATCTTATATACCGAGCAGATCCGTATAGATATTCGACACCTCACATATGGCCCCATTTGACGCACCACACGTAACGCATGACATGATCCTACGATTCATGGGCGTCGATTTTTCTAAGATCTTCGAGGGCTCCGCTCGTATTCCAAGTAGTATTGGGGATAACGCCAAGCCATTATTTACAGACAAGACTGAGGAAACTTCGGCACCCGTATCCACGAAAACGCCTGAGCAAGATAAGGCTATGTGGGAAGGTACGATCCCCCTTTTCTCTTATTCTGTTTTACATGTCCTAATAGTCGATGTCAATAGCGTATTATAACGCTGGATCTGCAGCCCTCGTCCTCGTCCTCATATCTTTGGTTGTCGTTGGGTTTGTATGGTGTAGGATGCGGAACAAACGCAAACTACGTCTACCGATGAATAACCGAAGTGAGGAGGAGAGTATCCCGCTCAATGCTTCCATAGCAAACGAAAATGACGACGAAGGGGCATATAGACAACGGAAGGGGAAGGAACGCGCCGTTGATCCTCCGGAGCCACCGATATTTGAGTTAGGGGATAGTGACGAAGAGGATGGTTATCATAAAGGGAATCAGTAATCGGTCGGGGTTTTTTGTATAATGAATTATAATTTGATATTTTCACTCTTGGGTCTTAACACTCACCTACTATTCCCAATGATTTACAAGTTAATGCGACCGTCTATTTAGACCGCCTTCACTTTATTGCATGAGTTACTTCTGAGAGGAAGAATTCCAGCCTTCTGAATTAAAGCCATAGGTCTGTTCTTTTCATTGGCGCTGATATTCTCTGTAAAATCCATGGTCATTAAATCGGTGGAACCGACATGTGGTATGTCCTCCGTTGCAAATCAAAATACGACATTGCGTTTGGCCGATTTTATGCAACTTACGAGCAGGCAGTCAAGTCGACTCCGATCAGTCTCATATAACAACATGATTCGCATTTTTGACGCACTATTGTTGAATCGCAGCAAAGACAGGCTGCCGACATATTGATAATGGGTCAAAATATTACTCGTCACATACGTACTGGAGATGTCGAATTCGTTCACGGATGCGGAGTGCATTCTAAAGAGTGCTGACATACCAGCCATATATCTCAGCGTGCAGATGAGACTTTGAATGGCACAGACCGGTCCTCCACCATGGAATTTCAGGCTTTGTAGACATCCGTCAGACAGTCTTGGGAATGAACTGTTCCAACATAACTGAGTTATCTCCAGACATTAAATTCTCCGTCGTATGAAGTAAACACATTTCAACTAGTTTGCACCGTCGTAAAATTCCTTATGACTGGTGAAGTATGTTACGTCTGCTTTGATGCTCGACATCCGCCAAGGATTACCACCGTTCGATGGAGTAATTCGCGAGACCTCTACGAGGTAGCGACCCTGCGAACAAGTTCAGCTGTTACGCCGCTCGTCACTGACAATTACCGTGCTCACCCCATTCTGTACAAGTTTCTGCTCTTCGTCTTTATTAAGAACGAGCGTAACAACGTTATTGGCGTAGACCTGCACTTTCTGGGGAAGCGGGATAGGGCCAGGTTGGGGGAGGTCAATGAGGATTGAGCTGTGTTTTAATGAGCTACAATTAAGAAGAAAAAGGAAATAAAATCATACGCCATTAGATGCTGACTTTTCTCTGCCCTTTTGAACAATTTTTTCCACAATTCGATTTGATCTTTGCTTTTCACGTCGACCGCCTCGCCACCAAAGAGACTGGTGTAATCAACATGTATGTTGTCAGCAAAGACTTCCCTCTCGAGATCATCCCAGCGCAGGAGATCGTAGTAGAGTACCTGATACAACTCAACAATCAAAAAAGGATGTCCAGGAAGGAATATGTAGCAGAAACAACTACCCCCTTGATGACAGTGTCATGAATATTAGCTTTGTCCAAGAGATAGTCGACCGCTGAGTAAGATGTTTCCGAAGACATCGGTTACTGCAATCGACGACAATGGGTTTCTGTCCTATATATAGGTTAAACGATAGCACGTATGAATCATATCGACAGTTGCGACATATAGCCGAGAATATTGGCTCTGCTCAGATGATTACCCACATTTACCCTCGCTGTTAGCAGGGTCACACCGTGTACCGCGCACAAATGCCACCTCCGAATGGCTGGCCGTGGGTCGAATTGAATTGAGCATTACTAAGGTGGTTTTTCCTTCCGACGGGATGCGGAACCCAGGCCACAAGAGAACGGATGTACGGTAGTTTGAAAGGCTGGATCACTTATGTGTGCCGATGGACGAGCGCTCTTAAAAGGAACAGAACATTAGCTGCAATAACTACAATGACAATCCTCATCACTGGCGGTAAAGGAAAAACAGCAAGCCACCTTGCGCGTTTGCTGAAAGATGGAAATAAACCATTCCTCGTTGCAAGTCGTTCCGGCGGAGATCCTACAGACGAATTTCCTAGCTGTCGTTTTGACTGGTTGGACGCTTCGACATACGCAATACCATGGTCGAAAGTGGAGAAGATAACTTCGGTCTATCTTGTGCCTCCCCTTGTCATGGATATGGTATCGCCGATGAATGCATTCATAGACTACTGTCGGGTGAAAGGAGTCGAACGGTTCGTGCTGTTGAGCGGGAGTGTTGTAGAACCAGGAGGACCTGCGGCCGGTAAAGTCCATGAATATCTGGCTGGGACAGGCGTCAATTATTGTGTGCTCCGACCTACGTGGTTCATGGGTGAGTCTGAATGTTATCAGGAGGGTCCGGAGAGCTCAGTGTATCACCAGAAAACTTCTCCAGGCAACCATACCGAAAGCCCATCAAACCCGAGGACAAAATTTACTCTGCGACGGGTAACGGGAAGGTACCCTTCGTCTCTGCAGAGGACATTGCAGCTGTCGCTTTCCGTGCCCTGGTGGATCCGCAATCTCACAATACAGACCATTTCATACGCGGTCCTGAGCTGCTTTCGTATGATGAGGTAACTCATACTTGACTTGCGTTTGACTTAGCTCACTATGTCAGGTTGCTGAAATACTAACAGAGACATTGAGTCGAAAAATCACTCACGTCAAATTGACGCAACTGGAGATCGCGGCTTTGTTTTCTGAGTTGGAGGGCATGCCAAAAGAGTATGCAGATATGCTGGCCTTCATGGATGTCCAGATAGCTAAGGGCATAGAAGAGACTTTGGATGACACAGTGCTCAGGATAACTGGTCGGTCGCCTATTCAGTTTTCATCCTTTGCAAAATCCATGAGACAGGTCTGGGAATGAACACATTTACATACTGTCGTGCTCCATAGTTGCTATCAGTACTTCATATATACTAGGCGTATTTCATTTCTTGTCGTCATCCTTGTGGCATAGAATTCTTCGCTGATAATGCAAGCAGTATATTGAACACGACGGAGATAGCAAAAAGGTAGAAAAACTGTGAAAAACTGTCTTCGTCATGGTTTTACCACACCGTCAAGGCCACATAGTAGCACGCCCATTGACGGGGTACGGCAGGATACAGGAATATGACGACGCATACACCATCCTACATCAAACCCTACATTCAAGTCAACACCGGAGTGGTCTCGAACACAGAGCGAGCTAGATGGCATTGCTCCTTCTCGTGAGTGCCACCCCGAAGGGCACACCTTCGCTCCCTCAACTATGAAAGGTAAAACGCCATACAGACGAGTTAACGCCTGTCGCTAGAGAGCTGACGCTTCGATGGTTGAGTCGGACACTTGAAGAAAAAAATTGAAGCCGAATGAACTTTATACTTCATTTGAAGCGGAGATTCAATAGCACACGGCATTATCGGCGCCACTGAGGGTAGCTTCAATTGATCTCAATTCAACACAATGTCTCGTTTATCGCGTGCAAACCTGAAAGCCAGAGAATCTGTATTCGCCAGTGGTCCAGAAATATACAGAGGCGAAATACAAGCTATATGTCCACCCAATTTAGCCGAATGTGTCGCGACCATGGAGGACTGTTGCGAAGAGGTCAGTACAATCGTTTTATCTGGCGAACCACTCTAAGTTCGATGCAGGCGTACGAAGCACAATTACTCCTCAGGAATGGTACCTATGATTACCCGCGAATGGCAAATGTTCTGCGGAGCGACAGGGTAAATTGACCTCCTTCACCTACAAGAAGAGACGCTAACGACAGTTTAGGTCTTTCTTCTCGTTGGCGAAAGCACAATCAAGAAGTACAAATCAGACTTGATTGAAGAAGTTGAACCGGCGATACACGAACTCATAGAACGCGTCGAACACGGCCTCAAGTCTCTCCAACGAAAGCAGGCTCAACTTCAGGCGAAGGTTCGTTTACTCTTCGAGTTTTCATTGACACCAACATCTAACTTTTCTTGCAGGTAGAGGTTGCAAAGACAGCACCTTCTCGACCCACCTCAGGCACAATGGCGCAGCAGAAGCTTGAGCAAAGACGGTTACACATGCTCAGGAAGCGACGCGAACAACTAGAGGAGGAATATGCGTCTCTGGAAGCGGAGGTGAAAGAGTTGGTACGCAATGCTCGTGATATCTTCATATCTGCACCTGACAAAAGATAGGAATCGAAATCGCGAACGTGAACACCGGTCTAGTACTGGACATCCCCCTTCTGCGATCACCATTCTTGAATCCGCACACCATAACATCGCCAATCCATTGCCATTTTTAACATGACATTGTGTACCCTATACCACTGCCTGCAATTCGCCTATCAACACCGCGTCGACTAATTCCCCTGCTTCAAGTCTTTGAGGACCGCTAGGCTTCCGCTGAGGTAGAACAACCAGGCCGTTTGCTCCGCTCATACTGGCCACCCTACTAGACCTTTGACCGCCGGTGCTGAACGCTGTCAGTCCTCTTTCTCCAGCGCGTATAATGACCCTATGGAACTCTGTACGGGGATCCAAGTTCATGGAAGACTGCAACTGCGAGGAATGGATCATTAGTCAACTGCTTAACGCAATAGGCGGAACACATACTTCTACTTTGGCACGAGGCAATTGGCACATGCCCTGTGGCCAACCACCCAATTTTCGCAGCGCGGGTACGACGAAGATATGGAATGTGACCAACGCAGAGGATGGATTGCCTGGGAGCGCAAACACCGGCTTCACGATGCTGCCAGTCCAAGGAATCGTAGCAAAAGTAGTGGGCTTTCCGGGTTTGATAGTCACGCGGCCAAAGTGTATGGTCCCGCTGAAATGTCTTTCAATGACTGGTTTGAGCAAGTCAGTTGGGCCCATTGATGTTCCGCCGGTGGTGATGAGGATGTCAGTGCTATCGAGTCCTTTTCTGATAGCTTCGACATGGGCAGCAACCCTGAAGAGAGTATACGGTCAGTTCGGTGACCAATGTGGGATGTAAAGAGCCCTACTCGTCGGAAACTATGCCCAAGTCGACAACCTCGTATCCTAGTCCTTGAAGGGCGGCTTGAAGAGAAGGCCTATTGGTGTCCCAAATTCCGCCCCAAGACGAGCTCTTGCTGAGAGAAACTGGCGCTTGCAGATCAAGGAGTTCGTTTCCTGTGCTCAGGATCCCGACAATCGGTTTTCGGTGCACTCTGACCTAGGTCATATTTCGAACAAGCTATGACACGGAAAGAGCACGTCGCATACCTCCTTGCATCCAACAAAGGCCAAGGTGCCAATTTCTCCTCCCAAACTCAGGATGCGCTCCCCTTTTTGCAGAACCAGATCTCCCGTTTTGAGATCCGACCCAACGGCTCGAACATTTTCTCCCCTGTCCACCTTGGCGAGGAGGCGAATCTCCGCCTCTTCACCATCCTCATCAGTGTTTAGAATCTGAGTGTCTTCGACCATAATCACGGCGTCCGCGCCCGTAGGCAGTGGAGCGCCTGTATTGACGCGGCATATCTTGCCAGGCGAAAGAGACGTTGTTTGTTGTGGTGTTGTCACAGGATATGTCGCATTAGCTTCGATGGCATCGCCTATTCAATAAGAGTCATAGGTGAGGAAAGTGAGGAAGGCTTCCATGGGCGAAAACTCACAGATGACGGCGTAACCATCTACGTTTGTTGTTGGAGACGCTGGAACGTCGTGGGAAGCGTAGACATCCTGGGCCAATACATGCCCTACTAGTGATGGCGTTACCTGCACATCATAAGCACAGACCAAGGATGGCCCTGTTGATACCCACCGGGAGATTTGTCTCTTCAAGAGGTTTAACCGTCGTCATGATCATATTCATGGCATCTTCGAAAGATATCAAGGGAAATGGAGATATACGATGTCTCATAGATACTAGTTGAAGGAGTTAGAAATAGCTGCTCTTGTAGATAATAGAATTGGACCTGATGCGGATGGATCGTGCGTAATATTCGTTCGAGGCTGAGGAAGTTTATGTTCATGATGATGGTGCTGGTGAGATGAGCCGATCTGGGAGTGGACCTGCTGGCCTGTACCTCCTCTGATCAGCTCAATAGCATGCTTCAGCACATCACCTTGCAAGAGCGCTTGGACATTTTCCGTGACTGCTTTGACGCTCCCCGGAAGTGTCACCACTAGCGTATTCTTGATCGTGCCCGCGACAGGTCGAGAAAGAGCGGCGAGTGGGGTGTGCTTCAACGATACTGAGAGAAGAAGATGGACAAGACCAGGTGCTTCACGTTCGAGAAGAGGCGCGATTGCCTAGTAGTCAAGTCAGAAAACACTGAACGATGCAGTGGCACGATCATTACTTCTGGTGTTCGGTCTCGCACGCCAAATCCTGTCCCACCAGTTGTGATGATAAAGTCGACGAGTCCCGCATCAGACCATAGCTTTACGAAATGCTGTATACTTTGCACTTCGTCCGGTACTATTTGACGATTTGGGCAAGATAGTCCAGCTTCTTGCAGGAGGGTAACTAAAGCTGGTCCTGATCTATCTGCGCTTTCATCTTTGTAAGCCGTGTCACTAACTGGTAGGATTAGTTATATTCCTATTATCTTCATGGATATATACACTACCTGTGAGAATACCTACACGAATCAATTCGGACATAGTTGACAGTAATTGAGAGTACGTTGAATTACCGGTAATTGTCCGAAGACGCTATGACGCAATAAGCCGGGCCAGTCTTGACTCTTTTCCATTTGTACGTATGTATTTACAAAATAAGACGCTCGGCTCTGTACAATCCCACAAGTGCAGAAGCTTGTTGATGCGCCTGCTTACTCCGCTGTCTCCAGTCAAGATGCGTCTCTTTGCCCTCACCAGTAGCTTTCAGCCTCTGCGCCTTGGCAAACACCTCCAGAGGACCCCGTAGCTGCTCTGTCTCGCCAATGGCCTGTATCTCAGGATCTATCCGAGCTCCAATTTTTTGAAGAACACGATGTGCGGGAGCATATTGTATAAGTGTCACCAGCGAAGAATCCAAAATGACTTGAGTGAACGAAATGATCTACAAAATGCATGATTAGACTGGAAGATAGTGAGTAGTAAAAAAACGAACATCATTCATGGGAGGTAAATCTGTGCCCTTCTCGTGTACCGCTGTGCCTGCGACAAGCACACCCTTTCCATTCTTTCCAGCTACTTTTTCGGATGGCATCAGGTGTAAATGTCTACCTGCCCACTGTGCCAGCCACCCTTCTAGTACGTTCAATAAACATACAAGGTCCTCGGCCTCAGGCAAACACCTCCGCATGGCCAGTCTTAGTGCAGCTGGAGAGCAAGAGTATTGCACGCATGAGCTGAGAAATTGCGGTAATGAAGGAATGTCAACATTTAGAGGCGTGACAGTGTCCACTTGCATAGTGTCATCAGATTTTTCTTGTCGATGCCGGGCAATTACGTAACGAAGAGAATCGACAATTTCGACCTCCAGTAGATCAGGCACCTTTTTAAATGCCATTTGTATCGAAGTCTACGAGGTCAAGTTCAGTCAAAGCATCCTGTGGAGAGGGACTGACATACCCAGTCGTTCCGCAGTCTTAGCAGACTCAGAAGTCCAGTTTCAACCATATTGGCATTGACAACGCCCCGTTCCAATAGATACCTTACGACATCAGACGAGTAAGGAAGGTTAGCAGGTTTTCCAGGTTGCAGCACGACTGCCAAAAGCTCTTTCACAAAGACATAACGGAAAGGCACCTAGAATAAGATCGGCATTTCTATATTCGATGATGAAAGGAAATTCTACCTGAGATTCGGAAGCCGTATTGCCATTTGCCTTTTTCTCCCACTTAGAAAATGACATGCTCGCGCTCTGAGGCCTGCCTTGCTCCATGGCTGAGCGCATCTCTACCAAAAGGGCTTCTTGGGGTCTGTCAAATTGGCTCGGTGATGGGTGTTTGGCAAGCCAGGGAGCCGCTGACGACCCTCGCCCCATTGCATTGGCTATCGTTGATAACGCAGGAACCGAGTATGGAACTACCAGCACGCTCGATCTTGAAGTTGACTTTGCTTTTTCAGCCGTGCCGGGTGATATTACCAACAGCGCCTCGGACGACGCGGAAAGAAGAGACAAAGTTGTTTTGTCCTCTGAACCGGAAGGTATAGAGAGTGTGTGCGAGGCTAGAAGGACGGAAAACTTGAGGTCCCAAAGCAGGAGGGCTATTTTTCGGTCCGGATTTGGGGTGATGCCAGCGAGGAGAACGTGAGAGGAGTTGAGGGCGAGAATGGAGGGCGACGCCAGGGGAGTAAGGTTGAGGGTTTCGGAGGTAGGAGATACTTCGACAGTGGAAGATACTTCGATCTGGAAGGAGTGCCACGATCCATTACGGCCTGAATGAATGTCAATTAATGAAGGAAACGTCGGAGCGTTGCATCTACATACTAAGGATCGTCAAATAGCCAGAAGTACTACACGAAATGTCTGATATATCCTGAAAGGTTGTCAGTTCTAAATTGCAGATATCTGTACCAATGACCGAACCTGTACTGGGATGATGCTACTCCCGACGTTGGTGAGAGTGCGATCCTCGCCTACATAAAAGGTTTGGATGCGTGTACTGTTGTTACAGGACTCTACAAGGAGTAGGATAGAGATAGCCCTTGTGTCTGCCGTGACGAACGAGCATGATTCACGGTTCAGACAGAAACTTTTTCTGACGGTGACTTCTTCGAGGGAATTATGGGTCCGTAGGACTTCGCAGTCGGCCGTCAACAGTGATACACTTCCCTTAGTCGAATATGCGATAATAAGTGGGGACGAGCCATTGCAGATGTACATTCCTGAAAGCTCGTGGGGCATCTATCTTGGAGTCAAATTAATTTCAAAGAAGGGCTGAACTCGTTCTCCGACTTGCCAGAAAAGATTTCTTTTTGCTTTCAGCAAGGTTCGTCGAAGGGTTGTCCTTCCATGTCCATATTGTCTTATTCTCCTCTTCTTTGGGCAAGTCAGACGACGACGCGATCGCCGCGTAGGTCGTGTAGACAGGTCCAGCACCATCGAAACTGCAGTGAGATATTGACGGACACGAAAATGAGGTCGTGGGTCCTAATGTGTGCGAGACAATAGGATGCATTGTTGACACCTATATAGCTACAATTAGAGGAACGAGAGCGACGAAAGAGCGAAACGCACATCCAGGATATGTACACCATCTCCTTGTGCTGCTACCGTCACGTACCCGTCTGAACTGGTGGACGGTATAGTATGAGATGCATAAACAGGTGATTTGCCGCCATTGTAGGATTTCTTTTGGAGCTGTCTTGAAGTCGCATAGGTAGCAAGGGAGAAAGGCTCCTGGATAGAGGATTCCATGGCGGGTGAAATTTTGAGAAACAGAGTTCTGATTGGTTCTGGTGCCGGTCCGAGATTCCACGTGGCTTCATGATTTAACTTTTTCATTCGAGTCCACGAGTCCACTCAAGCCCCTCCGCACGCTATTTTACCTCCCTCCTTTTGCCAAACAGCGCGCGTCTCCATCCGGCGCGCCTTTTGCTTCCGTCTCCGTGCTCGCGCTCTCCCAGTCGCCCGCAGGATTTCCTCCCTTACTCATTTCTTCAACCCACGGATTCATCACTTCCTTGTCTATCTACGTTACAGGTTTCTCCCTAGGGATCGTCGCGCCCTGCCCCATAGCTTGGTCATTATTACCGTAGAATATATATTCATGGTGTCTATATTTATGGTGTCTACATTATTGACATGGCACGAGGTTTATAAGGTCCAGTGGGCATTCATATCCTACAACCGACAAGTTAGAAACAAGTAGAAGAAAATGCAAGCAAGAAAACATACCAGCGGTTGATGACTAGAGAGCTGACAGAAGCAGATGAATGAGATTGTCAAGGGAACAGACACTCTGAAATGGCACTAACCTGCGGATCTTGGAAGTTGTCCATCTCCAGAGCCATGTTGTCCGACACAGATACGGCTGCTTCAGTTTTGCGCGAGTCTTTCAGTTTTTTCTTGTATGCCTTAACCTCCCAGTGTGAGTGTAAAGAAGCCTGATATACTTCGTGGCTAAGACGACGCGGTATTAGTACGGCGAAGCAAATGACACAGTATACACGCCGCATACCTGAGATTCGTCATGAGGTCTTTCAACGTTGGGCGAAGGTCTTTTTCTGTGAAGACAATCAAACCATCCTTTTATCTCGTGGTATAGCAACGTACCGAGGACTTTAATGAGAGCCTGGGATGAAAATCAGGGTACCCTTTAGAGTTCAACCGATAAGTATCACCTACTTGAGTCGTAGAAATACCATTCTTGTACTCCCAGGATATTTGGTCATCCTTGCAAGCCCCAAGAGATATCTGCAAGGATTGTGAGATGTTTTCTTCATGCAAACGGTGAGAGACGATCCTCACCACATGCGCACGTTCCACGTTCGAAGACTTGCAAGTTCCATCGCAGGGCCATAACGAAATAGGAGAATCACACCGGGGAATGGGTGACAACTCAGCATCATCTAGCAATCTTTCGTCCTTCTCGAAAGTTGATTTGATTGACCGACGTTGGGTGGCTTTGGTGTGAACATTCGAGTCCGCAATTCTTCTGGTGGAGGTTTTCTTGGACTTGACAACCTTCTTACTGACGCGTTTCGTCTGATACACCGACCTCGAATTGCTCAAGGCCATCGCTTGGCGTCGGACTGTACGGCCGGTAATTAGAGCGCACCTATAGACTGATATCGAGATTCGTACCGTTACGGTTCCGGATAGAGTCGGACCTGCGGCGACCTTTGGATATCCAAGGGACATAAACTCTATTACATCGGCAATGGTCGAGATCTGCATCAGCAGGGATTAGGGTCCTACAGACGCGTTTGTAAGGTGTTAGTTAACGCACCCAAGAGTGACGCAGAATGGCAGGAATCAAAAACGGCCTATGGTCTGTGTCAGGACGTCAACCCTGACAAGATGGAACTCAACGTACAACTAGGCTGCTTCCGATGGGTAATGGTTCCACGAGGTGCCGCCGTAACTCCTGACACCGTTGACTCTGTGAAATCGACGTGACAGTTGAGCGGGTGAGCGACGTACATTGTCCATGATCAGTCTCGAACCATGCTCATCGGGGTGATCGCAAGGAATCAAGCCTACCCAAGTATAAGGCACAGGAGAATTTCGATGAAGGAAAAATGGCGCGTACATTCATCCATCCCGTCCTCTTCGGTGTTAGTCTTATTCTCAACTTGGTCGACATGCCCGGAGTCTGGATTGCAGAGTCAACGAACTTCCGGAGCGAGATGCAGATAGACTACCTACAGTGAAAGAAGAAACGGTCACCGGGCTTCGCATCTTGGACGAGTTTTTTTATTTCGCGAATCTGCAACGGATTCTTTTGATCACCACGACAGACTACCAGGGATTGCGGAAGGTACAGACGATGTTTGAGTGCGTGGGTTGTGTCTCGGCAGATTTCCCGTCATCCAATAGAGTGGTGATGTTCGTGTCGTCATAGCCATAATTGTCTGGGGGTGGGTGAACATGAACGTCAACGTTTTCTGATAACTCAAGGGAGACATACCGATGAGAAATTTCTTCATGTCACCAACATCAAGATGTGGTTTGTACAGTTCATGTTGCCCGTTCCCAGAATCTTCGCCCCTCTTATAATTGATACCGACTAGCAATGCTTTTTTGCGTGTGAGCTCGGTCTTCTCTGTAGTCGGTGACTGGTGTTCGCGCCTTGAATCTCGATGTTCGATTTTCTTCATGCCCATAACGATGAGGAACACAGGGAAGGGGGTGGAGGAGAGCTTAAACCTCGCATTTGCCTGGACCGGTGCTGATATAACGATTCCTACACAGGTTTTTGCCAATATCACTTGATCTTTCCTTATGGCTGTAACGTTGTATGGACATCAGAGAAGATGGGCGGGTTGAGGAGTATGGTTTACATCCCGGCACCTAGGTCTAGACCTTCATTTTAGCATAGCCACCAAACGTCGTATATTACTCACCTACGCTTTTTTTTCTGGCTGTATAGATTAACGTAACAAGCAGCCTTAGTGCTAAGACACATGAACGGCCTGTATCCTGACCGCTGGTCCTCCTCCTTATCCTATCCTCTCCTTTCCTCCTTGCGGGATTGCGCCCTGTGTCGTGTGTAGCGCGGTGTGTACGTAGTGTGTGTGGTGGATTTGGTTGGGATGGTGGGGTGGCTGTGTTGCCAAGTCCACTACTGCAACCCTGTAGTAATTTCGGTTTCGGCAAAGGCGTTACCATTTCTGTTTCCTAAGTCTGATTTTACACCATGAACAGTTTTTCACTCGATTGAGCAAACTTACAATCTTTGGTAGGGGCGCCCCCATAGCAATCTCGAAAATGGATTCCAATTGACCACTATTGTAGCATATACGGGCTGAATAATAACGATAGGTACAGAGGACTGGCCACCAAAGCAGTAACAAGGCTCCAGAGTCCAGAGAATTACCGTAGTCAGATGCCAACACGAGAAGGCCTTTTAGACTTTTCTTTTAACGTCAAGCACTCATGCAGACCCTCAACATACTTAATCCATCCCGCAATGGCTTGCAACATCCGAATGAAGCACCGCCCTGACTACAAAATTGTGATCAAGAGGAAAGGTATGACCCGGAGAGGCCCTATATTTCCCAAGGAGACAGTGGATTTTTTGAAGACTACCGATTGAGACCATCGTTTCCAATGTATCAAGGGTCGGTTAGGCTGGCTTGATAACGGAAGAGATAAAGGTGGGCGTCGATGGCGAGGTAAAGCCTGGGGACAGCCTTGGTTACCCATGTACCGCTAAAATTCACCCCTGAAGAAGCGAAGCGACCATGAGCCAAGCTAGGGAGGTGGGAAGAACGACGTTTGAAAAGGGGAGAGAGGGAGATGGGGAACAGGAACGAAGCTCTGTAGTTAGAATGGGAATGAGAAAACACATTAAAAAACTAGCGAACCAAGAAATCCCGGGATTTCTTGGGTTGGGGGGAGAGAGGAATCAGCACCAAGGGATGAACAAGTCGAGCAGAAGGAGGACCGACCGAAAAAGAGGACCGGGAAGGAGAGGAGAAAGGCTCGGACTTGTAAGAAGGCCGGTGCTGAAATCTCAGGTGTCCGGGATGCACCTGTGCCGTGGAACCACAGCAAGACGGTGCTGCAGCGTCCAGCCAGGAACAACCCAAACACAGAAGGGGAGTTGGCGGGTGGGTCGAAAGAAAAGGCAAGCGACGAAAGGACCAGTGAGCGACAGGGTGAGAGCTCAAGCAAAGAAGTGAGAGCTCGAACTCTGGGGACGTGGGGAAAAGACGGTCCAAGCGGGCCGGGCGACTGACGTCTGCCCCACTCCCTAGCTTGGCTGGGCACACGCTTGAGCCGTTCGTGCCTCACGTCAAGCTTGTGGGTGAACTTGCCAAGTGAGGCGACGTCTTCTGGCGGTGGCCTTGATGTTTCAGGTCGTCCGCTGCTCATAGATGAACCTTTGTAGGAGGTGCGATGAAATGACTTCGTTCCCAAGCTCAAGCGCGCTCCCAGACCACTGCTTGAAGGATAATCAGACGGAATATTTTGTTAACAAAGCAACCGAGATGCACTTGAACGATCTCAAGCGACAGGTTGTTGATAATGAGTACTTATCGAACGTCATTTGCCTTGTAGTACATACACTCTGTATAACTCCTAACTTGCTCGTTGAACCTTAATGTCTACGTCCACGGGCTGTTGTCTTTTTCGAAGTCGGTTCATCCAGGAAACCACCTAATTCTAGCGCGTTTCGAGCTGCCTGATTGATGTGCTTAAACCGGTCCGGTCCAAGATGGACACCCCCGAAATACCGTGTCACTATGACAAGGACGTTGTTGACGTCCTAGTAACCGATAAGTGGTGGCCACATCATGAATTATCTGAGTACTAACCAGTATTTGCAGTAGATGTGCCAAACGTCCGCCTGCCGCAGTCTCACCATCGTCATCATTATCTGGATGCTTTGAGTTTGCATCGACGCGATCTACTATACCAGCATACCTTGGTGAAGGAGCCCACCTACTTCACACCGCCAAGCATTGATAATCGGATGTGCCGCTCTAGCTATTCGTCGGTCGGAGGAAAGATGAGAAAGAATTAAAGGAACCTGACGTATTTTGAAATTTGATGAGTGGAGGAATTTTCATGGCTTCCACGTACCATCGAAGGGTCTGATATTGAACACGCTCTGCCGATGAACGAACTCTTACGATCCGTGATAGGCTCGGATACGAATATTTCGACGCCCTTAGGCAGGAAAACCGGAATCGATGTTGCAGGATCAGCCTGAGGTGTCGGTTCCGAGGTCGCCCGGCCATCAGGAAGTATCGATTCCCTGCCATCCTCTCGAAGGAGCTCCCCCGCCTGGTCCGCACTAAGATGATCTTCATACCACTGTACACACCTGTCCAGAACGTTCTGAAGGCCGTCAAAGACGCAAACATTGTCCTCTATCCATTCTACGCCATTGATGGAGATGAAGGTCTTCAACACGGATCCAAAAAGAGCAGAGTCGATTCCGAAGGCGCCGATGTACCGCGAGAGCAGTTGGAGTTGGGGGGTGGACGTTGCTGGGTAGGAAGGTGGTAGGGATACCAAGACCTTTATGGACACCTCATCATGGGGGGAAGGAAAACTGCACTTTGTCATCTGGCAAATCAGTTATATGTTGACAAGCCCTCACCTTAGAACGATTTCGTACCGCACAGTATCGGTATCATCAGTGGATCTCTCTTCTGGAGGATGCCATATCCGTATAGAGTCGTCTCCATAGATCGATTTCAGAACTATTGGAGCCTTGATCAGCGAGGAAAGAAATCAAACGAGGTGGTTACCCTCTAATTCCGAGGCAACCGGTTCACGATCATTTTGTAGCGTCAAAATGAAATTATCCAGCTCTTCGGCATCCGAACCATCCATCGCGGTCAGGGGAAATCAAGGAAGAAAATCGCAACTGCAATCGAACTCGTGGAGAACAAAAGAGGTCGATTTCGACATTATTCGTTTTCCCGTCCGGTCCGCGACTCGGGCCGAATTCCCCGATGTCACTAACCTTCTGTGTGCCCTGTTCTCCGCGACGAGCAGGAAGGCGAACACTCTTCGTCATTGACACCTTGATCTGGTTATCCCTTCTTGTTTGACCATCTGACTCAGTCGTCAAAGGCTGATATTTATGAAGCATCCCTGCGCCCATGTGCATGCCAACTTACCTTTGGCATTTTCCTACCTTTATATCGGATAAGCAGTCAGTTAGAGTCAGGATCCTCACCGGACGCCGTCGTATATACAGCAGGATTTCTTTCGATAACTTTCCCGGAGTTGCCATGATTACCGTTGTCCAGTCTTGTCTTCCGTACAGAATATGATCTGTCGTTAAAGGTGGGTTTTTCCACCTAGCCAACCGGCCGGGACATGGCTTCGTCTCTAGGGCTCAATAACGTTTCAACTTTTGCCGGCGTCTTTGCATCCTATCCACTCACAGATGGTGGCCCAGTCCCAATTTTAAATATCGTTTAGTGGTGGTCGATCTTCTTTATTACATATATCAAAGTTCGGTGCTTTCCATGAGGCAAAATACCTCTGTGAAAAATTGCTCCGCTTAACAGGATTGTCCAATAGTAGAATAAACGACACCCCATATGCCTCCATGACCGACGTCCAGGAATATACTCGAGTCTGAAACCGATACAATTAACTCGGACGCGCGTACGTCGGTGCCGCCACAAAGCAGCAAGCCTTCCTTCACGAACACGAGGGCAGCTTGTCACTTTTATAGGACCGGTCATAACGGCATGGTGCGCGTGCCGGTCGCTGTATTCCAGCCATATCTTCAAGATTTGTCACAACATATCTAGTTGATCCTAAGCTTTTCAAGGATATTAATTACTTGCATCAAAATCGTATTCTTAGCTTCGGATTCCATACTTAACTTTTGAAGTGCCTTTAATTTAGCCACCGCCCCACTGCTTCGAGGAAGTGTTGTCAAATTGTCGGTCGAGTTCAGATTGAAGTTGTTAGCAGCCATGAGACTGTTTGATGTATATGTGATGGAATACGTCTAGTCAGGCATTGTTATGCCCTCTGCTCCTTCTTACACCCACCGCTAGGCACTGTCGGCGGCACCGCTTGTCCAGACCCCCCGGCGCCGCGATCAAAATGTTACATCACAGTTTGGCGTTGTTGTTTCTCCGTGCCGTTGCAGCCTGGCCGTATCTGGAAATTGGAGGCTTTATCCCGTCACACCACGGTCATCGTTGGACACGATGAGCTCAGCTCTTTCTGTCCTCGTTGCCCTATTCCCCATCCTCCCTCTTGTTCTCTGTACACCTGCAGATCTCACTTTTCATGATTGTTTCAGCCCTAATGCCAACGCCTCCGGAAAACTTACCGTCTCTAACGTTTACGCGCAGGTTCTTCATAATACAACTCTTTCCAACTACCTCGATCTTGTCGTCATTGGCGAGACTCCTGTAGAAATTATAGGTCGTTCCGACACGAGCTTGAACCTTGGTGCGCACATTTTCTTTCATCCACAAAAACGTGCTCTTACGTTGGGCCGTTGCAGCCACCCTCTTTACATCAACTTCCATTTTAACTTTGAGCGCATGGTCAAGTAGCTCTTACTTGTGCACGAATATTCACCCTCCAGACTCGGAACTCTCCGTTGTGAATGACACCAACGACGACTACTACTGCCCAATTCCCGCAGGTCCATTCGCCTTGTCAGCTCAGATACCATGGGGATCCGATCGTTCTCTCACTACTCTCACTACTCGCTTGAGGGCCGTGGACACTTTCAGCAATGAAATGTTGTGTATCGAGGTCGACACTACTCCCTTGGATCCCATCAACAACGAGCCCTACGGCGCGGCCGTGGCCATATTTTGGGGGTCTGTTGCTTTGGCCATTGCATACTGGGTTGTCGTTGGAATAGCAAGGATTGTTTCTGCTTGGAACCGCGGTATCAGCAGGCCAGGAAAGGGCTTATGGGAGCGAGTCCAAAGCGCCGGGTTTATATTGGCCAGTGCGATGAGTGGAGAGCGCTTCGCAACGTCGCCTGCTCTGTTAAGATTCAGTGCGTTACGTTGACTCTTTACTATCCATTTTGTCTTATACATGCCAGGCACTCCCTCCATGCGGGATATTATCTTCCATACCCAATGGTGCTCCGTCCTGGCCATGGTCGCCGTACAATGGCCAGCTTTTGTATGTAAGTTTTTGTTACCTCTGTGGTATCGTTTACCCTCCTGGCGCCCACATGCATCGTGAAAGTACCTTATCTCATGATAGCTTCCTGTATTGCCAAGGCAGAACTATTGCGAGAGAGGCATCCATAAATGTTCTTGCGCCAATATCTCGGAGTTTTCTTTTCAGTCTGCGTGCTTCTGTAGTATCGTTTTTGCTTATCGTCGCCTCCTTATCGTTTTTAGATCCCCTCTTGACTCAGACGGCTTGGGCTACCCTATCCTACAGTCAGTCTATATTTGTCGTTTGCGGCATATGATGATTAACGGAACATTAGATATAACACTTACTTCCGGTCCTGATCATCATTGGGATCCATTGTCTACGGCATCATATGATCCTCCTTCCTCCTTCCAGGCGCAGATGTCGAATTCTTCTAATGACCTGTATATCGACTCCTCCATCCCGAACGTACTCTTTACCTTGCCAACAAATGCTAGTACTGGCATGGAGGCGTTCGCCTACTCGGTGGGCGTACGTCCGCAAGATCTTTTTGGGATCTGTCTCATTCTTTTCCTCGGCATTGCCGCGGCTATCGTGGCGCTTTCAGCTCTTTTATGGTTTATTGACTATCTCGCCGGGTTTTTAGGCGGAGCCATGGGATCATCCCATTCCGGGATGAAACATCTTGGCGGTACCCGGAGCCCAGCGTTTGGCAGCAAAGATATGCTGGACAGTAGTGCTGTTGCCAACGCCACTGCAGAAGAAAATCGGTCGCTGAATGGCAAGGATACACTAGGGATAATCAGACCCCCGTCTCGATACACTCTTGGTTCTACGGGGGCCACTGGACTATCTTCTCGTAAACCCTGGTGGAGGTTTCGAACGAGCTTAAGTTCATTCCACGGCAGTGTTCTCCATGGCAATCTCGTCCGGATACTCATCCTGTTCCATCTTCCCGTAACAATATTCTCTGTTTATCAGATGACGTTGCCTCGTTCAAGGGCCTCCATGGCGTCCATCGTTCTAGCAGGATTTTCGTTTGCCGTCCTTTCCGTTTTGATACCTACAATATTAGTGATCCGGGTACGGATGACAACAACAAGTAAACTATATGACGAAACCCGGACTTTGCTATCCCTAGGTCCATTGTATAACCACTACCGGCATGGTTCCCAAATGTTTGCGGGTCTATTTTTTGCGACAAACGTTGCGTTTGGTCTAACTATTGGCGCGGGTCAAAACAGCGGCACAGCACAGGCCATTGTCATCCTCGTTGTGGAAGTTGTATCGGCACTAGTGACAAGTATATGGTTACCCTGGGGAAATGGCGCTAGCATGGGACTGATCAGTTTCTTATTTTGTGTTGGAAGGATCGTTGTTGCCGTCTTGCTACTTATTTTGACTCCCGCTGTGAGTTTAGCGCGCTGATCACCTCATCGACTTCATATTGATTGTATTTTAGCTCTCAATTGGTTCTGGTGCCGGTGGTTGGGTAGCCTATGGTGTCTTGGTCATATTGGCCCTTGTATATCTGGCCCTATTCCTTATGCTTATCGTCAAGCTCGTGGAAGCTCTGGTTCGAATTGTCGGTATGGTGGGCTTTGAGCGAAGCAGTCACATCGTGGATAGCGGTCTTCTTGGAGCATGTGGCTTAGCAGGGTGCTGTGGATCAAGGAAGCGACGAAGACCTCGCCGTTCGAAAGACAAGAAACCACAAAGTGGAAAAGTAGGGCCGAGATACGATAATGTCGACTCCAAGCATGTTCACAAACGCGATTCGGATATATCATCATATCTGCCCCCTGGCTCTCTGGGGACTCCAGTTGGCGGAAAGGGTTCTGTCAATTCCGGCCCTCCGCCGTCGGTATTGAAGCCGGAACATGCGCTCAGACCCTACCGAGAGGAGAGCGACGATGAAAATGGTTACATCATGGGGGCGTGGCAGCCATTTCAAACAAAGCCTTCAGGATACATCCCCGTTACCGATACCCCAAAGAAAGTTTCTCCTCCCGCCTCCTCAGGTTTCTCGCGCGTGGGCGGCGGACGTGCGCATATTGATTCACCTTATGCAATCGCCGGGGGCTCTACAATCAATGCAGGATCAACACAGACATTCCCGTCTATTGCTCAACAAGTATCGCAGGCCAATGCGAGTTCTGGATCATTAAAGCGGCTTTCAGATGAAGAGGACACGCCTTCTTTGACTGCGAACACAGCTGTACGACAACAGCAAGAGCATCACCCGCGCACTGGGTCTTTGCCGCCTGGTGCTATGCCTCCTTTCCATGTCCGAACAAAGTCGCAAACAGCGATCATCGAGCATGCCGGGGGAGTCAGCCAAGCGGGCCCATCATACCCTACTGGACCCGCAGTCAGGCCAGTTAGAGACCCCACACCTCCACCTACAGCGTTCAATCTCAGGCACTCCGACCCCAACCCAGTTGACGATGATGACGGGTCAGATGCTGATGTACCAAAAAAGAAACCCTGGTATCATTTGCGGCGGCATCGTCCACATAGTAGTGAAGGTACCACTTCCACAGCAAAACCTCTAGACGAAGAGACGCCTCCATTTGTCTCGGCTGCTCCTCAGCGGTCATTCGTGGTCATCCGGAAACCTCAGCAGTCACCGGGAAGGTCACAAAAGTTGTCCACGGGATCTGAACCCGCAAATTTGTCTCCGTCTGCAGCCGGGGAACCGTCTGTGCCCACGCGAAGATCGTATCCATCTCATCCGGGCTCGTAGGGGCTGTGGGTAATATCCTGACAGTTTTGTTGTGTGTGTTATATCACGTTGCCATCATGGACTTGCTTACCTTACCACACTTGCATTGGACACTTGTCATATATCACGTTCATGACTGTGGATTTCTTTTTACCTATGGAAGATCGGTTTGGATACTGTTCTTGGGAATCTAACAGTTTGTATATCTATTTATATAATTGTCGACATCAATTACAACAGTCCATAGGCTACCTTTACATTCCAACCTATAATGAATAACTAGTGTTGTCCAAGTGATGAATATGCATGAAATGGTTACTAGATACACAGCAGCGTTGTTTAACTTTTGATGAGATTATACCCGTAGTCAATCATCAGTGTAAGTGTCTGAATCATCGTCGTCTACGGTCGAACCGCCCAACCAAAAGACTCTCCAATCCTCCAGACCTTTGCGGCACCAGCCATACAGCCCTTGTTCCATCGCCATCCTCGCTAGGATTTCGCTTGATTCCATACTATTGACAGACTCTCCCGATATATCACTGGCGGTACTGGATGATCTGTTGAGTGGATGATATGGTGGATAAAGCGGCTGATCCCAGTGCCCGCCGACGCAGAGGAAGCCTGTATCACCCCCCACATCATCCTCGCCATGGACGACGATGTCATCTCGAGCCTTTCCTTTACCTTTCAGTAAGAAGTTTAGAGATATCTCCTGTACCTCTACTCCGTGTTCACCAAGAGCGATGAGTTGAAGAAATCTTGACGGTGGATCGCCATCATCGTTCGAACATACCCTAGGCGTCACACTCGCTGGTGGTGACTTCCAGATAATCACACGTAATGGTGGAGTTGATGTTGAGGCACCTGTAGGTACCGGGCTAGGTAGAATGTGGGTCTGTTTACCACGAGTCAACAGTTGTACATTCTTGGTCAAAGGGTATCTTGATGAAGAAGGGAGGGGTATCTCGCATTGTACAGGAGAGATCCATTTTCCCAATGCGGAGCTGATGTCGAGGGAATAACGAGACCTGCGCGAGTTGAGAGAGCCGCTAAGCTCGCGCGAATTAATGGATCCCGCGCCATCGTCGTAGAGCTCCACCTCTCCAACAGCAGAGTCAGCTAAGCGAATCCAGCCAGCCTTCTTGTCAAAAACGACGAAGATGCTGAGATGCGTGCCATAGTTTAGGACGGCACCGGGTGGAGTAACTGAGCGTCCACCCCGTGCGCTACTGCTACTGTCGGAGGACCTCCTGTGTGCATGGTGAAAGCGAGAGGATGATCCAGTGTCGGAGGGACTCCGTGCTACGTCATGCACGACTTGTTGGAAAAAGGTGATACTTCTCGGTGTCAGAGGAGTGTAGAAATCCTGAAACCGATGTCACTACTCGAAGTGGGAGATAAGTAAACATTTGACCGACCTTGACAAAACGAAAAGCTCGCTCCCCTTTGGGCGTCTCGTACAGTAGTATATTTGTCTTAGTGGCTACTGCCAGCATTCTTCCACCAGTATTTCGTTCACTGTGATTCCATAGAGCGTAAGATATCACACTTGAATTCGCTAGACGGGAGCCAGCAGATGCCAGAGGAACAAAATCGGTGGCCCATCGAAGTGGCAGGTCGTTAACGAGGTCCCACGTCGACTCATCTGAACCTTGTCGATTGGGTGATGGCGAACGACTTCCCGTCCGGCTTCCCGGTCGGCTTCCAAAATTCGAGGTGCCGATCATTGAAGCAGGAGACAGCAGATTGTGGTATGACAAGGTTTGTGGCTCGATAGAGTGACTATTGGGTGCTTCTATCCATGATTTTAACCCGCGTGCTATACTATTTCGCGGACGGTGCTTTTTTATTGGTGACTGCTGCGCAACCCAATTCGATGGTCTCGACAAGTCGAGGGGTCGCTTTCCCTACGAGAGAAACACAGTCAATCAAAATGCCGCATTGCAGTCAGGGCACACAGTACCTTCTGGGCTACTGCCCACTTCGCAAGGCTGGTTAAACTAGACAAATTATACATGCGAAGAGTTCTGAGGGATTCTACATCTTTTGAGGTCGGTGAATTAGGATCGGGTCCAACGAGAGCAAGTACTACGCCTTGAGGGGCTCCTTCTCCTGTGTGCTCTACCTCGAGCAGAGATAATTGGTAGACGCTATGACAACATATCAAATTTCCATTGATCTCGGAAAATTAAAGCACCAAACCCTTCGCCAAGCCATATCACCCTTGATACAGCCTCCTCGGGACCTTTGATCGTCAACCCGGCATCTGTCTCTGACCACTCTTGGGGGTACATATCCAGGACGGAAAGACCTTCATCGTGGCCGATGAGCAACAACCTCCCCGAGAGAATAGGGAGTAGACAACGGATGGGAGCTGTTGCGTGAGGAAGAAATCGCGACCCGAAATTATTCATCTTTAAATGCGTTGGGCGCAGTCTTGTGCTGATAGCAGGTAAGGGTGGTAATGGCGAATTTAACCGTGGCGTTTCAAGGGGTGGCCTACATGCGTTTAAACCTTCTGTCTGAATATGTAGATAGGAATTTGCTGTTGGAGTAGGTGGTTCTTGAATGATGGGGGGAACACTTAGAAGACTGCTTGATTGGGACTCTGCCTCTTCCTAAAGATACATCGCCGTTAAGATTACAATATAGTGAAAAGGCTCATCTGCTGACGCACCATTTCTTCATTTCCCCACCCGCGTTCACGTCTCCTTGCGCGTTCTTCCGGGGTAACATCCATATAGCGCTCAGCAGCTCTGAATAACAATCTTCAATACCTGACAGAGCAGGCGTTCATGACATACCGTTTCTCGACCCAACCTCTCCACCGACCAAATCTGGCAGAAAATGCAGTCAATGACCAGATGCGTTATAGAGCTACAGTGAATTAGCATGCCTAGAATTAGGACCATTCTGCGCAGCGAGGTCGTCGTAGGTTGGGAGTTCGTCGCCTCCACCTTGAATCTGATCATCTTGTTCTACATAATATCGGGGTGTATCCATAGTGGACGGAGACACTAATGGTGGCAGAGACGAAGAGAAACGTAGCTATAGTGCTCAAGTGCATCTTGACGGCCACGTGCTATGATGCACTGCTTTGATACTTCCCGATAAGGTCTGTCACCAACTGTCATTCTGTAGTTGTCATAACCCGAAAAAGCCAGTATCTCCAAGTGCAAGTCTTGGCTTTAATAGGCACCACATCTCCCAACGGGTCTTAACAGGGAACATAAGTGCTATTGTAGGTCCGAGAACATTCTTGTATCCGAAAGTTATCCTTACGACAAAGAACCGGTGCTAGTGCAGTGAAATGGATGAGACAAGAACAAAAGGCATTACTGATAGTCAGCGGGGCACTGCACGGTGATATTCGGTCTTGATCAGCGAAGATTTCTGTGGGTTGGAAATGAAAATCTCAACTTGGGGTTGACAATATCATCATCATCACGATGAGCTGCTGGGCTTTCTGCAAATGCAGGCGAAGATCGGTGACCATGGAAAATTTCCCAGGACAGAAGAGATATCAGAACCCGGTGTTGGCGGTGTTGAATCGTGATGGATGTACGAAGATTGTCCATCGCTGTGCAGAGAATGTGAAATTGTGGGACAGCCAGTATACCGAGAGATGCAACTTTACATTAATAGAAGGACAGCCGTACCGCCATGTGAATACCTGCAAGCTTCTTGCACGTTTCAGCAGAAAATCTGCTAGGCCACTGTCCCGTACTCGATCCGTAGCCGTTGAGGACAACTCTGTGGTAAAAATAGTCATATCAGCGACAGCTGGACGAAGACGTACAGATGCAGAATCGGAACCTTATCCCGACATAATAACCTGCATGACAACTGGGACAACAAGAGTGCCCCTACTTGCGTGGGACAAGACGCCGATGCGTCAGTGACACTTGTCCTTGCATTGGATGCTGTTAAGGCCTGACAACGAAATTGGAATTCAATGATGTCGATGACTGCAGGGGACCCCGAGGACAGCAATACACTAGACGCACTATGATGGAATGTGCGTAATATCACCCTTTTCGTTTATCGGCGAGGAGGAGTTGTACTTGAACGAAATCTTGAATGGACGTCGGACTGACCCGGGCGAGTCATGTTTTGAACAGATTTCTGGGGCCTTTTCGCTGTCTCCCTAAGTGTATGACATCTTACCTTCTTGTAAAATAGGGACGGAATCAAAGGATGCTGGATTCAGGAATAGTAAATACCACAGACGAGGGCAACAAGTACACTGACGTCATTAAAGAATGTTGACGACGCCTTCTTCAGCAATGTAGGTCTTCAAATTCTTTCCTTCCTCGTTGTTAGCAATTTTAATGAACGCAGATTTCTCAGACTTCTTCTCAGAAAGTCTTTGCCGAGATACACATTAAACGGGTCGGTTCTCTTCATTCACTGTGTACGTCTTTCGGGGATAGGTGAGTGTGGAGCAATGACCTTGAAATGCATACCATCTCGCGCCCAAGACCGATCGGTCACGACTATCACCTGTAGGCCCCGTCAATGAATCCTTAACAGTCACTTATGGTTGGTAGAGGTGTCGTCATGACTTGGTCCCGCGAAGGTCACCACTTCGTTCCTCGATTTCCAGGTACTGGGAGTAGAAGAACAGAACTTCCCGCGTTCTTTGACTGGTCGTATTTACCAAGGCTGTCCATGTCGTCTCCAGATTCCGAGTTCTCCTAATATGCTGGTATCATCGAGGCCTTCAGAAGGAGTGCCAACCCCATGACTTTGTCCACTTCCTTGGTCAACTTCAGATGCAGCATCTCCGCCTTGAATACATCCGCCTCTTGATGCCGCAAGTCTGGTGAAACCTCGTCAGTCCTTGTCATTTGCACTGGTCCATCCGCGTTTGTCCACGAATGGTCCGCTTCTTGCTAACTTCCTACAAGGTCTACGCACGACTGAACTAACACTGGTCACTCCTAGTCACCTTCTTTCAAAGTCAACGGCTTCCCCAGCCCACTCTGGTAACAAGACCCTCTCCGTGTTGTAACACACGCATCTAGCTCCCACTCCTTTTAACGTAGATCATTCCTTCGCCCTCCTTTCTGCTTTCAGCAATGTGTTTTCAAATGTGCGCTGGTGTTGATGTGGTCATGGTAATCTCGTATAGTCCATGCTCAAACAATTTTCCGACAGCGTAAGAGACAGTGTTACGCGACCACAGAAAAACCTTTCAGAGGACCTGGTACGAGAAGGAATGATACGCTCATGCTCAAAAGAGGGAAGAAAGAAAGAAGGCAAGTTCGGAGTTTCGATTCATCAACCTCGCTCTTTCTGCTTTTGGTCAATTATCTTTTGTAACTTTTGCTTTCCTTGGTCCAACTCTTAGTTCTGCTTCTTCAAGCGCTTTCCCAGTGAACCTTACATTGTCTGCTAATTTACGGACGGGCAGGCTGCAATAGTCATCCCCGACTCTCCTGACTAGCTCTACTCACTACTGTGACCACTTAGCATCCAGTGGATGGCTTTCCTAAAAAATTGAACATTCTGGCGACGTACCGAACTAATTTTTACATCCACCTTTTCTCTCTCAACCTCTTTCCAGAAAAAGTGAAGAGGAAAAAGTTTTCTCACCCTCTGATTGAGGACTTGAACCCTGTGCATGCGTTACGCGTTGACGTCGTCCGGCGTCTTTCTCTTTGCGTTCTTGAATCTGCAAGCATTTTTCGCCTTATCACTGTCCTGTCGCCTGGAACAACATGGGTAAATTAGTACCCGAGGCTATCAGCGCGGGATTTCGTCGGAATCACTCCCTTCCCGGTTCTCTTCCACGGACAACGAGGTCGACAGCGTAGTAACTGACACTGTTACATCAAAGGCTTTTTGTAGCAGGCCTACTGACATGACCGGAGCCTATCCGTATCCGTATCCTTCGGCAGCTCGGTCGACGCAAAAACGTCTTCTTTGAACGCCCTGTCTTTGAATTGAATCACTCCGAGGCTTATGACTTGATTCTTATGAGAGCATATAGGCAAATCTTGTAGAATATTTACGTTCGTATTCGACTTCACATTTGAGTGTCTTCTTGACCAGTTCAGAAACACGAAAGCGAAGATCGTCAGTCATATACATGTTTATCTCCACGTCCATTCTCAAGATACCAGGCAGCCGTCTGGTATCAAGATCGCGATTTGCTATACTGAGGGAACGCACATTAGGCCCCATTAAGCGGTCGTGGTGGTGATAGTTGCGGGCGAAGTTGTTGTCTAAAGCTCAGTAACGTCTGGATATCCGATGATCACAATGACATCCACTCTCACTCTTGATTCGGCCCAACTTGGAGAGAATATGTTGTAGAAATCGCATTCGAGACATTATAACCCGAATTCAGTGTTTTCTCCTTTCCTGCTTACGCGGGAGTGAATTCTCCCGCCTCTGTGTGCATAGCAGCAACAAGAATGGCATAATAATGTACAAGTGACACCGTGAGTATTTCTTCGAGATATGACCTATTAGCTGAAATATGCATACCCCGTACTCGTCCGAGAAATCAAGCAAACGCCAAACCAGTAAATGTCGCGACAGCCCCAACAACTGCGGCACCTGCTACTGTCTTCAAGCCGCTGCTTCGTCTGCCATCAGCAGCACTATCAGCCAGCAGCTTAGCCTGCCCTTCAATGGTCGCGTAAAACTTCTGCGTATCTGCTGGATCCTGTCCTATAACAAGGACCTGTTCTTCATTCTCCGACTCTACAGTCGTGACTCTCCGCGTGTGTAAACCGTGTTTCAACGCGGCAGCTTCGATTTCGGTGACATCAGACTTTGGAAGGAGGTAGGCAGTAGTTTGTTTGTAGCGGCTGTTAAGGCTGTCGATGAAAGAATTACGTTGGAGGGAAGACATGCTGCAGGTGGGAGGTTTGGAAATAAGCACGGGGGAAGGCGAAACGTCGATGGCAGATGAATGGAGTACAGGCTCCTTGGTCTCAGCTGGCTCCGGGGTAGTTAATGGCTTCGCGACGGTCGGGTGAGGCACGACACTTGCAACCGACGGAGCTGTCCCCGGGAAGGTGCATGGCATAGTCCTCTCTTTGGCTCTACTCTTCCGCGGTTTAGCTTTTGGCGTGCTGAGCGCATCCTGCCACCTGACAACAGTCTTTCTGAACTTATCATCTTCGCCTGCAGCGTCGATATCATGCACCAGATTATTAAGGATCTCGCTCGAGGACGTGGATATGGAGGCGATACTTTCAGAGGGAACGATGGTCGCTCTTTGGGCAGATTCACGCCGGCGCCTCTGGCGAACCGCAGCTTTCGGGTCTTCCAGCTCCCAAGGATCTGCGGTGTCCGAACCATTGCGGCGGAGGGGTGACGTCTGGATTTTCATGGTTCCTAGTGCATTGGTGATATTGTCCACTTCCTGAGAGACGTCGTCTGTTGCCGCTGCCGCAGCGTATGGACAGCCTTGGCGAGGGTGGCCCGCTCTGGGACGCCCGCATTGAGCGCAGTGTGGGACTTTACGCGGCGTAGAGGTCGGCGTAGTGGTTGTACTGTTCCCGCCAGACGACTCGGATGCCGGTTTGGTAGGTGATTTTGTGGATCGTAAAGCTGGAGCCATAGTTTCGAATTGCGGTGGTGGTCGAGAGTAAATCTGTTCGTAAGGAGTAAGAGTTGCCAAGATGGGTGAGTAAAGATTGTCCTATTGTTCCTCGCCTTTGTTGCCAACTACTATCATCCGAGCAGAAACGGAAAAAGGTTATGTACAGAGTGACAGCGGAAGGAGACGAATCCTTGATGTGGTCGCAAAGAAAGTCAGCCGTGTGCGTGAGTGGTGGTGGTGGTCAAAGCTACGTTATTTCCTATCAGAGTGATGACGTATACTAGAGGAGTTGTTGCATTTGAGAAGTGGATGTTGTATAGAAACCCCCATACGTGTCCACTAGGAATTGGGAGGACAGGCTCCTCTGGAGGAGAGAGGAACAGGATATCGATTGAACAAAGCAAGTCGAATTAGATGTTATGTACACGAGTTAAAGTAGCATACCGTTGTAAAATACAGTAGTGTGTGTTATAGATACATTTTATCGTGTGATATACCATCATGCTTGAATCTTCACTGCCATGAGCACCAGCCTTGATACATTTTCGCCTACAAGAGTTTAGACACTTGACAGAAATTGGTAAAAATTACTTACTAGATTAGCCTCATCTGTAGCTTCCTGTATAATCATCTGAACAAGATTACTCGTCGAAATCTCTTTCTGATTAGCTGGCTTCTCTTTACTCGTCGAGTACACCCCGCGAAGCTTCCTCTCGATGAGGCCTAGTGCACCTTGAGCTAAATCGCGAAGGTTGACTTGACCCTTGACATGGTTCCGGGTTTTGCTGCGTTCCTATAGATTGAAAGTCAGAGAGGATAGGAAAGCCGTGCTGATTCGTTTTACCCTCTTGCGTTTCTCGTCTTCCCATTCAACGAGAGGATCATGGATGAACGCGTCAAGGACAGTCATCAGCGAGTCCTTATTGTCTCGTAGTAAGCCAAGCGTCACATCACACGCCGCACGGAAAACGCCTATACAAAAATCAGCCGACATGGTTGCCTTCATTATAAAGGGCATACCTTCTACACCTGTGACGCCAAGACCATCCAGCATATTTTGAGTGAGTCTGAACGGCACCCGTTCTGGCGTTTCGAGCTTTTTGCCCTTCTCAAAGAGACAATTGAAGTCAACGTGCACGACATCTCCTGTGTTGATATCCATGAGGATGTTCTCCAAGTGCCGATCTCCTAATCTGAAAAATTGACCTTCAGTAACAAACTGAGGGTGGCTAAAGTGCCTCTTACCCTAGAATAAAGCCAACCATCGACATAACAGCTGCAGTGCGCCCATAGGTGAGACGACTCGTGAGCCACGCCGATGGTTCAGGGAATGTTTCAATAAACCACTCATGGAAGACGGGTGGATAACTACATAAACATCAGCTTCTTCTTCAAAACTCGAAGATTGATTTGCGCTTACAGACACAAAATCCTCTCTTTGAATATCTTTACGGCCTCTTTGTCAGAGGCAGCCTTAATTTTAGCGGCAATGTCATTGATGTCTGCGGGCTGACACGTTGAATAGTTAGCAAGGCATCGGGAAGGAAACAGTATACCCACCCAACTCCTGATTCGCCTCGCCTCATACGCCTTGACAAGAATTGGCCTCATGGGAATCGTATTAGGCACCCATTGAATGAATCCACATTCTTCATTTAGCGTCACAACCCCATACGTCCGTATGTCTGACAAGCCTTAGCTTCGAGGATTACATGAGCATGTAAATACCTACGAAGCTGTCTTCGTCGCGATTCCGAGTTAGCCTTCAGGAGCTTGTTGATAATGGCATTGAAGTCCATAAGACGAGCATCCTTTCGCAGGTCATCTTTTGGCTTCCCAAGAAACATATAGATTTGACCGTTACTACCACGGATGGTTAATTTCCGTGGTTTAGCCAAAGAGCTCATCACTTCGATATCGTCATAGAACTCTATCTGGAAGTTAGGCTGTGCTCATGAAATCTGAGCAATTATGCATACCTGTGAACGTAGGCGGATCTACAGGGAAAGGGCTGAAGTCGGAATTGGTGACCGACATGGGGGGTATATTAGCTGTCAAAGACTCTTGCAAGGGTATAATCAGGTCGGAATTCCCAAGCCTAGCTAGGCTAGGAAATGTTCGGCTCATGCTCAATGTTTTTCTTGAGTTATCATCGATGGGATATTCACATAGAGCAAGAAGTTCATCTGTCATGGCGACAAACTCGTTGAGCAGGTCACATACTCGGCGATCAGTAGTTGGTTTGTTCTGACATATTTTGGATCAGGATCTTGCAGAATATTTCATAAAGTGGAATTCACCTTAATTTTATCCACGATCTTTCTGCCTCTTTGCTCCCTCTCAGTCTTCTTAGATTTCGTGACGGAAATGAACTGCCACAGCGCTTGTTGGGGGTATGCCTCTAAGACTTTAGATATGAGGTTCGAGAGTAGCTTTAAAACATGCTCATTGGAATGACCGATCCTAGAGACGATTTGAGGAAACGCAGTGTACCACTATGAGATTTAATCAGTTTCATCGAGATGCCGTGCAATATTGAATTTGACCTGGTACACTGGTGTCTGCTCCGTGGCAATTCTGACAGTCTCGCTGATTGTCTTGAAATAGTCCGTCTTTTTCAAGGTCTCATCTTCACCTAAATCAAGCCAAAGTGTCAGCAGTCGAGGGACGGTCTGATAGACATATTTGGAGCCATGTCGTATGGCCCTTGCATAAGAGCGGACGGTATTAACGTTCATTTTCAACCCCCTGCGTAACACGTCATGAGCGTTTTCACAGGATAGAAGTCTAGTTTAATGCCTACCGGTTCCTCTGATCCTCTCGAGTCAGGTTTTTGTAGCTATCATCTTGAAACTGTCCGAGATAGAAATGCGCATTTTCCCATCTGAACGAAGTCACACTCAGATTGACCAAGGAGCAAAGAAAATAAGATGTTACGTTGAAGACAGGTTCGAAGCCCCTTTGAACATACTTAGAATAGAAGAAGCGTCATAACGTTCTGACTCGTCCATCCAACGAGCTCGTAGGACGCGGGCCTATGAGTATATGAACAACGAGGTTTTGTGTTAATAACAGCATCGGTGATCCGTACCTTCGCCTTGATCGTGTCGGTCTCTTCATTATTGTCTGCGGTCAGATCTAAGACTTGCGAACCATCGTCCATCAAGTTCAACAGCTTCATCGAACTTTCCAGTTCATGGAGTGCTGCTAATGGTTCTCCATTAGCCTTCGTCAGTTTGGCACTTTGCATAAAATAATCTTTGGTCCTCCCCTGCTTCGCCTGGAGCATGGCGCTGAAAGCAGTTTGCCATTGACATGCTTTTCTCGCGAACTTCGCGCTCGCCAGCCACGTTCGGTGAATCTCGCGTGTCGCCTCGGTAGACTCCGGACTACAACAACGGGTCAGGGTTTGTCAGTCGTAGAGATGGGTACATACAACAAACGAAAGGCGGTCCTCCGCATGCTAAGGATGGGCTCACGAGTGCGAAATGTAGGAAGTGTCGATTCCAGTCTAGCTGAGAACAAATCAGAGAGTTCGTCTAGAGCGTTCTTCGTTTGTGATTGGCGTAAGGACCCTGTAACTGCTTGTCCCATGATACTGTGCACCGACCCAAGCTCGTAGAGGAGATGTAGGCTAAGGATATCCTCATATGATCGTTTATATCCCTTCGCCCCTGCAGCCGCTATCGGAGCTCCTAGGATGGAACGAGCTTCCGATAATTTTTGATTTATGGCATCATTGTCTCCACTTCTGATTGCAAGTAGGACCCTTGCAAGCACGAGCTCAGAATTTTCCTGTGTAGTTTGACTGACGATTTTTTGAACATCAACCCAATCGCCGACCATCCATGCACTTTCTACTTGGAAGCCTGCCAGAGCAGAGGTCCAGGCCGGGTTACGAGTAAGGACTCCGAGGACATGGGTGCGCAATGTATCTGTAAGGACAATTAGCATCGTGTTTTGGAAGGAAAGATCACAAGAGCTACCATAATGCCCTAAATTACGCAGGCAACGCAACAGACCTAGATGAAAGTCGACGTTATCCGGAGACTGTTGAAGACGAAGTTCCCAGCAACTCTGAGCGGCAGTCCATCTGCCCGTACTTTCGTGCTGCCGGATCTGATGTTCCAAAGACGGCGACAATATTAACGTAGACACGCCCTCCATGCCATCTGGCTCGTCTAGGTGTGCATAGATTTCATGAAGTCTTTCGTAGTAGACTGGCAAATCATGATGATTCAAAGAACGTTCTCGAAGATTGACAATTTGACGTTCAAAGCTCATCAGAGAACGCGCATATGCTTTGCATTGGAAGGCTGCTCGGGCCATAAGACTCTGGTCGATGCTAGTCAAGATGGAGTCGATTTGTGAAAGCTGTTCTTCCGTTCCGACGGTGACTCCGCGGGAGCGTTTTGTCTCTCCTTTCTTGGATCCCATGTCATGCCGAACCCTTCTGACCCACTTATTGAGATGATCCAGAAGCATAAAAACAGCCTTCATTGCGTCGTTAACACAGTATAGTCAAGCTAACAATTCACACCTACTTGGGCACTAAGCAGTCTCTTATCGGTTGAGGAAGTACTCTGCGGGTTGACTTGGTCCTCTAAAACAGCAATCAACTCTGCACGTATATTCTCACATCCGATTTCGTCGCTTGAAACAAGGACATTGAGAACTAAATGTGGAAGCAGATGGTGGGCAACCACAACGTCCTTGTTGCGCACGGCTGGCCTGAAAACGCCAAATATGGTCTTTGCAACGGAACCCGAAGCTCGAGTGATAAGATACGTGGTCCAAAGTTGTATCCATTCACGGTATGTTGGTTGATCGTTATAGATAGGGTGCCGAAATTCTGGCGTAGGGACTTCTTGCAAGGTGAAGCGGGCTTCTAACAGTGGGGTGACGGTTTCAAGAACGTGCTTAGGTAGATTGTTCCATTTCGTTCGAACCTTCATTGGTACAGATTGGTTGCCCACCGAGACGAGGGACGGAGTAAACCTACAGAACCGCAACAGTTCCTGAATACTATAGGCCAAGTGTCCCTGATATTTGATGTCGCTGGTGGAACGGAATGCGCCAACAAGAAGATCAGTGATCAAGTGTAGAGCAAACATAACGGATTCGTTGTCGTCGGTAAAATTGCTGAGGACAATCATTCTCATGTCGTTGACAGCGATTTCGCATCTGTCAGGATCTACAGCTCCCAAAATACCTATGCATTCGAACGCGAGAGAACGTATCGCCTCTGCGCCATCTCCGTCACGACAAGCGGCGGAAAGCAGGGTTGTCAAAATCTGACCGACCATAGGATCAAATGTGTCGCCAGACGCAAGTTCCCGAATAAGAACTTGGTTCTCCGATAGCATGAACGCCTTGAGCTCCACAAGGGTTTGAACAGCCATGGTTTGATTATCGGGCAATGCGCGCGCCAAAATTTTACAGAGATGCTCCTTCGGAGACCACGTACCCCGTATTACGGTCAACCTATCCTGAAGGGGTTTCAACTTTGAAATAGCAGACAGATCCACGATATCATCAAGATAATGGCCGAGATGATTGCCTATGCCGTTAATCATATACTCCAATGCACTGATAGCAATGTGTCGACTTGCGGAGGTGAGCGTGGACCAAGATGTGGTAATAGTTGCGCTTGTTGTTCCAACGTAAGGACCGACATCCTTAGGGTCCAAGGTCATTAAAAACGTTCGCCAGCTAGTGAGAGTCATTTCAGACAGTTCGGCGATATTAACCATGGTCTGGAAGGTCGCCATTATCTGAATAGCTTCTAAGCATAATACAAAGATAGAGGATGTGGCTGGGCTAACCTGGGGTGCGACCGTACTTATGGAAGAGCCGATCAGAGACACTACAGCACCGAGACTCCGAAGGATCTTTTGCTTCGCGGACATCGGAACCTTCCCATGTACCTCTTGCAGCATTTCGTTGATGTGCGTAATCAAGCCCAGCATATACTGCTTAAGAAAGGCTCCGACATCTGGTGTCGGTTGTGATCGGCCCGTGACACTCGGGGGAATCAATGTTTTGGACACCCTCCTAAGAGCAGGAACAGCCTGACATGGATGGTTAAATGAGCTACAGGAACTATCATCGAATGTAGTCCAAATTTACCTTCGCTGCGATGTCCGGGTCTTCATCGCCCAACACAATGACCAAGTCGGCAAGAATAGGGACAACAAACCCCTTCACCAAGCTTTGGATATCGATCGTATCTGCTTGGGCCGCCGCCGCCAGAACGTCGATCACAAATGTGAGAGCCCTGTTGGTTTGATCTGGTTGATCCAGCAAGTATATATGTGCGAGAACTCGATGACAGTCATTGATCAAGAGAGTGGCTGGTTTCGATTCCAGCTGCCTTGAAATGTCCTCTAATAGTTTTTGATCACACTTTGCGAATATAACTGGAAGGGTGTAGCGTAATGTAAGCTGTATCAAATGCCGAGGTGAAACCATCATCAATCGACAAGTTTCCGTCAAAAGACTGGGTTGCGTGCCAATACGGAGGACGAGATACGGCGCAATTCGATCCATATAAGGAATAAACAGAGGATAAGGAGTCGCTTTTTTGTGATACTTGGCCAGAGAGATGATCTAATGATTGGGCCAATTAACACCAGAAAGAGTGGAAAGGTACAGAAAAATTACATGAGTCGACGCTTCTGCTTTGAGCATCGGGTTTGATCTCCCTAATTGTGCAACCAAGAAGAAGAGAACATGTCCGAGAACTTCTTTGTCTTTTGTCCTAATGATGATGCGGCTCGGTCATCAAGAACCATTGCTTCCTCGAACAATAAACGCACCTTCCTGTAGTACCAACACTGATGATAATTGTATCCTTAGTAGGGAGGTTCATTCCATCCGTTAACTCATTCAGCTGAGAAAATAACGTTGCTAGAGCCCGAGATGTATCCCGTTTCATAAGGGCAATGGAGTGAACGAAATTCTGCAACGCCCCACTAATCACAATAAGCTTTCCAAGAACATATTCAAGACAAAATGCACCAACCCAGCGACCAGCCTGACTCCTCTATCCGTATCTCTTATGCCAGAAAAGATCATTTGCCGAGCAGCAGCAAGGTCTTCACCATCGCCGAAGGAGTGAGATTTGATCAGGTCGGTAATAACTTTGAAGGCTCGCTTCCGTACTTCCGTAGTGATCTCTTCTGGTTTTCCGTCAAGCGTCAACTGCGTCAGAGCCACGCAAAGAGGGACAGTTGACAACCGAACTTCAGCGCGTAAGAAAGCACAGAATGCCTGCAGCCGATCGATGACAGACAGCCGGTATGATGTAAGATTATCCTCATCAAGAGGCCTGACTGGCATGGATCAGCCACTCTTCAAGTCATACGTACAGTGGCGAACCTTGAATAGCGTCCTACTATATTGTCGATGGCTCGCTGAATGTACTGCCGATCGCTCATATTGTCATCATCATCCATCCAATCGAGAATTTCCGGCTGCATGATCCCTTCCGTAGCTGTACGCAGCAGTATTCTCCAGTGCTCCTCGGTACACTGCTGCTGATTAAAAGGGACTGTGGCTGTCGTAGGTGGAGCTTCAAGCATTCGCTGAGCGATCTCATTGCGTTCGCTTCCCAAGTCGATGGCAGCTGGCAAGGAACGCAAAATGTTTCGCTCTATATGAGGAAAACATGAATTAAAGAGGACAAATGCCCATTCCTTCGAATACAGTTAGATAGATCTTCAGCAGCGTAACGTTACAAAATACCTCTACAGACTTGGGCCATGATCCTGATCCCAATAGCCCGACAATTTCGCGGAAGTCCGCCTCGGTTGGTGCAACAAAGGAGTCCGACGCCAATTGCTTTGAAAGATATCGATCAACATGCTCCCAATCCGAATTAGGTTCTTGAAGTAGACGAAAACGGAGGAGAATGTAGTGCCAGTGATATAATTCATCCTCTGACAGAGAGCACAAAGAGGGAAGCAATACCATGATTCTGACAAGTCCTTCAGAGCGCATCGCAGGCCCAAGATTGCAGAGTGCGGACATGCAATAATCGAAACATGACCGTGCATCCTGGGCAAGTCGTTGCCCGAAATCATGTAGAAACCATTGTAGCTGTGTTGATCGCATCATGAAAGAAGTCCAGATCTCAAGCAATGTGATCACAAAGTAGAGGGCATCAGAAGAAGTTTGTAAACGGCATATATTCTTTTCGTCGTCGGCCTAAATGGATATGAGAAGGTTTGTCATGAGGTTATAGAAATAGATACTTGCGGTCAAGTCTCCCATTTTCAGCAATCTTGACTTCTTCTGCGTAATTCGAACATAGATAGGGTACGATATCGTTTGGGCCCCCATCAACTCTGGATCTAAATCAGCGAATACGGACATGAGAATGAACTAAGGACACACCATGCATGACATGTCGGGATTCTTCAAACATCTCTCTTAGCTGAGTACGCTGTTCGTTCTGTGGAATGCCCTTCACAAAGGTCCCCCCGATATTCTGCAGGATATCCACAATGCGGTCAAATGCTTTTGCTTGCAGAAAAGCTGCCTCTTGTGCTTCTTTCTTCCACGAATCCATCACGATCATGAGGCGAAGTAGTCCTGATACCACCATCCATACGAATGGGGGCTCCCTCCAGTTATCGATACCGAGCACCTCCCCAATAGACTCCAAGACAGTAGGAACAGGTGCCATTTTCCGGGCGGCTTCCACGGTCGATACAGAGCCGCAAGGAGGAATAGTATCCAGCAGCTGCGTTATAACGGCTTCTATGCCAGTGAGACTGACCTGTCTATCATTCTGTTCAGCGCATCCTCTCATCCACTTGAGAAATTCAGCATGGAAATCTGCTGAGATGGTCTGAAGCACATCAGCGAGAGGAGGAAATGATTGAGGAGCTCTGTAGCTCATAATAGTAGACTCCAGTGCATTCGTAGGTCTTAACAAGGTATAAAGGCGTGACGACGGGAAATGCGTGAATGAGGAAACTAGAGACGCGTTATTTGTATTTGTTGTCTTGTACAGTCATCTCGTGGCCGGTTCTTGTTGAAGCCTGAAGTCATTCATCACGGTTGTTGTGAACAATAATACACGGCGCAGTCACCCTCTTTTTGTTTCCCAAAGTTATCTCCCACGCTCCTGCAACTTGAAGCCTGAATAC
The DNA here is from genome assembly GCA_028551335.1 of Armillaria sp. CMW 4456. Taxonomy (NCBI): domain Eukaryota; kingdom Fungi; phylum Basidiomycota; class Agaricomycetes; order Agaricales; family Physalacriaceae; genus Armillaria; species Armillaria sp. CMW 4456. The sequence goes on from JANDKJ010000329.1 coordinate 344,289, forward strand.
GACCCCGTGATTCGCGCGTTGTGAAACACCGAAAAACTCCCACCGCAGACGTCCTTCGCAAGTCAGACTCCCGGGGGTTATGGGATCGGTACGTCTGCCTCTCCGAACACTTGCGGACAGCTCGTAATGTTGACGGCAGTGACATCGTCGAGTTCCAAACGCCTTCGACTCAGGCTCTTCGCTTCGGTACGCTACCCATTTGAGCGCTAATCTCATACCTGGCTCCATCTTGGATCAACGCCCATAGAGTGCACAATCGATCAAGCCCCAAAACCGGTGTATAAGATATGGGCGATTAAAGTTCGCCACAAGAAGAATGGAAGGACCTCTGAACGGTCCAGCGTTGACCCCTCAGCGCCCAGCGCTGGGCTCCCTCAATGATCATCAAGCAGCGCCAGAAAATTTGTGTCCTTCCATACGACTGTAAACCTTTCCTATTTGGTCCAAAAAACTTTATCTAGACCTACGGGCGCTGGACCCCTGTATATCTAGATAGTCGTATAAACAAGGATGCATCACTGGCATATGGTACGGAGGTTTGACACTGTTTATCTTCTTCTAAAGAACGGTGAGAACTGTTTGAAAAGCATACATTCGAGAGCCTAGCCTATCAACAGTCCGAGCCAGCTGCCTGCACGCCGTCACATGGATGCAGCAAGGATCGAAGTCAGGATTCGCTATGACACTGGTTGACTAGACTTCATCTCGCCTTACAAGATAGAACCTTCCACTTCGGAGGAATGTGTCCCGTCAAGGAGAAACCCGTATTATTGGCAGAACACCCAACGCCGGCCTCTTCCGCGATATGGTTCCAAGGCCAGACCTCAGTCACCTTGAATATAGTTCGAGTTCTCAGAAGTGGAGAAGAAGGTGAATAAACATTTAGGAGACAGCATCCATTACATTGAATGCTAGCACTTGAATTGTATTCGTATTGGAAGGTAGCTTTATTGGACACCATAGGACACCATTTACTTCTTGCCCTAAATAGGTGTCAGTTACAACACGCATCAATGACAAGGCATGAAACCCACAAGAATCAAGGTAGCTACACCATAAACAGTGTACGCAGCGGTAAAGGCAAAGGTTCCGTAGAACAGACCTATATAGAGTAATCGTCATCTTCGAGTAACCTCCGAGCATATATCCAGAAATGACTAACGGAGCTTGGCTGGCCTCCCAGGAGCACGGTAGTGCACAGCTCGCGTATCAGCCTATCAGAAAAGCATAAGCTCGCAGGAACAGCCACTATACGACGACAACGCACCTGCCAGAACTTCTGCTTGTCAATGATATCGTATTTGCCTAAGGGTCGAAAAAAATCGATATATTTTCCACAAAGAAATGACCAGCGAAGTCTTACGGTATACAAGTCCGTCAATGATACCCATGGTGGTGGTTGATGATGGAGGAGGTAGGCAGCGGGCAATGTCGGAGTTTGGTTTTGCGGTCGACGGAAAGGGAAAGAGCCGAGGCCTGACTTGCAACCCATTTCACCATGGCCGACCGCGTTCGCGTTAGAGTGCGTGTTCTTGGTTTCTTTTTCTCTTTCGCAATGCTCATAGAATCTTTCTTAGGGTCTCAGCATCTTTAGGCCAATAATATACGGAAATACCGCGGTTCTTTTGACCCCAGAGGAACGAGCAGCGTTGGACCCTAGCCGCCATGAACACACTCACCGCTGGACAGTTGCTGTCCGTAGCGCTGCATCTGCTCCAGACTCAGATATAGTAGGTGGTGCAGATGACCTTGGCTACTTCATAAAACGCGTCAACTTCAAGTTGCACGATACATATAATAACCCAAGCAGAGGTCCGTCTTGCATCTTGATTTTCTCTTCTAATCTAACAATACAAGCAGTTGTCGACAAGCCTCCATTTGAAGTGACGGAGACGGGGTGCGTCTTTGTATCTCTTTTCCGCCCATTTCTCAACTAACAAGATTTCAGATGGGGTGAATTCGACATTCTCATCCGTATAACCTACATCGCCGACTCGGGTGAGAAGGCCGCCTCCGTTTACCATCACCTCAAACTTCACCCCTGGGCAGGTCCAGGGGAACCAGAAATTCCCTCCATGGACGTCGCTATGAAAGCCGGTCCAGTGCACTCCTGGCAGTACGACGAAATCGTCTTCAACGAGCCCTTCAACAGCTTCTTAAACACCCTCACCTCCCATCCCCCGACGCCCCTCCAAAAGGCCAAGAGAAAGCCAGTTCCCTTCCATACCGCACACCCTCAGTCGCTGGAAGATACCAAGCTGACGGAGACGCCCGAATTCAGCCAGGAGATGGAGAAGGAAGAGGCAGACCGACTGGAACAGGCAAAGAAGAAGATAGTAGCGGAGCAGGAACGGCTGAGAAATATTCTGATTGAGAAAGAGAAAGAGCTGCAGGAGTTGCAGAAGCTGGTGGGTGAACCGTAGTGGTACATATACCATATAATGTGTAGCAAATAGTCTTGTATAATACGACATATATAGCATTACCGATAGTTTCTCGTTCTACTCACGTTCATCCTTTTTTATTTGTCCAGCGCGTATCACTTTCAGTGGAAAGGATCACTTGCAACAAAACACACTTCTGTCGAACGTCAAAGATCACCCCCTCTGCTACGACACGATTTTTCATATCCGACGCATAGCGGAACAGGAAGGCTCTTAGAAAGGAAGGAAGCCCAAATACGAGGGTCTACTTAATTGAACAGTACCGATTCCACCGGTACCAGTTGTATCGAGTTTGATCCTCGCTCCACTACTATAGAGTATTACAAGAATAATGGATGACTAGAGAAGTCCGCCGCAAGTCAACCAGTAGCGAATCAATGTCAAGAATAGCACCAGAATAAAACTGAGATGTCCGCCGAGAGCTACTTCCCTATAACGTAGAACATGACGACCTCAAAGATGACCGGACCCAAAACTCCTCCGTGGCGTTTTATGTGCACCAGAACTATAGATGCCGCAAATGGGACACTGGGGTGAATGCTATTTCAAAGGACAATACGTGTAAACGACGTACAGCATTTCCACGAGAGCAACCTAAATACCGCGATGTGCCGTACACTGGCAGTTCCAGTCCTGACCGACGCCAATTTATTTACTGACATGACGAACAACCAAGGCCAAGCAAAAAAGAAAAAAGGAGTAGATACATGAACAGGCTCTTGGAGAAGCTAGGTGAATACCCGGACCGTCGTGGTGGCAAGTCATGGGCCGTTCTTGGCAGCTTTATTCATGTGGATTATTGGCAGGGTCGCGGATCCTCTTCTCAGTCTCTACTATCCAGCCATGATGATCTCCCAGAATCGACTTCCTTTGTTCTGATGGTTGGCGCAGGCCCATATGCATACATGGATGGCCATGGGAGAGTGCCTTCCATCAGTAAGCCAGGTGGCCAGCGATGCTGAACCACAGCATATATGTATTAGTGCAACATATCATGATGGGGCGCTTCTCTGAATCGTGTGCTGTTCTCCCTTTTGCCAGCGCTATCGATGGAGTTGGCACGTTCACTAACAGCTCTGCGCGTGTTGCACCTACTCTACTGGCTAATCGTTCGTGACGTCCAGGCATTCACCCAACGTACTTATCGCATTCTCATCTCCGTGTTCTATTTGTTTTTCTCATTACCGAACGTCCAGGCTCTTGGGCAGAAGCCTATTCTCTCGCGAATGAGACCGTCCAACAGTTGACACTGGACGAAAAGCTAGGGTTGGTGATTGGCGTAGGGCAATTCGGCAGTACGTCTTGATTCAGTTTTCGTCACTCCCTATAGGTTTCCCCTTTTGACTGTAAATTTGTATTGTAGGTCGGTGTGTAGGAAATATTACACCCCCCAGTCGTTCTATAACGCTATCCTCAACGACCCTTACTATCCCGCCTATATGTTTTAACGACGGTCCCGCTGGCGTACGGCTTGTCAAGGAGGTAACCGGATTCCCAACGGGTATTAATGCCGCAAGCACGTTTAGCCGTCGTCTGATGCGAGCAAGAGGCGTGGCACTCGCCGAAGAATTCAGAGGCAAGGGCGTTCAGTAAGAATAAGCTTTCCCACATTTTCGCCGACCCTTATTAACACGCGATAAGTGTTATTCTCGGTCCGGCTATGGATATTGTGAGAGCAAACATCTTGTGGGCCGTACTATCCAAAGTGTGTGACTTACGGCATTCAGATGAGGAACCCCAAAGCTGGGCGGGGATGGGAGAGGTGATACTTCTGCAATTGTCTTCACAGTGCTGCGCGTCCTGAAGATTGCCGCCCCGATTTCTAGCGCCGGCCCTGACCCTTACCTGAACGGTGAATTTGCATATGAAACGATAGTCGGCATCCAGAGCGTGGGTGTTCAGGCTTGCGCGAAGCATTTCATAGCTAATAATCAAGAACACTGGAGGTATGGATAAAATCTTTACATTCGTATTGCTTCTCACGGCATTTTTTTCTCAGGCATGTCCTTCTTTTCTTGCCCGTGACTTTGAGCGTGAACTTCTTCTAGGTACGGTCTAAGCGCGGATGTCGACGACAGGACGCTCCATGAAGTATATTGGTGGCCTTTCATGCGGAGCATCGATGTATGTGCCTCAGTCCACTATTTCCATATGCTTGTGAACAAGGAACATTTTTCAGGCTGATGTTGTTTCCGTTATGTGCGCGTATAATCGGTTCAACCAAACATCGTCTTGTCACAACGAGGCGCTTATCGGCTCAAATGGGTTGTTAAGACAGGGTGGATTCCAAGGTAGGTGCCCCGAACCGTCCGGGGCGTTTCCTGTGGCCTCAGGCGTAGCATCACAGGTTACGTTGTATCGGATTGGGGGGCCACGCATGACTCCGCCAGCGATAATGCGAAAGCCGGACTAGACATGGAACAACCAGGAGACTACATCGTGATAGGTAATTATTAATATGCTCGCCCCGTTAACCGGGGATACCCTCTAAACTTATAGTTTACTGGCACATTAGGTGGCGGCGTGTACGGCAATGGAGGCCTGAAGAGCGCAGTGAACAACGGAGATGTTTCCGTCACCGTGAAGCTTTTCCCTCTCCAGTCTAATATGTCCGTATTAACTAAATTTTTCGCCGTCAGACACTCAATGAAATGGTCATCCGAGTACTCGCTTCCTTCCTTCATCTCGGCCAAGATTCCGTGAGTTGGTCGAAGCCGTTTGTTCCTGCCAGACTCAAACACCTCCTGAGCCCAGGACTACCCAGCCATCAATTTCAACGCTCAAGAGCCTGACGGGTCTGGGAACTTGAACCTAGGCATCTCAGTTCGGTCAGAAGCTCACACTGCTTTGACAAGAGAAATTGGGGCCGCTTCTGCCGTCTTGCTCAAAAACAACCGAACTACCACAACTGGTATGTTTAGGCTGTGTTGGGTGCCACTGTATGTTGATATGTGTGTTGAGGTTCTGTTTCGGGGGTGACCCTTCGCGGCCTTCCCGTTGCCCAAGAGAGGATCAAGACTATCGCTATTGTTGGTCAGGATGCCAAGATGCCAAACCTGAACTGTAATGGCCTAGGGGAGTGTAATGACGGGACAATGAGTGTTGGGTATGTGCCTATACTTAGCAGTTTTTCTCATCTAAAATGCATTGAAAGCTGGGGTTCCGGTACTAACTCTCTGCAGTACATCGTCCCGCCAATTGATGCTATTACTGAGTTTGTTGGTAACTCGGCAACCATAAGTTCGTCCTTGTCCAATGATTTATCCGCTGGTCCCGCAGCTGCGAGAGGGAAGGATCTGGCCATTGTATTTGTAAATGCGTAAGTTCCATTTTCTTGTATTTATGGAGGATTGTTATTCATCTCGGGTCGATGTAGGATGAGTGGCGAACTCGGGGCTTATGACATTGTGGTGGGTAATATGGGTGATAGGAATGATTTGGATCTCTGGTACAAGGGTGGCAGTCTCGTAAGTCCAGAGGTAGCGATCTTGGGCTCGTTCTAATTGCGCTTTTTATCTTAAGGTTAAGGCTGTTGCAGCGGTCTGTAACAACACTGTTGTGGTTGTTCATTCCGTTGGACCGGTTTATATGGATTGGAGTACGCACGTAAATGTATCGGCAGTGATATATGCTGGTGCTCCCGGTGAACAGACCGGACCTAGTATCGTTGATATTATATGGGGAGAAGTTAATCCTAGTGGACGTCTTCCCTTCTCCATCGCATCTGTGAGCGATGACAATCACGTATTTTCACAAGGCACTGATACGTGAACTTGATAGGACGAAGACGCGTATGGCACCGAAATTGTATACAACAGTCTGGGCTTTCCCACTGTATGTCCATCTCCCTTGTGCTTTTCATTTTTGCGTAACTCATGACTGTCCTTCTTTTAGATCACTTACGATGAGAAGCTGCTCCTCGATTATCGCTACATGAATAAACAGGGAATAACGCCTCAATTCGAATTTGGTTTTGGTTTGTCGTTTACAACCTTCTCGTACTCTTCTCTTTCCATTTCTTCCTCTGGAAGTTCCAAAGTGATATCATTCAATATTGGCAACATCGGGGCTTTTGACGGGACCGAGATCCCTCAGATGTACCTTGGTTTTCCCGGTAGTGCCGGCGAACCTCAGAAGGTACTAAGGGGCTTCGACGAAGTTGTTTTGGCAGTAGGGCAGACAAGTACCGTTAGCATGACCATCTCCCAGAAGGAAATGAGGTGAGGTGTCGTCATACCGAGATGTTTCATTATTAACTGTATCATTCAGTATATGGGACGTTCCGAGTCAATCATGGGTGAAACCTTCGGGCACTTTTACAGTGTACGTTGGAGCCTCCATCAAGGACATTCGTTTAACAGGGTCCTTTTGACGTGGATGTTTCCGTGATGCTGGAACTTGGATCTGGGATCTCTCTTCCGTATTCTGTTCGCTCTAAACAGTGGAAGCCGCTTTATATTCTTGCTGAGAATGGACATTTGTATAGCTGTCATTTTTTTTTCATATCGCGTATCACTTCCGGTGACGCTGAGAAGATTTTAGGCTATTACACATGTCTAGAATTTGACTAACCCCACCCTCATCCTTGCATTCACGAGTGGGTCGTTTCGTTTTAATTTGCTACTCTCCATGGCGTGGTTTGAAATTGTGCACGAGTTTACATACTAAAAATGATCTTCATGCTTCTTTGGCAGGCAGTGGCAGTTCCTCCGCGGAGGCAAATTGTACAATCTTGTTTCATTAATGTATTGGAGTGTATTGGTTACGAGTATCTGGTCGCTCAGAGACTCTCAGGCTTCAGGCTGGCATACAACCCTTGTGTAGGATCATCAGGGACAGCCCCGTTTCTTACAGTAGCATGCGAACCGTTCGTCGGCGCCAGTTCTGACGTCGGAACTTTTAATCTTCTTCTTGCCCGTGGAGGACGGTATAACTTTCAGGGACCACGGAGTGCCTTATCGTCGTCTTCTTAGGCAAGGCCAGTGCGTACTTAAAAGAGCAAGTATGGACGACATGCTGGATGACATGCCCGGACGCGATTGGCGCAGGCGTGGGATCTCAATGAGGTATTTGGCGGGAGACACGAATAGTACTCTTCGTTTGGAGACTTTCTAGTCGAACGTTGCAACACACAACCAGAACTTGGGATAAATGGGAATGGAATGCTCACTAGTAACTAACCGGGAAACGGCCTTTGACGTCCTTCCCCTCGATACCAAAATTGCCCGAGCGGGATACCGTGTTCAACTGAGGGCTCCTAGCAGGTCCGTTTCACTTTTCTCCGTTTAAACTGTACCCAGTATAATTTCCCCGTCTGTAAATTGGCCGGTACGGTTAGAACACAATACAGATTCACATCAATCTCCAGCCCTGTTCATTTTCAAGTGTAGGAAATCCATCGAATATTACTCTCGAACAATTGCAATTGGGCCGAAACCGCAGTCGATTTCTGTTTGTTTTTTCCGTTGGCACAAATCATGACCAAGGCCCCTGCTTAGTCGAATTGAGTTTACGATTCTCATTCTAGCGTACATTGGCGTACTGCTCGGTGTACACTTGACGTACCGCCAATGTCACGGACCTCCTTGGTGTTCCTGCCTGTGCTATTTCGCTGCCGTAACGCCTGCTGGACTCACCTCACCAAGATAAGTAAGCCTTGATTTTCACTATACGCGGCTTTTGTGATGCAGCGGTATCCGGGGGAATGGACGATTAAATTACCCACCAATTATCAGCCTCCGGCTCTAGATCTCCTTCCCAATCCGGTTTCAACTTAATTGCTAGTACGGCTTATAGTTCAGATCTACCAGCTACGTATCTATCGGCTTTCGTTTCACAGCTCAGCATGTAAAGCATACAAACGCCTAAGCACAGCCATGATGTCAATCTGTTAGGTATTTACCCAACTCCAGTACTTCGTTTTTGGAGTTGGTGCTTACTACTACCAAAAGGACGTCTGTTCCTAGCCCCCTTGAAACAAAGGAAGGAGAAGTTTTTTTGCTTTCGGTCCGTACCGTACTGTGGCGAGGACAAAAGACCGCGACAAACGAGGGCACTCGAATAGCCCAAAGACAAAGATAGAAACGGTTGTCTTTCGTCCGGTAATGCATGCACACAAGCATTTATAGCGATATTGATATAAAATACAAGTTATGTCTCGAAAAGTAACGAGGACGGAAGTCATACAAATAACAGATACCAGAGATTCGATATAACGAGACTAGGACAGGTAGCAAGTTCTTGTGTGAAAGAAGCACTTAATTAAGAAAGGACAATATCGACAAACGCTCAAGGAGACCGTTACCGTGTGTACGCAGGGTCAGACAAGAGGGCGAATCAGGTTCAAACTGGCGGTGACGGCCCCTGTGAATGAAATATAGCACCGATGAATAAACCAAGCCGCTGAGGCGCGATAGATGGGTCTAAGTTGCCTGAGGACGACTTGTCTTGTCGGGGCTGTCTATCCAAGTGTTATGTGGCACCCATGGCAACGGCCATATTTTCACCAAATGGCACACGAGGCGTCGTCTCTGTCGGAGTATATAGCGTTGCTGAAGGTCCCGCACTTGTTGTCAGATTCACAGCTGTTCCATTTGAACTAGACTTCAGCGGCGTATCGTTTGGAGGTGGATGGGACGACCTGAAAGAGGCAGTCAATGCATCTCGATACAACGCACAAAAGCAAATATTTTGAGAAACCAACGTTCTGATTTTCTTGTTCGGCATGTCAGGTGAAGTATGGCTCGACTTGCCTGGACCCTGGAAAAGTGTGCGAGTTGACCAAATAAGTGGTAGCTTTCTGGGGTGATAATGGAATGACATACCTTGGATCGTTTTTGGGCTGACTTCGGCTGGCGTTCACCAGGGTCAAAGACATCATCGGGGAGACCGGAGCTATGGAAGGGTAATGAATGAGCTAGTGCAATAATACCTACGACCCTGGAGTGACAAAACCTTTTGATATGTCGAACAACAATACCCATAGTAAGATCGTCATACTTTTCCCACAACTTGACAAGCTTCGTAAATTCGGTCGTCGGATATGATATATCTAGTCGTCGAGGACCAACGAGCCCAGCTTGGAAATATACGTTAGCAAGATCGACGACATCGACCAGTGCTGCTCACGTTGTTTCGGTTCGATTGCAAGGCCTATGTAGAACGTAGTCGAGTAGACGACACTACAGCCATCCTTGCCTTCGATATCTTGTTTTGTCCGCTTGGCAATCGCATCCGAAATATCGCCTTGAGCAACCATATGCATTTCATCGTCGGAAAAGCAGTACGAGACTCGGTCGAAACCCTTGATGAAAGGATGTGCCAAAATTAGTGAATCAACATACTCCAATTTCATGACCAGTTGTCTTATTCGAGATTCAACAGTCCCAGCCCTAGGTGCAACTATATTTAGGCGAGAGAACACCGGTAAATATCTTGCCTCACCATTTGATCTGTAATTCTGCATCGCCGGTAGATGCAATGACCTGAAGATAATACCTGTACTTGTGGAAGAAGTCATGCTTGGCAAACAATTCAGACCAGGAGGCAGATCCAACAAAAACTTTATCGACAATCTCGGAGGCTGGCAAGGGAATATGAGCGGTATCAAAAGGGCGAGGGAAAAATCACACCTCGTTTGAATTCTTCGGTCGTAATCATCTGGGTGGATTGTGTCACGTTGTGGGTAGCACACATGGCAGGGTAGGCAGGTGTGATTATAGGCATACGGTGGGCTCGATCGGCGGGGTAGAGCTATAGATAAATTAACAATGCAAATAGTACACAAGTATTAGAGTTCAAAGACTTGCCTTGGGATTCCATACTTTGACTTGCAAAGGACCCTCTTCTATTTGTTTGAGGAGTACAGGCTGTGGCCAAGTCCTAGCGAAGAGTCTAATTCAGTAAAGAAACGTGATATAAGCGGTCAGTCTCCTCACCATTGGAACATGATGATGAAAAATCGGCTGACAATAGCGCCAGCCACAGCATTAGGATACAACTGACATATCCGAGCAACTAATATCGCCCACGCCACTCCACCAAAGAATCCATTGACGTTCGAGTAAATCGCCCTCCCTACAATGCCTGCTCAGACAAAACCCAAATGAAAAACCCAGACGAAAATCGACGCACGTGTTGCCCAGAGCTTTATGCAGCGCAAAGCATTCCGGAACACCTCAACATCAGGAACCAGCCGAAGCACCTCATTCACAACCCGCGAACCTAGCACTCCTCGTCACAGTACTGCCCATCAAAGAGGGGGAGAACCACCACATACCATTCAGACTCCGCACACACCGCTCATCTAGATTTCGCAATAGATTATCGTCCTGCAGAGAAAGGTCATCCGGTATTGACGACAGCGCCAAACGCGCCATCAAGAAATCCACCGGTATCCCAGAGATATTCGCCGTAATGATAGGCACATACGCCTCAGGTATCCCCTGCCCTCAAAACATTCAATTCCAAATCGCACAAAAAAGAACACCACCACAAAGACACCAAAAAGAAAAACACACGCACCGCCACTTCCGTCGCACCCTCCATATCCTTGAGCATAGGCTCAAACACCTCAAAAAAGTCCTCCCGCGAAACATGCTTCGGCACAACACACAACGTATCAATATCCGTCCCAGGCCCATGCACGCCTAATCGATACGACCCAAAAGTGAAAATCTTGCCCCCAGCAGCGTTGGCAGCAGCCTCGGACAGACCCCGTTTCAACCCAACATTCCGAACGAATTTTTTTACGAGAGCGACTACACGTCCCAACACAAGTTCCCTAAGCAAGATGAGAAATCACAGTTTCAGTATTAAGCTCTGCCAAACATCATAATCTTGGATGAAAGAGGGAAGAAAGGATTCTATGTTTCTGTTTTGGCGGAAAGAGTAGAGTAGGCAGGTAGTCTCATTCCAGGGTTGTAGCCAGGTCCGGAAAAAGGTGTTACCCAACGTAAACGACGAGTGTGAACAAGGCGTTTCTGGCCGGAGGGGCTCCTCTCAGGAAAGCGATAGAATGCAAAAAAAGCTACAAGGCGCCAGGAGAACATCGAAACAGAGAGGCTTTCTACTCACCTGGTTGCAGCTTCCTCTGCAGACTCGAATGTATTTTGCCGCCGCAGCTCCTCCATGAGAGTGACAGTTACTTCTTTCTCCCTAGCATTCGATTCTACTGTCGATATCGGAGCCGTGACTCCAAGATGACTGCAAGGACCGTCAAACGTGAAGATGCAGTAAGAGTTTGAAAAGGGTCATGTAGATACCTCTTTGGCTTCTCCATACTCACTGACATGCAGGACCTAACGTCTGAAAGAAACGGTAGTAGAAGAAAAGGAGAATAGTTGTAGCGAGTGTTTGCGCTAACGAGACAAACCGGACAATAGAGGACCAGGGGAGCTGGGATGACGGATTAGGTCACACGTGACCTCACTCACTGCCTCGGCACGAACCGAAGTTCAACAACTGCAGTTTCAAATGCCACTCGTACTGAGACGCTTGCACGGAAAATAAGATTACTACTGTACACGATAAATACTACTCTGAAGCAATATATGAAGCATTAGTTGAACAACATGTTGCTCTATCTCGTGATAATAGGAACAGATTGTATGTGAGAAACAAGTCCAATGAAACTGAAATGATCAGTGAAATCGTGGTTCAACAACTGCAGTTTCAAATGCCACTCACAACACAGAACTCGTACTGAAACGCTTGCACGGAAAATAACATTACTACTATACACGATAAATACTACTCTGACACAACACATGAAGCACTAGTTGAACAACACTTTGCTCTATCTTGTGATAATGGAAACAGATTGTATGTGAGAAACAAGTCCAATGAAACTGAATGAAACTTGAAAATCGTGTCGGGTATGATCCAAATTGTCCAGATGAGTGTTTAGTAATTCTTGAGGTACCGCGACTTGCGGGAAGAGTTGTACAAACGCCGCGACTCTTCACGTTTAATAGCCCACTTGCGGAGGAACCAAGCACCGAGGGCGAGCGCAACAACACCAGCTATCACACCAATAGCGATACCCGCCTTGGCTCCGGAGGATGTCCCGCCCCCACTGCTGCTGTCGTTGCTGCTGCTGCCACTACTCCCACTCCCACTACCCGACGAACCAGAGCTAGTCTCCGGGTTTCCACCATAAGGCCAATAATCACCGCCATCCGGAGGGGCCACACAAGTAATAGAATCCCCTTTAGTAATATTCTCGAAATCCGATTGCGTAGACATGTCTGAGGTGTAATTCCTGTCTATCACAAACGGAGCGGGAGTCGGGATGTCAGCGTCGGTGATAGTGCAGTTCGGACCAACAGCGCCAATAAAAGACGTGTTCCCAAACAAGACATTGTCCTGAACCGTGAAGTTGGTGGCCGAGGTGATGGCGATGGCATAGCTGAATGCTCCGGAGAACCTGTTGTTGTAGACGGTTCCCGAATGACTGAGATTGGCGCCATACCGGGATCCAAACCATGTCCGAGGGCCGATAGCAACACCAATTCTAAGGATATACAAGTCAGAACCTGTATGTATGTAAGATATGATCAACCTACTTCATGGTGGCGTCGTCAGCATTCGTGCCCTTCGTTTCACTGCCTTCTGGTTTGTCCGTAGCAAAACCGCCAAGCATCGTGTTGTTATGAACGACTGTCCCAGCATAATCACCACTCCAAGGATCGTAGTCCACCATATTGATGCCCCCAAGCAGAGTTTGCTGTCAGACTTGAGCATCAGTTGCTCGGCTTGTATCAAGGGACAGACACTCACGTTTACAACCCAGATAGTATTATTATACACCTGGGTGCCAGGAGCTCCAAAGAGAACGATCCCACCATCCGTGGGATTGTTCACCATATTGTTACGAACGACACTACTGGCGCAAGCCACACTGATACCATCCGCCCACTGTTGGAACAAATCGCTACCACAGGGACCGATGTCGTTATTCTGAATCTGTGTGGTCGCATCAGGTGCCTGTTGACACTTGGTATCAGATGGAAGATGGAAGACCCACAGTAGCGTTCTTGCATTGTAACCCCCCCTCCGCTATATGCAGACACGACCAGCTTCGAGGATCAAACGATCTGACATATTCAACAACCTGATCTGTATTAGGCCCTCCAATCTCAATATTCGCCCCTCCAGAAGTCGGCGTAGCCCCGAGACGAGTACCATTGATCTTCAAAATCATCAATAAAACCCACATTAATGACTTGCGCGCATCAAAAAAGCCAAGGGACATACCTGCACGTTCTTGATTTTAATACCAGTACAGTTGGCGCAGGTGCCGTCAATAGCAGTCGTATGACCCGTTCCATTAAAGACCGGTCCATTGACAACCAGCGTAGCACGCTCATCTCCCGTCGGATAGCCAACCGTGCTTATCTCCTGCTGTGGGGCGGCAAAAAGGATAGGGGACTGCAACAAGTACTCTGCTCCAGCGCATAGCGGCAAACGATAACCTGGTCCAGAAGAATTGAGAAGTGTATTAAGCCGGTCAGTAATCGTATTGGCTGGGTTAGGATCCACGCAGTCTTCGTTCTGTCGACCGAAGATATTCGCTTCCCTGTTTAGCCGCCAATTAGTCCGAGCCTTCTCCATAATGAGTCACGAGGGGCGCCCCTACCTCGCCATGGGATGCATCGGAGCCGTAAAAAAGGAATTAAAATGAAAGACGAGCGTAGTGAAGAGGTCTAAAGATAAGAGTGTACCGTAGAAGGAGAAAAATGTGGGTAGGGACCGTGCCGTAACCTGCAATCCGAGTCGCGGTAGAGCTAAGCCCTACAATTAGTAACAAGCTTACACAGCGCCAGGCGTACAGCGCACCTTGAGCAGCCGCGAGAGCCCTTCCCCGCTGTCGGTAGTCGGTGTCGAGAGTGCGACGTCTAGCCAAATATGAAACATAGCCTTCCACAGAAAAAGGGCGGAAACAGGTGGCGCGACAAATATAGGCAAACTCACCCTCCCACTTCAAAGTCCACTCCAAGTTCACTTGGCGCTTGGCTTATAAACGTCCCTCCCTCCTTGGAGCGCATGATATCCCATCCTCTATGCGTTATAATCTATGTTGGCAACGTACTCACCTACCGTCCTCCAGCGCCCTACATTTTTTTTCTCATGCTATCCGTTTCATCTCTCCGCGCGACGCACGTGAGTAGGAGATAGAAGCCCGTTCTTGGCTCCTTGGCCCGGAAAACGGTCAGACAGTTTACCTTGGGAAATCTTGGGAGTTCCAGTTCTATATTCGTTCAAACTGTCAGCTTTATGGGCGTTCTGAGTCAACTCTCGAGTGAAGGGGTGGGGGGCTAGAGCGCGGTCATGTCTGTCCCTCGTACATGTACTAGAGTCGCAGTCGACCCATGACCTTCGGTCCCGAAGGGCGGTTCTGCGACTCGGACGGTGTGTACTTACTAGGGAGGAACCTTGGACATTCGATGTGGAACATCCCGCGCCATGGGAAATAAAACGTGTGCCTTATCGCTCGCAGTCAATATGAATTCAGCACCACGGTAATAATAAACCACAACGGCTACGATTCCGTTCAATCTGTTTCTATCTCTGCACTTGGGCTAAACTAAAAGTTGACCTTGCTTCTTTGATTGCTGATTTCCTTTGGACTCCCAGCATACACTCGTTCTGTGTCTTCCTCCGTCAGCTCGCGTTTCACTTTTCCCTGCTCTTCGCAGTATTACGGTCACTCAATAAGAACCCAGTGGGAATTCTATGGTACCTCGATCTGGCACGGAGAGCCCAGACCTTAACAGGGTATTCGACAGTGTAAATGGAATAACATATGACTGACAGTCCCCTCACGGCCATTCATTCTCCTCCATTCAAAGAGCACCCCCCATTTGTACGCTAGCTGGCTGCACATAGAAGACCCACTCCCCGCGACGCGTCGGCACGTCCTTTGTCAATCAAATATCAAATGTCTCGATATCTATCCCCGTCCCGGACCCCCGTTACCCCCTCCCCCCTCCTACATATGTTGAACTTCTTCTCTTCCCCTACCCCGTTTCATCGATTACATTTTGACTTTTTAGTTTCTCATAACCCGTCCCAAACAACCGGGCTTTGATAATTCCGAATTCATCAAAGCCATTCATTTAAACAGGCATCCATCCGTGGTTGCACGATCATGATCGTAACGGGCATTCGAGCGACTGCCCCTACTACGATCGAAATCAACGCCGCTTTCCAGTGTCAGTGTCAGTTTCTGTGTATATTACATTGCACTGCAGTGGGTTTTCTCAGCATGGTTTGGTAGCACGAGGATGACGAGGTCCAATTACAATTATTATCCGAGGATAGCTTACCAGGCCATACAGTCGATCCATAATAACAAACTACTGCAAGCGGTACCGATTTCTCATGATCTACCTGACCTAGGCCCCCAATGAAACTCTCCTCTCAATAATCCCGGAGCCGTGGCATCAACCATCAAGAAAGCACTGCCAGCGTACAATGAAATGCCCGCTTCACCCCCTCCCCATCCCGCCCCGCCTCCTAGCCTAGTACGCGCCAAAGGTTACGACCCCTACGTGGTTATGGCAACAACGTCCAACGTCTCACCACCCAGTCAGGAGTTAATCTCGCCCATTTGAATTCGCCCGATAGCGAACCTGGCACAAGTGTTCATATTATTTATTTGTTATGGCATTTCTCAATATGAAGGGGGAGGACGGCGCCGCTGCACTAGGCACCGTGCCCGAGCCCGAAGTGTTGAAAGGTCGAGCATGGCACATTGGTTGTGGCTTTCCCACATAAGCTGCGCCCGAGGCACCCACACGACACCGGGCCCACTCTCTACGACACACACACTGCTCTCCTGAAACAAAACCTCGCAAGTAAACATTTACCCTTCCTTCCATCTAGAAGCCCCATGGTCTTGTAAACCACCTTGTTGCCATGGTTAGCCATAACCGTCCTGTTTTGATTATCCTTTATGGAGCCCGTCTCAAATGCATTTTCTGGGTTGTCAGACAGGTACGCGTGGACGTACGTATGTGCCTTGAATTATTGGGTCGAAGACACTGAGGGTGGATTTCAATTTGGGGGGAGTACTTCCATGTCGCAGGATGACGGTATAATCATTCATTCACATTATACACCATCGTGATCCTAGCCTCGAGGCGCACCAAGATCGCCCCCAACATACACTCCTTATACACGGCGGCCAGAATATCATAACGATCACCTCAATTAACTCCTTCGCACGTCCTCGAATCTCAAACAACCGCCCCCGCCAATGCTTATCTTTCCGCAATTGATGGCCTGTCTCGCTCGAAAAGGGATCCCAAACACCGCTCTCCTCACTCACTACAAACACACAATTTCAGTGAGGGGGACGGTCCAGCCCCCTTCGTTGGTGCTTCATCATCAAAACAAAACAAAACAAACAAACAAAACACACTTTCTTTCTTTATCTTAGGAGGGAGACTCAGGCTCGGAGCCCTGTGTTCCTTTTTGCATCCGAAAGCTTAACCCCGCAAGTACATAGTTTATGTGTGATATGATAAATGGTAAAATCTGTTTCAGCGGGCAGCACAGCATTGATCATCATCATTAGGGAGAGAGGGGTGGGCTCTCGAGTCGGTAACTAAGATCACCTCGGCAGGCAGGCCCATCTCATCTTGTTGGCTGGGTAATCATCAACAACAACTACTCTCGCGTCTTCTCTGCCAGCGCGACGCCGCTTCCTGAGATACATACACACACTCCCAAATGCCAGATACCATTTGCTTCCGCATCTCAATTGCAAGGAAGGATAATTAATACTCGTGGGGATTTTCCGGTCCTTGACGTGTTTCACGCCAACACGAGGCACTAGTGGATGGATTATGAATCCCACGAGATTGGCAAAAGAGTCGTAGGTAGTAGTAGGTAGCGTGCTATCATCAGTTTCATTAACCACAAGTCCTATTCTCGCGCTAGAGGACCCCCTCAAACACACCACACTCTCCCTTGTACTGGCTCTCAAAAGCCTCCACCGAATCGCACGAAATCAAGTTTCACGATTAAACTCAATCATCAGCCCCTCCGAAGCAAGAGCCCCCGGTCAAAACGCTACGCTTGATGTTTGGGCAGTGTCGCGGAGGGACGGGCCGGAGGGGACCCGGATTTGTGGAAGGAGTTGATCCCTCTCCGCGCACTGGGCCACCGGAGCATCGGCACCGCTTTGTATCTAGCAAAGAGCTTCGAGTGATCCACCCTTCCTCCCTCCCTCCGACTTTTGACTCTGAACATCGCACACATCAAATCAGTTTTTGTGGAAGGAGCACGCACCGGCACCGCTTTGTGGCACGAGAGCGTCTAGCAAAGAGCTTCGCGTGATCCACCCTTCCTCCCTCCCACTTTTGACTCTGAACATAAATCAGTTTCACCCACGCGGGCACACACGCACACAATACAATCAGTTTCACTCGAGCAGTGCAGGGGAGCAGGGGTCCATCACGTCAATAATGAAAAGAGAAAGCGTAAATCAGCCCTCGGTTCTGGTCCTCGGTCTTTCTTGGGAAGTGATTTCTGCGAGGAGGAGGAGGAGCGGGGAGAGGCGGGGGCGGTGCATCACCAAACCAAAAACTACACAGCTCTAGCGGGTCGTTCTCTTACGTGCAAATCACGAAATATGCGTGTGTCCGTGTGTGTATATTGATTGTATACGGGATTTCAGCACTCCAGCCCCCCTTCGATCAGGCGGCGCTAGAGTCCCAAGGTTCTCTGATCCCAGGGTTAATTTCAAAATGCCTATTTCGAGGAGCCTGCATTCATTGACACAGACACAGAGTTGATTATAAACAAAAAAGTATTGTACCGCCCGGGGGAGCTTTATGAATATTACCACACATCAATATCAATATTCGTACCCCCAAATACCTGTTGGGCGCGAATCACAAAATCAACATATGTAGCACAAAGCACCGGTGGGCCCATTGAACGGGTGCACCGGGATTCTCAGGGAAAACACGCTAGCTCGGCAACTAGAGCTTAGCACCACGGGCGTATCGCTGACATCATCAAGGCTCAACGACAATCTCTTTCAAATTTGGCATCTACACTACGCCGCCTCCTCCGTCGGGACGTCCAACTCTTCTTCCTCACCCGTAAAGGTTCCCATCGGAACAGCATACAACCTCACCACAGGCTTATTCGGATCCCTCACAAGCACATACTTGCCCTCCCCAAGCGCCAAACACACATCCGCCACACACCTCACGATCCCCCACCCGTTACTCACACCCACATTCAGCTGCGCCGCAAACTCCCCGGGCCGCATGCCCGCCGTGCTCAGCACCACATGGCGCGTATTGTCCCTTGCGCTAACGCGACTGACATAGCCGACCTTGAGCGCCTCGGCACCAGCCAGGAGAGCCTGCACGGCCCAGCGAGCGAGCTTTGCCGAGTTGTTCTTCATCTCGGTGGCCACGACGGCACCGCGCTGGCTGTCGAGTTTGGTGCGCCAGTCCGGGGCGCCACACGCCTTGGGCTCGTACTCGTTCAGCGCGCGGATGGCAGCGTACCCCCCACCGGGCAACACCGCGTCCACCTCCGTCCGGACGACAATCTTGACATCCTCCTCCTCCGTGATGCCGAGGTCAAACTCCCGATAGCGGTACCCGCACGACGCCAGCGGCTCCCGCTCCTCGGCCGGGTGGAACGGGTTCGCGTGCCCCAGATCCACGTGCTTCCGCTCATCCACACACTGGAACCCAAAGTTTTGGTTGATAAACGTCGCCTCGAGGCTCAGGCTCTGCGGCGTGTTCAGCGCTAGCCCGTCGGCCGAGGGCGGGTCCGTCGCGTTCTCGTTCACCGTCACCGTGTCAAACGGCCCGCCATCCCGCTTGTCCAGGAACAGCGCGTTCTTGGTGCGCAGGATGACAATGTCCCACGGGTACACGGACCGCGTCGCGCACATCAGCACAGACAGGATCGTGTCCGTCGTGTAGATCCGAACACTGTCGGGTCCCTGCTTGCTGTACAGCGATTGGATCACCGGGTCATCAGACGTCGTAGGGTTGTACTTGAGCCTGTCTAGGATCTGCAGAGGCCGTTCACTTTTTGTCGTAATTCTATCGTAGGATTTATCGTATTCGTATAACCGTCCATACGAGTCGCTGCAGAATATCAGAAAAAAAGTAAGACAAACGAACACATACACACATATCCTCAGGCTCATCAACGTCCAATCTGAGCTTTGCAAGCCTATGAAACTCAATCTCCTCTTTCAAATCCCAAGTTGGGCTAATCACCACGCTGCTCTCCCTCGACCTATTACTCTTCTCCCAATCCCTATAGTTCCTCCTCGCCCCACCACGCCCAGGCGGACCTGACTTGCCCTGCTGGACTTGTCCGCCCCTCCCACCCCTTCCAACTCCTCCCCTTGCCCCGCCCCTCACACCACCCCTCCCCCTTCCAACAACAGCACCTTTGCCAGCCGTATTATCCACCAGAGAAAAGCTAGCCTCATCTTCAGCATGGAAATACGCAAACGCACTAGCCGTCCCTGTCCCATACGCCTGCGTGCGTTTCGTCTGCTGTTGCGGCGCTGCAGCCACCGGAGCCGCGTTCCAATCCGCAAACCGTCCCAGCTTGTCCGATTTCGAATACGGCGCGTACGGGACATCCGTCAGCGACGCAGGGAGCGACGACAACGGTGGTGGGCCCCATGGACTCTCGGGAGTATCATATATCGGTGGGAGCGTGAACGTGCTCATGGCGGAAAAAAAAAAGGTTGACCGTGGGAACATTTCACTATTTGACTTTATACCATGAAGTACGTTTACATCGTGTTTGATCTTAATGAGTGCTCACTCTTTACAGCGTCGTGCGTGAAATCAATGCTATCAACGAAGCCGAGCTACAGCTGGGCGTGTCTGGCTCATGGCACGACACGTACAAGGACTCTGCATACATCTACGTCGGGGGTCTCAACTACGAGCTCACAGAAGGGGACGTGATCACCATCTTTTCGCAGTATGGCGAGGTGGTGAATGTGAATCTGCCACGCGACAAGACGACGGGGAAGCAGCGCGGGTTTGGGTTCCTCATGTACGAGGACCAGCGGTCGACGGTGCTCGCGGTGGACAATCTGAACGGGGCCAAGGTCCTCGGTAGGACCCTCAGAGTGGATCACGTTAGGGACTACAAGCAGGACGAGGAGCAGTACAACGCCATGCCACAGGTTGAGGCGGCGCCAGCAGTCGAAGAGGAAGAAGAGGAGGAGGACTATGGCAAGGATATTGACCCAGAAGACCCCATGCGGGAGTTTATTATCGCACAGCGCCGTAAAAAGGCAGCCAAAAAGGCGAAAAAAGAAAAGAAACGTAGACTACACTAGCTACTGGCAATATACGGAAACGCGCGTCTCGAGCGGGGTGTACTGGGTGTCTCTGGGCTGAACGGGAGGCGCGGTCGGAAGCGTTTGAGTGGGAGGGGGAGGAGTGGGGAGCGGTAGAGGATGGCGGCTAGTATGCCGAGGACGGCAAGGACTGGGGATGTGAGGAGGGCGAGGATGCCGAGGAGTAGCCAGGTCGGCGCGTGCGGGGTGAGCGTGATCGGGCCGACAGAGTAGGTGTATGTGGGCGGGACGAGGAGGGTGTAGGTGTACACACACGCGGCGGTGATGGCGATCGGGCCGAGCGGCGCGATGAGCAGGAGGAGCGCGGCAAGATGCGGCGAAGAGAGGCGGCGCTCGAGAGGCGGGGCGGTGTGGACGAGGAGGAGGAGAGCGAGGAGGAGGGCGGGGGAGTCGGGGAGGAAGAGGGCGTGGGTGAGGGCGCGGTAGGGCTGGGCGGCCGTCGGGGGGAGAGCAAGGAGGGGGCGCACGTCAAAGAGGGCGACGAGCAGGGTGTTGGCGGAGAGGAGGACGAGGAGAGCTCTAGTAACGGGTGCAAAGGGGAGGGCCATGGTCATCGCCCTGTCCGAGTCGGTGTTCATTACGTAGGCCGTATTTGGCACTGTTGTCATATCTGCGATGGGAACGTTGTTCGGCAAGCGCCTTGTGTTGCACGCTGGCGGTGTTCCGGGGCCAGACCCAGAGTTGCGGTGAGATCGGGCCCGATATGGATATCCCCATTTAGGTGGGACCCTTAAGTGAAGTCAAGGGATAGAAAAGCGGGTTGTGTATCGAATTCCAATCCAGCACTTGTCATGGATTCACAACAGCTTGTCTTTCCTTCCTACGCGTCTACTCCTCGCACACCGTCTCCGAGGGAAGACCCGTTCTTCTCTGCATATCCATCTCACCAGTCATACGATGCCGGCGGCGGTTCTCTCCTGCAGGAGCTCTACGACGACCACCACCCCGCTGTTATGCGCCGCGCCACATTCCCGTACGTGCGCGCCGACTACGCCGCCGAGCCGATCAAGCTCGAGCACAGCCTCCCCCCGATGCATCTTCCTGCGCACCACCACCACCAGCACCACCAACAGCCGTTTTACCCGCCGTTCTCCTCGCCGCCGCCGCCGTCGTACTCGCTGTCTCCGCACACTGGGCTCCCCGTCCAGCACACCGACGACGCCGCCTCAAAGGAGACACAGTACCTCCGCCGCCGCTGCTTCAACTGCCACACCACCGAGCCCCCCTCCTGGCGCCGCTCCACGCTGAACCCCGGCAAGATTGTGTGCAACAAGTGTGGCTTGTATGAGCGCACGCACCTCCGGCCCCGCCCCCTCCGCTTTGACGAGCTCAGGGCCGGCAACAAGGCCCGCAAGGCCGCTGCGCCACACAAGAAACCTCTCTCTCCAAAGAAGGAGCAGAGTCGCAGCCCCCAGCTCTTGCCCCGTCGTGACTCGCAAGAATGGGATGATTCCCGTAAGTGCATGTACTGCTTTACTTATTTCCAAGCTCATCCAGCCTAGTGTCGACTTACTCGTCTTCCTCGACGTCCTCGACATACCCCTCGCCTTCCCCAATGACCTACTCTCACCCCCTGCCTTCACATTCCCCCTCGCCACCCCCCATCCGACTCCCCAATGTCGACTTTGCGCACTATGCAGACTATACCCTGCCGCCCGAGGTCTCCGCTTAAGCATGCATATCTATCTATTCGCCTATCTATCTTATCTATTTATTCCTTCTTTGGCGGTTTTGTCTGTTGTTGTTTTTGTGTACTATCTATTAGATTCCCCATTCAAAATCCGTGTACTACTAGATGAAATGTGCATGACTTGTTCGCCTCCCCAGGGCCTCGTCCAGTCTTCATTTCCCAGCCGCCGCCATGCAATAATTAAGCCCTTACGACACGAAAGCCCTCGAACAGCAGTCTCGAATAGCAACCTTCATCGCCGACGAGACCTCCCCCGGTGTGCAGTGCACGAGGTTACGATGCCCGATGGATCAAAAAAAACAATGTCCACTTGTCGACATGTCCCTCCGCGTCATTCCAGAATTCAAAATGAAATCTCCGTACATATGTTGAAACTGTCAGCCCGGCGGCAGCGCTCCCCCTCCCCGTCCCCTGCCCCAAATCGGAAGTACGCTCCCAGCTCACTCGCGAGTCGGGACACCGACTCGGATTCCGCTCCCTCCTCCCCTCCCCAGGCCGGGATGTCAAGTGTCATCTGTGTGCCTCGGGGACGGGGGCGAGGTGCTCTTTATGTGGCCCGTCCATGTCTGTTTCATTAAGACGCGAGATCACCCATCGCGCACGAGATACTTCCGTGGGATCACACACAGGAGATAGGGGGCTCAGAAGGGCACACCCACAGACGTCCACACAAGCGAGCTGACGAGCCCGACTGCTACCCACTCTTACACACACGTAAGCACCCACCGGGGGAGATCCACCGTGCGATCTAAACATACGTACATAATAATGGAGAATTCGAACTCGCTCTCGAACGCGAAATGAGGGGTGGTTCGCCCAGCAGAACGGCGGCGCGGCGAGATCTCTATCGAATGCGAATCTCGTCTCGTCTCGTGGGAAGGGGAAGGGGGAGGTTCCATTCGCGATGATGGATCCGACGTACAAAGCTACTACGATCAGAAGGGAGGTGGTCCGTGCGCAGCCCTCCCAGTCAGAGGAACCATCTTGGGGGGAGGATGATGAAATTACGCGGGTGCGAAGAAGCCCGATAAGATAGAGATAACAAGCATAACGCCACACGCCTGGTCAGCAGAATGGAATACCCCCACCCCCCCCTCACGGCCGGGTGTTGTTGTCGTGCAAAAAAACCCTCTCCGCCAATCAATGATATGTGCCGTTATTGCCGCCCCTCGTACAATGAAATCCTGATCCAGGCGCGATCGTGGTCGATCTGATAGACGATCGTAAAAAAAAAAGTGAACCACCCTAGGCCTGCTCGCAACCAGCTTTTCTGCGCAGCTACATACTCATTCCGTTTTTTTCTAAAAGTGCCTGCCTGGGTCGGCATTTGGGTGAATGCCTTCGGTGGGGCTGCCCGAGCGCTAGTGTAACTCGTACGTCGCCCTCCTCGGACATAGGCACTCGTGCTCACAAGCACACATGACCCTGCAGTGGACACAGCAGGGCACGGTGTTTGGGGTCCATCCACGTCGCGTCGCAGTGAATGGCTAAGGGGACGTACGCAGGAGGACCATGGCACCCTCCCCCACACTGCTCGATCTCTGGATCTCTAACAGTAACGATAAACCGCTTACTGGAATTCTGATGCACCAGGGGCACGTTATATTGTCTTCCGGCACCGCACACCCGGGAGCTGAAAACCCACACCACTCAATAACTTCCTCATGAAACAAAAAATCCCAGTCGTTGATTTTTCTTTGAAAAAGGCAAAAATGTCTACGAGGAGGTCAATATTTTGGCTTGATTACCTACGCCATCCTCTTCGACATCCATCATGATCGCTTCCTGAAAATCCCAATCGCAGAGCGTGGATCATCTGTCCGATGGTGGCATACCACACGCTTATTATACACTGCTCCTCTAACCACGTTTTCGTTGCCGCCGGATGCACCGACTCAGCCCACTCTTCCCTTCCTCATCCCACAGCTCCCGGACCCCGAGTGCCGACAACACCCCTTTATCACACGTACATACTTATTACCTGCCAATGGACATTCCCACTTTACCCAGATCCGCTCTACAAATACACCCTCTGTCAAAAACGGGCCAAACATCACAAAAGGCCTAGTCCTAGTCCTATTCACCACCTTCCACAAACTCGACGTAGGGGGGGGGGCTTGTCTCACCCACCACCTGGCAGGGTCGCTAGGGCCCAATTTGTCCGCATAAACAAAATCCACCCACACCTTACTGCACCCACGTCGTTCTTCTTTTTCCCTTTTCCTTTTCTTCCTTTTTTCCATTTTTGCTTTCCGCCTTCATTAACACTCGTGGCTTCCCTGCACTTGGCCCGAAACCGGTGATGTCATACTGGGTATCAACAACATCCGGGGGGTCTGTAGAACACTTTCCCTGTAGCTCTTTGGCGTAAGGGACCCTAGACCAATATTCGCGCAGCCCCCTCCCCGCAGGATCCCGGGTGCTTCTTCACCCTACGCGTAGTATGGGTTAGCGCCTCTTCCTCCCAACGCACACAAGGGGATCTCGGTCCACCGTCGTCACCCCCCTCTCAAAACGGGTAGTCACGATTTCAAAAGGAAGAAGGAATAAGGATTAAGGAAAATGAAAAATGAAGGTACCCGTACATAATCCTTTATTTATCTCGCTACAAATCCCCTCCCGGTGGTCTCCCTCCCCCCTACGATCGTCGTTAATTTATGCGAGTCATACTCAGGCTGGCACATGGTGACATGTTTTTTCTGACATGGGGCTTGAGTGGACAAACACTCGACAGTGCGGAATGCGGGTTTATGTACGTACTGAATACATACATACAAGCAGTGCCCGATAATACACATAGCGTATGATAACGTCGCGACTAATTCATCTCCTAAATTGACACCCCAACCATTTCCAATCCGCCTGCCTGTATGTGTGTGCCAGGGGGCAAGGAGCCCGACTGCGGGAGAGCACCAAAGATAATCGCCAGCTACCACATATGTATTGCACACAGCTTCCATTTCCAGATATCCCTCACAGCAACCTTCCACCCATGTCCCCAAAAAGGCATCCCACCGATCACACCAAAGCGCTCACTCACTATAGAAGCTATTGTTTTCTGCGAAGAATGGAATGGAACTTGAAGAACGCAAAGGGGAAGGGGAACCATCGCGACAATAATTGAGACATTCACAAGAACCCCCCTACATAACATATATATCGGCTATATCGGATGCAGTTATATGTAGGGTTGCGCACCCACCGTGACTAAACTGCTGTACTTTACATACACCAACCCAAGATCTCTCTGAAATCTGCGTGCGTCGCGGCAGCTATAATTGTCAAAGTGTATGAGTCGCTTCCAAAGTTTACTATGTACTACTTAGTCGCGCTAAATCGCCACAAAGATTGGAGTAGCAACGGAAGATGTGTTTTTCACGAGGAATCCCTTCCCTCCTCTCCTTCCAGGATGCCCTTTCCCACGTATCCTACGTCCGCCAGGAACCAAAAACAGCACCACCAGCACCACCATCCCTCGGCGCAATTCACATCCCCACTGGCAGCAGAATTTGTCGAGCGGGAAGAGCAGAAAGAAAGAAAGAAAGAGAAAGAGACAAAAAAAAACAAAAGGAAGCCTTCTCAATTACGGTGGCTTCCCCTGACCGACTTACACGTCCGATTCACCGAGGAGGAGGGGGGTGGAACACCTTGAAATAGCACTGGATGAGAAGCACGGACACTCTGAATAGCAGCAGTGTGTGTCAGTGTCATCGCTCACGAGAGAGCATCTCGTAACCTCTCGAACTTGCAACCCGAATCTGAATCTGGAATCTCTCTGACTTTGAAAAAAAAAAGCTATATTTGGGTGGCTTCGCTTACGTTGGGCCGGAGGGGGGGGGAGCGAGGAGGGGACTCGGAGGGGTTTGCTAGCGATGGCTATTTACATAGTTAGTGCGACTGCACTCTCTCTGGCTGTTATCCCGGACTCAGGCTCTGGATCCGAGGTTCACGGCAGAAGGGTGCTAGTGGGAATTCAAGCACCTGGGGGAGGGGGGGGGGGAGAGGGAGGGGTGGTGGCCTGCGTATGTACGAGAATAACCCGCACAGCCGTAGATTTCGAGGGTCGTAGGGGGGCTCGCGAAACAGGACAGGTGCTACATACATACATACTACATACATACCATACATACAGTCCCCGGCACGGCACACACACTTGAGACGTTCATTCGGACCCCAAGTGCCGCCGACCGGGCGAGAACCCACTAGTGTTTGTCTGTCTTCTTCTCCAAGTTTGAAGCTGTATAATTGACCGTGTCATCGAAGCTCTCTCAGGAATCCGGTTCTAGGCGCTGGAAGAGGAAGAGGAAGGGGGGAAGGAAGGAAGGAAAAAAAACTCCCCCACCTCCCACCACCACCAACACCTTCTCATTGCGATAGTCTGAAAATTGGCACTCAGAGGGAGCAAAAAAAAAGAATTCAGTTCCCAATTCAATATGTAAAGTATACATACATACTACAAGAAGCGGCGGCGTGCTTCCAGGCACGCACCCACTTCGGGTGCATAACAAGATAGCGAATGACGCGCGCGAACTACCACTTTCCGTCGCGTGGCATGTGAACAGGGAGATAAACATAGGCAGGCGCTTTGAATAAGGTGCTTGGCGTGGCGTTCCTCGCATTCAGATGGTCGTGTTGATCCTGGATTATGGACTCGGAGCGAGGAAACGGGAAGGCCACATGGGAGGGAGGGGATGGGGATGGAGACCATGCTGTGTTGTGACGAGACGAGGCACCGGCGCGCTGGGAAGGCATCAGGTGAGAGTGGTGACGGTTTTCTGGCTTTGGGTTTGGGCTTGTTACTTGGGCGGTCCAGAAAATTTTTCACAAGTGACTGCGAGGGCGGAGCTTGTACACGTACCCAGGTTAAGGGATAATAATAGAGACTGCGTGTGGAGTAGTCGCCAGTAGTATGGGACCTACATGGGGGATCCTTGGAGACTTGTACAGCCATAGAGGTAGACATAGTTTCCTCGTGTACAATCGACCTCTAACCAACTGTGTCCTAGCACAGGTGAAACGTTCCCTACCACTTATGGGCACCTCAGCCCTCCAGACTCTGGGCGCTTAAAAACCAGTGCTCCCACACACCGAAATGCGTTGTGGCCCAAGAATACTATACAAATTCTGGTTGTAAGTAACAGCCATCTGCAGACTTTTTAGCTCATGTAGGTGTGTATACGGCCGTGGGTACGTTCGATAGTTCGCAAGGGTTACCTTACCCTCTCGCTAGGGCTTATCTCGATGACCCTCTGCCTCCTGGACCCCCACAACGCCTTGCCCTATGACCTCGGCGTGGCGCCACCCATCGACCGAAACCTCGTCACACCCCAAACACTCTCCCAATTCGAGACAACAGCATATGCTTCGCGAGTGGGTCAAGGACCGTACGCCGGCTTGGCGGATGTGACGTAGGCCATGGGTCCGTTCGCCAGGTCGCGCTTCTCGGCGGCGGCGGCGCTGTCGTGGCCCGCGGCGTCGTGCACCCGGGCATGCGCCGACGACGACATCCGGGTGAGGAGCCTCGACTGGTACGAGAGCCCCTTTGCAGCGAGTCGGCTGAGGATCCACTGCGCTAGTGACACCCCCGGGAGGAGACCCATCAGGTCTTTCACGTCCCAGTAGTCCCGGTGGTTCGTGATGTGGCCTTGCTCGTTGAAGGAGAGTCGTGTGATGACGTGCAGTTTGAAGTGGAAAGGCGAGGGAAGGGATAGTGACGTTCCGGGGATAGGCAGTGATGGAGATGCAGGGTGGTACGAACGGGGGGAGACCAGCGAATCGGTGGACAGCGCTGAGCGGTGGAATGGGGCGTGTTTGTACGAATCGATGTGGATGCTTGGAAGGACGAGAATGTTGAGGGTATGCTCGATAACAGCCTTTCTATGCCCGTCTGTACTTTGATGTAGTTAATGATCCGCCCATGCATGATTTCACCACTCACCAAAACTCGCGTGTTCGCTGATATCCCCAACTTCGTTCCACACTCGCAGGGCTTTCAGCAACGGCTCGCACCCTTCTTCTGGCGGTTTTAGGTGGAGGAGCGTATAGAACACCGCGAGGGGCTGCGGGATGTCCACCGAATGTAGGCGCCTGCCCAGCTTGAACAGGTCAAAGATCACCGAACGCGACGTTGCCGTGAGCACAGGGTTTTCATATCTAACCCAAAGTCAGCTTACAGTATCCGACATGCTAGACACCGTTTCTTACACTGCTACCCTGTTAGAAGCTACCACATAGCAACACAGCACACCACTCACTAGCGCTTGACTCATAAAATCGATCAATAATCTCCGAAGACAACGTCAGTTCTCCGTATATCGTATAGCAAATCTCGAGGGCGGTAGCGTGGATGGAGGCCATCGACTCCATGTTGGACAAGTTGGTTAGAGAATTTTCGCGTGTAACATCATTTGAAGGTAGCACAAATTTCGCGGTCGAGTTATATACCATCGCATCGGCTATCGTGAGCAGGAGGGAGGCCTATAAACGAGCCTGCGTCACAGCGGCCGCTCTAAATCGCATCACGTGTGTCCTTCGCGCCTGTGAGCCAACTGCAATCATTCATTTTCATCTCATTTCCGATCCGGCTTTCACTGGCAGCTTTTTTCCTCGAGGCTCATCTTGCGTACGACATTTCACCACAACGCGATGCAAATTGGTATTTATGCTTTTCTGGCGCTGTGCAAACGCACGTTCTTGACAAATTCATCTGACTAGTAGCGGCCAACACTCAACTGGCTTATCATCAAATTCGTCCAACATGTCACCTATGATATTGACTACGACTTGCTTGTCCGACTCGGATCCCTACTTGAATACATCCTTTCTATAGCTGCCACCCAAACCAAGACAATTATAATACGCTGGTCCTTTTGGGTTGTCTATTCATTGGCCGTAGCTATATCTGCCAAGGCGATGGATCTCCCCCTTCTCCAAATATGTGCCACATAACCAACAAGAGCGTGTAAAAGCTCCGAGACGGGCACCTGTTGACACCCTCTCAGCGCGTTTCAAATCAGATCGTATAAGGATTTACCAGTCCTCCGTTCCTCTGCGGTCCGGGCCCTGCTGTTTAGGTTGGCTCTTATCCATCGGCTCGCCACCCCTTCTCCCTACTCAAGAGTTTCATCATAGCAACAACTCACTAACCAATGAGATGTCCCTCCTCTATCCGGAGTAGCAAGCGCTTTGATGATCCTGTTCAATGATGACAATAACTCCTTCCAACCAAAGGCGTACCAAAACTTGGCCAAATCGAAGAACCTTGGGCGTGTGTCCATCTACAACTGAAACTAGGGTGGCAACCGCGTCTGCCGATAACTTCTTCATACTCTCCGTCAATGGGTATCGTTATGTAACACTGCCACCCCCGTATGTATTCTCTAATTATTGGCTATTTCGAATGATGGTGCGGCGCCGCCTTCTCTTCCTTTCAGTCCCTCCTGATCCTAGTAGACGTGAATTCAATAACTCCTGCATGCCTATCTCATCATCTGCCCTCGGGGATCCCAACCCCGACTCATGTCAACCCACAAAATTCATGTGGGTGAGTGCCTCATTAGATAGTGCGTGGCGCTGCCGCATTATCCTGACATGCAATCCCTAACGCTTTGACGTACACGTACACAGATCCCCTGATTTTTTTGATTTTCCATTGGATTGGTGGTATATTGCCTGCCGTCCATCTCATCCCGACCCGTACATCTCGCCATTGACCCGCCTTTGTTTTGGGGGGAGGATCTGTCGATGATGATGGATGGATGGTACGATCTTTCCCAAGATCGAGAGCTGATGGATCAGGACTTTCTTTCTCCGTCCCGGGGTACGGCGAACTGAGATGGGTGTGGCCGTCCAGAACTGTACGAAAGATCTGTTGGCTATCTCTCCATATGCAACCGTCATTCAAGGTACACAACACTCCTCTTCTGGTCGCGACGTATATGAAGGGAAAAACCACCGCGATACTATCTAGGAAACGTTATCATGAAGGCAGTGCTGGGGATGGATGCTATGTGTCCCCCAGGAGAAGCTCCCTCAATTACCGCGAGAACTCAAGAAAATGGTACATACCATCACCTGTACGAGATCGCTCGGGCAGATTTAGGTGTCCAACGCTATGTCTGATGCTTGCTCTTATCTCCGTGAACCGGTGCTCTCTCGATCGTCTCTGGTGGGACCCCTAAGCCCTGAGGATCTACTGGTATACATCGCCGTCGGGAACGACCCTACTCGTCGCTTAACTCCTACCATGTGAACGTTGACTGCCCAACGCTCTCTAACACCTCAGAGCAAGTTACCCACCACAGGTTTTGAGCTACACGGTCCAACTGGATCAATACATAATTCCCGCTATACAAGGCTTCTAGCTCATCTTTTCTCTAAGCAACAGTACGTGCCCACATTTGCTAGCTATTTTGGTTCACGTTTCCAGACACCTGCACAGGCTCCCAGACTATTGTTATGATAGATTAACAAATCCACCCGGCAGGAATTGACTGCCTGCCATTTCCTCTCAGGTCATGTCATTCTCACGAATGACACAGCTTGAGCCGTTCTTTCTCGCACTATCCATATATTTACTGTCAAACTTGAAAGTGAAACATTACGATGTGAGTAGTCGTCAATGTGTATCATCGCCATGAAGGCACGGCCAAGTATCTATTAGTTTTGTGGGAATATCAGGGTTGGAAGTGTTTCTTCCTTCCCTCAAGTTGAGAGATAGCATAGATAGACTAACCATGACTGGACGCTGAACCAGGGCTGGAAAACTCCGGAGTATCGGTCCGATATCAGTTACGACGTGCGACGTGACCCTAATATTGTCACAGTCACTAATTTTTTTCGAAAGAGTTTCCCATCCCATCTAGTAGCATGGCGAAAGGGTCCCAGCTTTCCCAACTGAAATCAGCTCTTTCCCAAGCAGGTGTCACCGGGAGGCCTCAAGGCACTAAACGCAAGCGCTCTACAAACCAAGCAAATGACAAGGCGAAGCGCGAAAGTAAACTCGCTGAAATTCATCAGAAGTTGAACCCTTTCGACACCAAAGTCACAAAGTTGAAGCACGATGTTGGTGGTCGTAAGCTTAAAGGTGTCACTGGGAGGCCCGCGCAGAGCAAGATGGCGGGGCTGGAGCAGGTGTGTCGCGTTTGAAGTGTAACCTTATCCGTGATTTCTCAAAAATAATATGATGTTGTAGCGGAAGAAAACTTTGCTTAAGGAGTTTCAGGAAAAGGACCGAGCGGGGGGTATTGTGGATCGTCGTTTCGGCGAGAACGATCCGTCGATGAGCTTGGAGGACAGAATGTTGGAGCGGTTCACGAAAGAACGGCAGCGCGCGTCCCGGGGAACCGCGTTCAATTTGGAAGACGAGGACGAGCTCACGCATTATGGACAGAGCCTCTCAAAACTTGACGACTTTGATGACGTGGAGATGGGCTTGGACGATGAAGAAGGAGAAGAGAAGGTCAATTTTTCGCTTCGCTTTCTACTTCCAAACTGATAACATGCAGGTCAAATTGACCGCGAGGTCGTCCAAAAAGCTCACTTTGGAGGATTTGGCGATGAAGAAGAAGAGGAAGATGAGAATGGAGAGGTATGTGAAATAGCTAATGACGCCGTGAAAAAGTCTGACTTGTATAAATTTAGCCTGCAAGGAAGAAGTCCAAAGCCGAAGTTATGGCAGAGGTTATGGCCAAAAGCAAGGAACATAAAGTTTGTGTTTCAAGACATATACTTGGCGATTGGAGAAGCTAATCTGGCTAATACAGCTCTTAAGGCAAATGGAGCGAGAGAAAGAAGATAATGTCAGACATGAACTGGATGAAGCCTTCGATTCGTTGCGAGACTTGCTATATGCCCCTGCTCCAGCCGCTTCGACCTCCAACCCTGCTGCCGAAACACCCAAAGACCCTCCTGCAAAAGAAAAAGAAGACTCGTCTCCCCCTGATCCGTTAGACGGTCTCGAAACACAAGATCTGGATTATGACCAGCGAGTTCGCGAACTTGCCTTTGACAAGCGAGCAAAGGCCAAGGACCGAACAAAGACAGAGGAAGAACTGGCGCAGGAGGAGAAGGAAGCATTGGAAAAAGCAGAGCGTCGGCGGAAAAAAAGAATGCTAGGGCTCGATGATGGTGACAGCGAAGGTGAAGATGTGCCAAAGAAGAGGAGAAGAGAAGCGGACGATCTCGATGACGATCTTGTCGACCAAGATCGAGAATGGGCGGGCATCGGCGTTGGCTTGGAAGACGATTTGGGGTCAGAAGATGAAAGCGGCGAGGAAGATGAGGCGAGTGGCGACGATGAAGGGCGGCCGTCTGACCATGAAGATCTCACGACAAGACCTATCGCAAAACTTGCGCCAGGGTCCAAGGCCAAGGAGCTACCCTATACTTTTGATTGCCCGTCTACCCACGCCGAGTTCTTGGATATCGTCGACGGTATCGACGACAAGGACGTCTCAACTGTGGTACACCGAATCCGGGCACTGCACCACACCAGTTTGGCTCCTGAGAATAAATTCAAGCTTCAAGTACGCTTTGTGCTTATTATTATATTCTAGCTTATACTCACTTTCTTCCAGAACCTAACAGGTGTCCTTATTGATCATGTCCTCTATCTCTGCTCTCCTCCGGCCCCCCGTCTTACTCATCTCTCCGCTCTCTTACCACACCTCTTCACACTGACCAAAGCGTACCCCATACAATCAGCCGAGTTCTTCGTCAAAAAGCTTATTCTAATGCACAAAAACCTCAATCGAGGTCTGTCTCGTGGAGCGCTGAACCCCGAGGCCAAAACATGGCCTGGTCTTCCAGAGTTATCCCTGCTGCGCATTATCGGCGTGGCTTGGTCGACAAGTGACTTGAACCACGCGGTCGTATCGCCCACGAGAGTGCTCATGGGGGCATACCTAGGCCTCGCGCGAGTCCGCTCGCTTGCCGATATCGCCAGTGGACTTTTCCTCTGCTCGTTATTCCTCCAGTTCGAAAGGTTATCTAGACGTTTAGTCCCGGAGGCAGTCAATTTCGTCATCAATGCAGTATTGCATCTAGCTCCGAATAGCTACATGGATGCATCTACCCTCCCGGGGTCTTTCCCTTCGCCAGACTTCAGATCTGAGCTGTGTAGCGACTTTACGGTCCAACATAGTGCTGCATCCCCTTCGAGCCAGAAGGTCGACTTATTGGAAGTCTTGGTAGCAGGTTCTGCGGATGAAGCGACAAAATTCGGTCTTCTCACTGTAGCACTGGATCTTGTGGCCCGGTTCGCGGATATGTATAAGGGCTTAGAGGGGTTCGTGGACTTATACGAACCTATTTCCACCATTCTGAAACATATATTAAAACAACCCGGGCTCAGCGAAGCTCTTGAGGTGAGGAGCCCGACCTAGTATAAGCTCCGGATTACTCATTCTCTCGTTATAGACACGCTTAAAAGCCGTCTCAGATAGCACCAGGAGATTGCTCAAGTTTGCGCGTCAAGCACGGCAGCCGCTACAGCTGCAGGCTCACAAACCCATCCCCATACCTACCTATATTCCCAAGCTCGAGACGTCGTCATCGTCGTATCTTCGCCATCAAGATCCAGATCACGAGCGGAACGAGGCAGCGAAATTACGACATCAGTATAAGAAGGAGAGGAAGGGCGCCATTCGGGAGCTTCGAAAGGACGCCAAATTCCTTGCTGGCGTGCAGCAGCAGAAGCAGAAAGATAAAGATAGGGCGTATAACGAAAGCATGCGCCGTGTTTACGGGTCTATTGAGGGCGAGAGAGCGGAGGAAAAGTCTATGGAGAGAGAGAAAGCCAAGGAGAAAAGGAGAGCAGGGCGAAAGTAACTTGGTGTTCGGCGTTCTTAGCGTTGATCTTATCTTTGCTCTTTACCTTCTTGTCCTTGCACCTTGGATAGAATTGAGAATTCTGGCATAGCATCCTGAGTATTGCATTTACGGTCCCCTGTCTTGTCAAATTGAGCATCTTCCAATGAATTTGAGGGTCTGTTTGCGGGAGGTCACTCGTGATCGTCCCTTCACATCGGCAGGTCTGCCAAGTTCGAACTAACGAAATATATCCTGGAATCCCGGCCGTCTCAATAGTATTTGTCTTTCGTCTTATGTCTTCGACCTTGACAGTGTGTTGAGAGGTCACAGGCTCGGCCAGGGTTTGACTGACTGAATATGCATTCGGTCCCGGACATTGTGGAAAAAAAAATACGGGTCACTGACACACGGGAAGTGAGACCTTCTGCCATTTTCCTCGGACTAACTTACTTTGTATAAATCAGGGTGTCAACTTCGAACACTCGCCTATCCAATACGCGTGTGACAAACCCTATATAATTGCGCTCCTCCCAAACCACCGGTAATTGGCCCGTGCTTATTGAGCATTCAAGAGACCTTGCAGAGTCTGGATCTCCTCCAAAGGACCATCATCATCGCCCTCTGCACCAATAATCAGAAGTATCCGCCGTGCCTGTTTGAGATATTTGCGTGGCAGCTCTACATTGGATGATCCTGTACTGACGGAGTGATTCCATCCAGTTTTCGCCATTTCCAACAGATGTAGTCCTGACATGTTTAATCAGAACCAAGAGAATAGGCACAGGGCGCATTCTAAAGCTTACCGATCTGAGGATAGTTCTCTGGGTAGATGAGTTGATAGATCTGAAGTATAGTTTCACCGACATCGAGGGCCAAGTCATATGGGCCATCATGAGAAGCATTGCTAAATGTTTCCGAGATTTGGGAGAGGAAAGATTCATGCAAGACACATAGGACTTCGTCCGGAAGTATTTTGATCCCGTTGAACAGGTCATGGCTTGAGGCAGGCACGAACTCGCGCAATTTTTTTACAACCCACGCGATGCCATCCGGATTACTGGACGGCTCGGGTATGCGACCGAGACTTTCGACGTAAACGCATGATGAGCAACGACATTTGAACCCGTAGGTCAGGTCGAAGATTTGTTGCCGCGACTGTAGAAGTGCGGGATCTACATATGTTAGGCATATCTTTGTGCATCCGGTTAGCTGCTGTCGGTGTATGAAAGTAGATGTACACACTTCTTCTCCCGGGCTGATTTCTCTCAGGGCGATGACGTCCATTTTTGGTGGATGCGATGGAGAGATGATGTACTTTGCCGCAGCGTTAGGCACGCAAGAATGGTTGAATAACCGACTACCTAGCGGGAAAATTCCGTGACCAAAGGTATGGAAATGGGAATGCATCGCGAAATTATTGTTTCCGAATCGCGAAAAGAGAAAATTGAGGGTTTCAGCTGAAGGAGAGGCTCCGTTCGGGCATATCGGCGGGGTCGTAACCTCTACGGGACCCGGCAATAAAGACATGAACACAGCCAAGGCGGAATCGCCCTCTTCTCGGACTTTGTGAGAAGGTAGGAGGACAGCCAGATGAGACAGTAAGAGCGCGTCCATTTTCTCGTGAGCAGCAAGGGCTTGAAAAGCAGGCGAAGTTGTATATCTGTTGAAGTGCTTGCACATTCGCTTGTGGAAGGTTTTCCAATGCATGGACTGGCCTGTAAGCAATCAATCGGATGGTTGCGCCACGTTCATTCTTACTATAGCATACATGAGGCATCACAATAATAGAACGATGCGCATCCTGAACATCTCCGTAGAGTCGTCGGTATTGTATGGCAGGCGTCGCATCTTTTACCTTTTTCTGAGGGTAGAAGGACGGTCGCCAATGAATCGACGGAGACAATCAGGGAGCCTGGTGAGAGGGAAGAGGATGCCACTGCTTTGCTTCTGGCAGTGGGGTGGTTCTCTAGGTGTACATTGACGCCAATGGTGCTCATGGCTGTAGGTAGGAATGAGACCGGGCCGGAAAGCAACACAGTGCTTACATAACCAGATGGTTAGGCGCCCACACGCGTCAACAATCTCTGCATGTACTCACGACCATGACCACGATCAAGAGGGCGAATACTGGAGAGATGCTTGGCTCACGGGAGTACAAGTATACCCAAGAGATCTCACAAATGGTGTGTGTTCCAAGTCTTACACACAGCAGGCTGCTTAATTCAATGATAGATGTTCGTCTTCGGCGAAGTCCAGGAGCCTAACATGGACACCGTGAACCTCGTCGAGGATATCGTTCGGGGACAGTTAATTGAGCTGGTGTGTCTTTCCTTCTCTTTACCCTCGGTCTTCTGACATAGTTCTTCAGATAGTACAAGCCCGAGCACTCGCTGTACGCCGTGGAGCGCGTTACTTAACAGCCGAGGACCTTATCTTTCTCATTCGTCACGACCGCGGCAAAGTCAACCGGCTTCGAACATATCTCTCCTGGAAAGATGTCCGTAAACATGCCAAGGATTCTGGCGGTGATGGAGGTGGTGGTGTCGAAGTCGAGACTTTGGAAGATGGTGCTGATGGTCCGTCGTTTCCAGTTATTATTGGCAAGTTCTTACTGTGGATGAAGATAAACTTGCTGCAAAGGCACAGAAGATCACCATTAAACTGCCTTGGGAGATCACGACAATATATTCGGAGGTCCTCAAGCAGAGCGGACATCAGTCGGACGACGAGGAAGATGAGGATGATATCGAAGCGCATGAGGCCTCTATACAGCGTCTGAAGGCAAGTAGAGTTTTGCTATCTTATGTTTGTGTCCTGCTGACCATTACCCAGGAAGCTGATGATGCAACTCGTCAAATGACCAGAGAGGAGTATCAACACTATTCTGACTGTCGACAGGCTTCATTTACGTATCGCAAAGGTAGGCGCTCCATCTTTCTGAGTCTGTCTTTTTTTCTTCTCTAATAATACCTTTCTCAGCCAAACGTTTCCGTGAGTTTCTCAACCTTCCCCCGCACCTCGATCTGAAGGCAAATGATGACACAATCGATATCGTCGGTTTCCTTGCCTTCGAGATGGTTCGTTCGCTCACCCTGGCTGGCCTCTCTGTAAAAAAATCACTGGAAGAGGCCTCTTTACTCGACGAGTACACATCACCCGTCATGGGTAAGCGGAAGGCAACATCTTTAGGTGGCTCTGCGGAGAAACGGAGAAGGGAGGAAGAGGAGGAGCGCGACGAATACACGCTTCCCGTCAACTCGCTGTTCTTACCGCCACCGGAGGCACGGATAGCTATACAGCCAGAACATATCCAAGATGCATTTTCGCGAATGCAAGGTGACTGGTCACACCATCGCGCTGCTGGCATGCACAACTGGAGAGGGGGTCTTGTTCGAACTAGAGTCACTCTCATTTAAGCGCATATTTCTCCTTCCAGCTTCTGTATTCAAGCACTCACTGTATACTATTGCGCATTTATTGTATATGTATATGCTCATCAAGCGAGCCTTAGATCTACACCGCTTTGCTTTCGTGTCCTGCTACTACTCAGCGCCCCCCCCCTCTACTTGGGTCATGGTTCTCACTCTACTCATTGATTTGACTTCTGATGTTACTGGTCAGCACGACGGTGGGGTCCATCTCGCCGGTGATTCCAGTCAGCTCGTCCTCTCTTCCTCGCCTACTGTTTGGTGTTATAAAGTTGCTTGGAAGATTCTCACGGCAGAGTTTAACTCGACGATTCGGACACCCTACTAGTAGGCGAATGCATTCGTTTCGTTCGTAATTCGCTGATTAATGGATACTGAGCCGCAACTCGCCATTCATGGCTTTCGTTTGAATGTAACTGGATGGGTTCTCTACCGTAAGTGGGTCGTTGTATTGTTCGCAGACTAAGTCCTTATTCTTTGACATCGCCAGCTCTATCCTAAACTTGATGGATATAGGCTCGGATTAGTCCCTTCAACAAACCTATGTCTCCTGCTTATTCGAAAATGGCGGAACCCTTGTGGAAAAGAAAAAGAGTTAAGTACGTAGCTCTGCAGTCCTTTGCCTTCGTGTTCAAGTTTTCTAATATAAGTAGTAATAAGCCATTTGTCGCACTTGAATATCCGCAAGCCCTGATTATGACTACGAAGTGACTTCGTCAGCCATGCTGAGAGCGCCGTGATGATAGGCTGAATGAGGCAGGAGTATATCTATTCCTTACCTCTTTGTTCTGATGTTGCTTTCGTAGAAGTTCTCAACGTTACGTGGAGCCGAAATCCGATCAATAGCTCATCTTGGCAAGGGAGTTCTTTCCTATTTTTCTGGACTTGCGAATGAGCGAATTTTCTTGAGATGCAACTGTTCGGTTGACAGTTTTTGTTCAAGGGGATGGATTTTACGGTGGGAAGTAGTACGCCCGTATATCAAAAAAGGAGATAGTTTGCGAAAGATAGAGTTCTATCTGGGCTTGGATTGCACTGCTCGACACGATTACGTCTCCTCGTACTTGGCTAAACTAACAATCCCGAGCCTGTGTCCCTCTGTCCCCTTCTTTTGGTAGGTGTATATAGATAGTACACAAAGAAAACGCGAGGGGAATCACGAAGACACCAGAATTTTTTGTCAGAGTTGTACTGTATTCCATGGAGTCGTCCAATATATAGACACGACTGTCGGCTATTCCCTTCGTGGCTTTGTCCATTGCAAGGCGTCTTGCATTCACATCACAAACAACAACAGTCAGCTATGTATCATTCTAGCACATTCGACGCCCTTTCCGGCTTGTCAGTTACGCGATTGAGGCACAGCGCGAGCTGAGTTTGGTTTGAAACAACTTCTTTTATACCTAATCCGAGTGTGCTGTGTCAATTACTTACTCCCAGTCCTTACCACCATGGAGCTCACATTCGTCAATGACCTTGGCCACTCCTTCGTTGTTGAAATCGACCCAAATATGGAGTTGGAAAACGTGATGGCACTGCTTGAGGCTGAGGTGCGTAAGTTGCTCGTCTCTTCCTTACTGTTTACTAACAGCTATCCTAGTCGGGGATCCCAATATCGGAGCAGCACATATCACACGAAGGGCGACATCTCAATGATCCCAAGGCCACGATACAAGAGCTCGGTGTGACGGATAAAGCTATACTACTGTTACGTCGCACAGTGGCAAATCCAGCGGGAGCGTACGTCTATCTGTTCCATCCTTGTCACCTTACTGACCGAACGGCAGAGCCGTACCTCAGGACGATGAGATGATGCGATTACAAC
Source organism: Armillaria sp. CMW 4456 (assembly GCA_028551335.1). Classification (NCBI taxonomy): domain Eukaryota; kingdom Fungi; phylum Basidiomycota; class Agaricomycetes; order Agaricales; family Physalacriaceae; genus Armillaria; species Armillaria sp. CMW 4456. Next base: position 383,857 of record JANDKJ010000329.1, read on the forward strand.
TGCTTGGGGATCCCTCACTCATGCGTGAGCTCAGAGAGGTACGCCAGCCACTGCGATGTCGTGTCGTGATTACTCAAAGGCAAAGGACAGACCCAACCTGAGCTTGCGCACGCAGTAGAGCATGATCCTGCTCGCTTCTCCGAGCTCCTGCGGTTAACAAAAGAACGGCAGTACGAGGCTGAGCTGGCACAGCAGCGGGAAATCGCCAGCTTGAACGCGGATCCTTTCGATGTAGAGGCCCAACGAAAGATCGAGGAATCTATAAGACAGCAAGCCATCTTGGAGAATATGGCGCACGCTCTGGAGTATTCGCCGGAGAGCTTTGGGAGGGTCACGATGCTCTAGTGGGTGGTGTACCTACGTCGTGCGCTCTCGCCTAACAGCTCAACAGCATACCGGTAGAAGTGAACGGTCATAAGGTCAAAGCTTTTGTAGACAGTGGCGCACAGTTCACCATCAGTGAGTCTTTCATTCCAAGTATCCGATGTCATATCGTTGATAGGTTGCTGCTAGTGAGTCCGCAATGTGCGGAAGCCTGCAAGTTCGTGTTTTACTTTCGCTATCACGCGACACGAGAAAGAATCTAACTCAGCTTCTCCCCGACAGTATCATGCGCCTTCTTGACAATCGTTATTCGGGAATAGCTCAAGGTGTCGGTACCGCCAAGATTTTGGGACGAATACACAGTACGCAGCTCAAGCTCGCTGACCTTTTCCTTTCTTGTTCCCTCCAAGTCATGGAGGCACGTCCCTTTCGCATTTGCATTATTCAGGATGCTTACATGTGTCTCTAGGGACAAGGCGTCGACCTACTCTTTGGCTTAGACATGCTAAAAGCGCACCAAGCGTGCATCGACCTGGAGAAGAATGTATTGCGGATACAAGGCCGCGAAGTGAAGTTCTTATCCGAGCATGAGCTTCCTGACAAAGATAAGGATGTGGAGATTCCGGAGAGTGTGCCTTCGATTTCTTCTGCTGCGTCAGGTTCTGGCATCTCTGGTCAGAGTCAGCCTGGCGCTCGGTTCCCCGGGGGTGGAAATACTTTGGGAGGAAATCCTCGGCCAAGGCCACCTGGCGCTTTCACGTCAACGCCTCGTCATTCAGAGGAACATATAAGGACCATCATGGATCTCGGTGTAACAAGAGAAGTCGCAATAAGCACGTTGGATGCTGCTGGTGGGAACATCGACGTCGCAGCCTCGTTGCTATTTTAATTAGGTGGCCGAATAGCAATACATAAAAGCAAAGCAATGTAAATCTAGGGTTCAATCAATAAGCATACATTTATAATAAATGCGTGGTCAGGTTGAGGAACTAATGAAGATTGCTGGAGCCAAATGCATGGGGACAGGTAGCAATCCTATAATGACCGGAACCTTACACTGCAGCGCTAGCAAACTGTCCCAGGAGTAAGGGCCACGTAGCAGTAAAGCCACTACTTGACAAAGACGCCCACCGAGGCAGTGGTCAGGCAGAGAGATAGTTTGTGTGCCAGAGGCATGGACCCAGACGATAAAGGATATAGAATAGAAGGAAGCAACGGAAAGAGAGGGTGGGGTTGTCCCATCGCCAATGGAATACTGGATAAGAACCAACTCAAGGAAGAAGGATGCAGAAACTTGAGAATAGTTCACGTCCAAGTTCTGGGTAGTCTGCACGATGAAAGGCTGTGATGACTACCAGCCCACACAAAGTCAGTCATGGTCATGGTGATAGGGATAGCAACAAGCAGCTGTCACAACCAATAAAAGCGAGCATCATCTCCAGCTTCTATCATAGTGTATATCGCTTTCTTCTTGGGTGCATCTACCAACTTGAAATCCTTGCCAACATTTAAGCATCTCTCTTCGTAGTACTGGGCATCTTCTGCGAACTATTAGTCAAACTTTGAGGAATTGTTCTTCTGTGCCTCCACAGCAACTTTATCCTCATTAAGGAGTCACCAGTAGCATTAGCAACAAGTGGCAGACCATTACCACCCATGTTCCAAGATCTCAAATCTCCGCCAAAATCCTTAGCTTGTCTGTAGCCATCTTTCCAGAAAAGATGTCTTCTGATTCGGTTGACTTGACTGCGGTCAAGACGAATCAGAGACAAGATGTCCTTGGCTGTCAAGTAATGCGCTCCCTTTCGTACAGAAATGCTCAGGGTTGTTCGGCCTGAAGAAGTATGTCAGAACACCGAGAGTAAATGGGAGGAAAGGCTTACCAGCTCGATTGACTGTTCTCAATCGATATCTAGGACGAGGTTCACGATGTCCATTTTAGGCTCTGGCACTTCGCCAAGACAAGCATTCAATGACTGCTTTATGAGATTCCAAGAGCACATACCACCTGTGAGATCGCTTGAGTGTATTTGCACTCCCCCGACCTAGGTAGCTCGCCGTTCTTCGCCCTCTTGATCGTGGACACCACTGTACACAAAGACATTGTTGCAGTGTTAACCAGCCGAGCTTATGGCCGCCTATGTAAGGCTTTTATCCACTAGCTATTGGCACCATCGAAGCGGCCGCAAATGTATGTCGAGCTGACCACCCCGCCGCAAGGAAATAAGCGGTAGCCCTCCCTTCCCCGACCTATGAAAAGGCCAAAGATATGTATGTCACCAAACAACGGTGACGTCTACGGACTAGCGCCGCTTGATGAGATCGTCCTCGCCTGATTAGCATCGGCCGCTGCCTCGGCGCAGACTATCCTTCCGACGAGCAGTCCTTCCCTACAAGACAACGTCTCGATCTCTTGTGACATAACTGGGGTTTTCCTGGTACATTATGTGACCGTGTAAGCATTTTGATCATGTGCAGCTTGTTGTCCGATACATAGCTGGCAAAAGACCAAAATTGTGTTATCCACTTCGAAATGTAGAAAGACCCAGCCTGAAGACGCGACCATGAACGCGAATATTTACAGTAGTGATACAATACCATTTCCTTATATAATACACAATTTAGTGAGGAACACCACTGTTTCTACCGCCAAACCGACTCTTAGCAAAATTAGAACTAGAAAATTTTGAGTAAAAGAGTAGCATATATGAATTCAGGAACTCACAACCGAGAACCGGTGCCGCGAATATTCGAAAGCAGGGCGCTCTCTAGAGCAGAAGTCGACAGACTTGCATCTAACCACAGCTCACTACATATACAATTGTGGAAAGCATGTATACTCACCGCTGATATCACTGAAGCTAGAAGCTTCGGAGCCACCATTACTTCCATCGCTGGCAGTACGACGAACAAGATGCCCGTAACGTTGCCCAATCGCACTGCGGGGCGACAGAGCGGGTGGACTCGACGACTTACTGGGCGACATGTGTCGACCGATTGGTGAATGAGGCTGGGATTCGGAGGGTGGAGAGGGGATATCCGGAATTGATCCCTGTGGCGAACTCGCACTCGACAGACTCTGGCTAGCGCTCCGGCTCGAGTAAGTATCACGTCGCAGGCTGCCAATGGACATGGGGGAAACCATTCCCATACGACCACGATCAATCGTCTGTCCATTCTTCTTTCCGACGCTGATTAATCCCAAGGCGTCAGTGGTCATCATCTTCTGGAGATCCTTGAGTTTTTTATCAAGAGCTTCCTGCTCTTCCGCCTGCCGATCGGCCTCTTCTTCCTTCAGCACATCTTCATTTTCTGAGTCTGTGCTTTCCGACGACGACAGTGACGGAGGACGAACAGAGACCTGAGGCTTTGCAGTGCTTTGTAACGTGAGTGTGGAAGATGATGATGCCTTTTTCGGCCGAGGGGAATTGTGGCCTAGCGAGCTGAGGCGCGCACGAATCCCTAGTGGTGTTGAATTGCGTCCAGAAGAGCCAGAAAGTCGGGAACTGCTTGCCAACCTGCTAGCCGCCCGTGCAGCCATGGATGGTGGCTCTACAAAGGGAAATTCTTCTCCCGCATTGCCAGGCACAGAAGTTACAACGCCAGGTATATTGTGCAGCCCTCTGAGATCCTCTTGGAACCTAGCATGGGCCCGGTACAAGAGGTACGGCAACGGAACTTCAAGGTGAGCAGCCAATCCCATCCCTGGGGTACGCTCAGACCCAGTGGTAAGAAAAAACAGGAGAACTCACAGTCTGTTATTCCGTTATCAGTCGTCCGTGACCGCTCAATCACTTTCCACAAAATGTCTGCTTTTTCTGGGGTCCATTCTATCTAAACCTGTATCAAAGCCAACGAAGACAGTCATGCCTGTAATCCACGTACTCGAGGCGGATCGCTCGGCGGGTTTTCGGGCCGGTTGTATGGCAAACGAACGACGACACGAACGGGCAGTGCATCTGCAGGCATGCACGATAGCTTGGCGATCAACAGGCCCCAACGGACGATAAGCACTGGTCGACGCAGGTATGAAATAATGAGGACCTGGGAAGTGGCTGTACTCTCCTGCCTCCTGCCTTACTGGGATGTGATCGAACTTGCCTCCGACGGAGATGGTCTTAAACATGCCATTGTCTACATCATCCCAATATCATCTCCGACGGAGCACTTCAGATTTCTGTGACTTCTATTCACCATTCGCAGTATATAAAGACGAAAGACATGGACCCTTTCGCTTACAATCCCTCCCGTTTTGATGACCTTTACCAAACGTATCGCTGCAAGCATGAACTTGGCCGCAACGACGATATCATATATGACTAGAGACACAGCTGGAAATGGTACGTGAACACGTTCAAATATCTCATACTTTACTCAAACTTCCTCTTAGGCACGTCTTCCCAAGTGCCAACACGAACAGAGGTTGTCTATGGAGAAATTCCCAGCAAAGTCCCAGCGGCTATCGTCGGCATAGCCTACGTCTTAATCGCCTTTGTCCTATTTTTCCGTATATGCCAATACCGCAACTGGTGGGGGCTCTGTCTTCCTATTGGTGCAGTAGGTCAGTACCTTGCATCCTTCCAAATCCACCACGGCTAACTATTTATCTTCCAATTCCTAGTCAGTGGCATAGGCTTCTTCATCAAAATAGTCCTTGTGTCCTCTGTGGAACATCAAAATTCCAAAGCCCTTCTCGCCACGCAAAATGTTCTCATCGCGTGCGCCCCGGCCGCGTTTCTTGCTTTCAATTACATCGTCTACGGCCGCCTTGTCGTCCAGTGCATTGGAGCTCGGTTCTGCATATTGAAGCCTACGCGCGTCTCTATGATGTTCATATGTAGCGACATCGTCACCTTCATAATTCAGGTACGATTAACACTTTCTTTTCCATCCAATGACTCTACTCAGCTTCATACAGGCTGGAGGAGCTGCCATGATTATCAACCCAGACCGTGCAACACTCGGAAAAAATATATTTCTTGCTGGACTGATCCTTCAATCCGTTTCGTACTATATATTCACTGCGATGATGATATGGACCCACTGGAAACTCAAGAAGGCTCGCGTCACTGTCGGGAGTGAATACTGGTGGAAGGCTTTGTGGTTGCTCTATGTATCTTCATTCCTGATTATCGTAAGTTTCGTACCATCCTACAATTTTTTCCATTCTGACTTCGCTTAGATCCGTACCATTTATCGTCTCGTTGAAGGAGCCTCCGATCGTGGAAGCTATGTTCGCACCCACGAAGGTAAGCGACTCTTCTTCAATCGAATCGCAGCAATAATCATTGTCATTGTATAGTCTTTTTCTACTGCCTCGATTCGCTACCTCTCCTTCTTTCCATTGGCGTGTACATGCCATTCTGGCCCGGCAAGTACATCACCAAAGATTCGATTGTGGTAGAGGAGCAGTACAAAATGGCAGAGGCCTCCAGCGTATGACCGTCCTATCTATTAGAGTTACCCCGCATTTTTATCATTAACAATAATTACGACCTGTTTCTATTTTTTTTTTTTAGCTTGGCCAAACATTCGTGCCTCTACCCTGAAAGTTCGAGACGATTGGTTCAAGTTCTTGGTCCGCTGATGTGCGGTCAGTACCGACTCATTTCCCTTAATCTCTCCGACTTCCGCCCCAGAGTCCAGATCTTTCGAGGCCCGCCAACGAGTCTTGAACATTTGAGATTATCTAAGGCTACACAACTAAGAATACAAAAACACTGTTGCGGGTCGACGCTACATATTATATGTCTCACGCATATTACTCTGAGGATAAACCGTCGAGTCCGCACCCGCGTCTCCTCCGAATAAAGTAGACCAGAATTGAATATCCTGAAACATAGTAGGATCCGAAGCCTCTGTCCTTTGCTCCTCCGTCGCCACGCCCGCATTATTAGGGAAGTGCATTCCAGGCTGCTGAAACGCCGACAGGGGGCCCAAAAAATTGTGCTCATTTTTTTGCCTCTTGATCCAAGAGGCGTGAAACGCCTGTAGCAACGCTGAACACCGTTGAGCTGCATGGTCCTGCGAAAAGGCCACCTGCGAGAGGAGCTGGAAACTCTGCTCGAGCAACGCGTCGCCTGAGCCGAGAAGTTCAATTCCGACCTTTTCTACCATGAGAAATTTGACCCCCACAACCAAGGCACCAGCAAACGCCATCATCATGAACGCGATGTCAGGTGTTGTGGGAAGCAACATCTTATCGGCTTGCAACAGCGACACAAGGACGGCCTCTCCAGCAGCAAGGCACTCCTTCCCCCATGTCGTGATGATATTAAGACCCCGGGGTTTTACTTCTAAGAACCAGAACATGTTGGTGTTGCCGTCAGGGTTGACAACAGCGCGACGCGCCTCTTGAATAGCATGGTACAGGACCAATAGTCGAACACCTTGAAGGAGGAGGAGAAGCATGTGATAGTAGAATTTTTCGTGACTGAGGACCACTACAATCAGATGAGTTCTGGTTACCATACAATCAAAGGGAAAGTACTTACCCGACAGTGGTAGGATCAACCTACAGAGCCTATCCATGGATGCCAGTGATCTTGATACTCCGTCGTACCAACTATCAATGTCCTCACGAGTCGGAAATTTTACCGCCATGCCCTGTTCTGCTGTACTGTAAATTTCCGCGAGCAGTCGTATTCGTAGGTCGCGGCCTTCAGATATATTCGAAGGTGATATAATGGCGAAAATTGACATGTCAGAAGGCGAACGACGAGATAGAGGTGCACGTCGTGTACCAATACATAGCCTGCAACAGTGGTTCGAACCGGAGAACCAAGAGAGCTGTTGAATTTGACTCACATGGATTCTGTGGTTGAGAGAGTTATCCACTATGAAAGGGTGAATAGAACCCTTCTCTGTTCGAATCCAAAGGAGCAGCTTACGAGTCTTGCCTTATCCGTGGCCTCATCCACAGCTCCTTGATCACAAGGTACTTGATCACGGAGGCTAATTGCTGTTGCAGACGCATCTTTTAATCCAAGATTTAAAGCCATGCTGACAGCCATGCTTATCAACATTCGACCACCACCTTTCGAGTGACCACATATAGGTGACCACAACGACAGAATGATAAGACCCTTTATAGTCTCTTGAGACTCAAACAATTCGGGGTTGAAAATCATGCGGGCGATCGTATCCTCGACCAGCCTTTGAAGTCGCGGTGCTACTAGGTTTCGTGTAGAAGCATCAAGGTAACGCGATGCTATTGTACAGCAGACAAGGTCCAGGAATGATGTGTCGCCTTCTCGAGTTAAAGTAAAGTTTATCCAGGGGATGTAATTAACAGAAAACCTGCGGAAAAAATAATTTTGTCTCGAGAAAGACAGACCAAGAAGACAGAACGTACAAAGTGATGAGATGATCAATTTCAACTTGGGAGAGGATGCTGGATAGTGAATGGTCATTCATCGCAGGGTTATTGAATGTATCTTCTTGGTACTGCTTCGCTAGGTCCTGCATCGCTGTCAAAGGTGCCCACCAGTCGAGACGGTGAGGTACAAAAGACCACATATTGTCTGGGCGCGGAAAGTAATTCACTTCGTCGTTACCCATACCGAGAGGCGAATCAGCTACAGAACTGGAACTGCCAGAGCTTGTTCCGGTATTAAGAAGTCTACTTCCCGCTCCTAATTCATGCGCCGACTGTACTGTTGGGCCCTCAACGCTAGACGCAGGCGAGGATTTCGCGACCGAAGGTTCTGGAGAAAAAACGGATTTATCCATGACCTCGTAGGAACACTCGAGCTTCAGAACACTGCATCGATGGCATCGCACGACGTTCCGTTCCAAATCGAGAACTTCACAGCGCGTTTTATGTCTGCGACACGAAGAACATGCCTGGACTTTGGAGCGCTTTGAGCGCGACCGAGATGAACCGTCAACAGCATCTTCAATAGGTGATGCTTTTTTGTCGTGAGATCGCTTCATAACGGTGATGGTTGCAGGTGAGGACGAAAGGGAGGTAGTAAAACCCCCATACTATAAATAACTTGGCAGTGCAATCACTGCCGCATCGGCGAATCTGAGCTGCCGTATGAGTCATCATCGATTATGGTAACTCACGTGGCACTAGAGGCTCGTCATTGGTTTGCCACGAATAGTACGGATCGCCCACACCTAGAGGAGGTATCGTTTCTTCGGATTCTGAAGCGAGGAGTTGTGGCTATGTGTACGCTGGTGCCTGTAAAAAGCGATGTTGTTCGGCCGGCGGCATATTTACGATTCAACGCTTTCCACTGCTACATAAGAAAATTATCGGTTGACTAAATGTCAAAAATATGCGCGTCTCTAAAGCATGATAGTACTGTGTTTCATGCGCAGTTTAGTATAGAAGTCCAAGTCACATCTTGCCAGATGATTTTTCGCTAGTTGCTCATTCATTCTAGTGTCAAGGCTGGCCTTGCGGGACAATACGAGATTATTTATTCAACCGGACATTCATTACAGTTTAAGCGTGTCTGCAAAATGTTGTCAGTCAGACAACTATGCATGCAAATATGATGGACAGGTCGACTTCTCAAAACGAATTTGGCTTTATTCAAGTTGTCACCAATGCTGCGTATCTTGATTAAATTGCTCTTTCAGACCAGATCTGATCGCGGCAAAGTTATCAATCAGCGCATAGAACAACTAAGCGTTTGGCTGCACTAGACGCCTTCAATCTCAAATAGATGTTTTGTTGGCGGCTTTAAAGGATAAGGGAACGGGATTTCAGCGTCAATCAATTCGTATCAGAGGTACAGGTTCAGTTGCACATAATGCCCTGTCAGAGCGCTTACCTGAGGACTACTCCCATCCAAACTCCAAAGACAGCTAACGAGGACATCACGGTCAAAGGACCTCTCTGTGTATCTTGGGTTACTTGTCCAGATGCGAGTTACATCTGGTTTATTCGTAGGACTATAGCTTGCTGCAGGAAGCTTCTGGTTCGACTGTTTTCCTAGCATGGCGATGAAATGACAGCTGAAAATCAACAGGTTGCTAAGGTTTCTTTGGTGCGTGAAGAATAGCTAAGTCACGATTATGAAAACTCCGTGCTGGAAGGAGACTACACAGGATGTCGATCGCTTCTCGGCATTAAATATATCTGCATTCAAGATTCAGGCACAATAAGCGCGAAGACGACGAATGGCAATGTAAGCATACTGCATAAACACTGGTGCGAAATGATTGGATCTGAGGCTCGTCCTTCCGCAGTCATAGGTCTTCGTGTTGGAGATCTAAAGAGTCCAAGCCATCAAAGCATCCTTGTAATCAGGACGGAAGTTTAAAGGATCATTGCGAGTGCTGCGATTGCTCGAAGATAAATGAAAGTTTAGAGCCCTGAAGGCTTACCAAGACCTTCACGCTACGAATTTTCGATTTTCGGAACGAGCCCCAAGTTTCATTAATCATCTCTGGTAGGCCTGATTTTGGCGTTTGTTCCTACAATTCAAAATGGTCGAGGTACAGACGTCCTGGCAGCGGGCCGCACGTATACAATACTTAGATACTTGTATCAGTCATCGGCGCAAGTGGCGGAGGAAATAAACAAATAAGGGAGCTTACGTTATCTTTTTTTTTTTGACCACGACGTCCACTGAGCTGCGGCGTTCAGCTCAGGCTTCAATGTGCGCCGGCTCTTTTTGTGGGTTGACTACCTACCTTTCGATTGTCTGCTCGATGAGGAATGCATGTTTGTCCACTTCATGAATCCCTTCGCGGACCATTCCGATTCTACATTCCGATTCTATGTACATAACGTCTTCTTAGGTCCTGCAACGCAATTAGCATGCTACTCTTGTCTGGATTACTCTGTTGAAGTACGATAGCACGCTTTTGCGACACTTCCATTGACCGGCACCTGGGAGAAATCTGACCGTTGGCACTAAGCTCTACGCTGTCCAAGATCCATATAGGCTTGTTACAATTGACCATATGCTGTAAGCTTGCCTTGACCATTGTTAGAGCTGTTTAGTACGTGCCCAGATTTTGGTAATTTGCTGTGTAGTTCAAACTTAGTTTGAGGCTCTTACGCGGTGTAGGCGAATTCAATGCATTTTACATCAGTGGGAAACTATTTAGAGGCCTATGCCTGAAAGCGGTATGTGACAAGTTTCAAGCCCATTCATTGGCTGACAGGATGCTATTTATAATGTCAGGAAGCGAAGCACTACACTACAGAGAGCTACGCCGAGCTTGTTAAGCTGTTGACCGGTCTCAATTTCATGTTTGCAGGGGCTACGGTTTTCGAAGAGTCACAACCCAGCTGTATGAACAAAGTATACTTGGAGCATACTCTACTCTGAGACATCGCGTTGGTGTCGATGCAGTGATACTCCGTACTTCGGGCGCCTTTCAATTCTGGAGATACAGTGTGTCCAAGGTGTGATCATCATTTGGTGTTTTTAACATTTCAGTCATCGACTGCCTATGTGGATGGCCGCAACTGTATTATATCGAGCTTAGATGCAAGAAAGATGGCTGTGGACCTCAGTAAGTTTATATTGCAGTGGTGTCGACACATCTCTGATCGTTGTACCAGGAATTTGGCGGAGGATTTGAGAAGAAGTGGCGAATTCGTCGTCATTTGCTTGGCATCCCGTTCTTATTTCTCTGATTCAGAAAGCAAGGGATTCTGTCTGAAAGCCTATTCATGGGCACGGATCAAGCGGACGAGCTCATTGGAAGATGGCCAACGGATCCTCAACGGCTATGGGCCATTGAGAACCAGTTGATCGTGGCTTTAGGGTCTTGTGTAATCTCAGGGAATGCTGTCAGTCTGCCACCGATTGGAGGGTTGCAATCAATGATTCCGAGATGGATCAAATCTAGAGAGTGCATGCGTAGACCGAAGATGGGATCCAACGTATGCGAACTCTCTAAGGAGAGGGCCATGCTGAGAAGCGATAAACCACGTATTGGCATTGCTCGTCAGGTCCTGTGTGACACTCTTACGGCGCGGTCCGCAGTGTATTGAAGTGCGTTCCGATACAGATCTATCAAGGGGAACTTCATCAACCAACAATTGTTTGATCAGGAGACTCGTATCCCACACGGAATGAACTACCCAGAGGTGCCGTAAGGGGTTTGATGCGTGATCCGGAAAGCCCAGAGCTATGGGTTCGAAGCGCTTAGTTTAACATACATACCGCATGCTCACGCCTGACCTGTGGATCCCACCGTTCTTCCACAGACCGTCAACAGAATGTCCTACCCCGACTTCGAACGTCCCGTTTTCGATCCAGCACCAGACTATGTTGCGATAACCCGAAGGTAAACCCAACATCTATCAGAATAAAGCTGCCATCGAGCTCACTTGGAATCAATCCCATCACAGCAACACCACTACAACGGGCTCAAGCACATTTAGTCGCTCTCTGTCCGTCGACAATCTCCGCAAAACTAACCGAAGCTTAAGGTATGCCGTACTTTCGTATTGCAGAAGCTTTGGTGTCGCTGACCAAGACCTTATCATCATCAAGCCTTGGTGATAGACCCTCCGCTACACGGCGCACTACACGACACGCTCACGAACGATACGAATACACCTACATTGTCTACGATGGTTCAACCCCAATGCAATTTGTCATATCGTCAGTCATCTCTCCCTTTACTTGTCTTACTAATATCATCCTGACGCACACTTAGGGTTGAGCCCGCCCACGGAACCCCAACACCAGGAAAATACACCTTGACCCTTTCCCTCAGAGTCAACAAAATCTCACGTTCTCTCGCTGAACCCGTGACACTCAAACTCACCATAGATCCCCGACAACTAAATTTCACCGTCTTGTGCGTATAGTATCTCCCACTGGGACAACGTGTGCTCAGACCTCCCCACAGTCTCATTCCTGGAAAAACCAGCCTCCCCGTCGGTACACTCTTCTCATATCGCGTCTGGCTACGGGTCAATGAGTTTTCCCATCGCCTATTCGGGGAGGACGACCTGTGGATAGGGAAAGATCCGGATTTCTCGTGTATTGCCGATTTGTCGATGGCCCGACTAAGACGGGTGCTCGCTAGTTCTCAGGTGTATGATGCGGTCGTTGGGAGGGCCAAAGTTCAATTTATCATTCGGTGAGTCTGAACGACACGACGAGCGCCAGAAATCATTTTGATCGTTCTGCCCTAGATGGCATCTCGTAAATGAAGGCATGTACGACTATTCTATGGAGTACGAGTGTTGCGGGGTGGGAGCTGTCCTTTTTGAAGGCCTCAGGCTTAAACTTGAGTGTGATCCGAGAGAGGTGACATTCTGTATCTAGTGAGTGTCACTTCTTCTTCAATGATCGTCTTGTTCATTATGACTCCCTGAAGCACCGTTGCATTGAAATCCCTACCTGTTGGGGCATCCCATCGAATACGAGTCTGGATCAAAAGCTCCTCTGGTGGACAAACATTGGAGCCGTCCCCACACAACATCATGCCATTCACCGAGTCGCAAATATACCAGCGAGTGTGGAAGTCGGACACTCTAAAAATCGGTGCAAAGTTGGATTTTGATGCTTTGGGTACCAAAATGACGATGGGCTACATGCAGGGTGGTCCTAAGACTGTGGCCACCGCAATGAGCTCGAACGTTAAGAAACGATTCGGATACACTGGAGTCATCGGAGAAGAACCAAACGAGCCAGTGGAAATATGATTATGAATACGGATATCACGATTTACGACAACTAGCATAGTAATACATGGACATTCTTCCTCCTAACTTATCTAATTCGCGATTCCACTATTGTACAATATTTCTTCTTTGTGTAGTACGGGGACTTCTCATATTTTTACCTTTGCCGCTAAAAATTGGGTCCACTCTTTCTCTCCCCAACTGCTTGAAATTTCGCTCGCTACAAGGCCATCCCAGAGGACCGTTGGAGAAACATGAATACTATTTTGCCTCGAGAACTTGACTGTTTTATCAGATGAGATACGTCATGGTAGGTAGATAAGACAGTCAAACGTACTGGTGTACTTCAAATCATCGGTAACAGCGACACCTCCATTTGGGCTTGACTTCAGCGAGAGCAGGTCCTTAAATTCATCCGTGACGCTCTCCGACTGAATGACTTCATCCGCCAGCTCAGCGAGTTTTTCGCGAATTTGAAGTGGAGTGAGGGTGGAAGTCGGGATGTCGAAGAACTCTCCCTGATGTTTGAAAAGCTGCGAACGAGTGAGCTCAGTTGAACCTATCAAGAAGTTTGGGAGGATAAAGATCCAGCCGGATGTAGCATGACTGCGTTGTCCATATGACTTCGGTTATATAAAAGACGACTCACCGCGAGAGAAAACGACCAAAATGATTCGGGAGATGCGCGTGCAATCTGAGAACCCCGATGAGAAAGGATGCCATCGAAGAGCAGTGTAAACATCGGAAGAAGGCAGTAAAGGAGTTTAAAAGAACCCAGATAGCCAATACGAGGCCTGTGTCCGTTCCGAATCAATATTGGCCAAATTGACCATCTCAACCCGGATCAAAGGTCCGACAGGGATTTGACCATTGAAAAATGAAGACCCCATGCCTTGGCAGGAGGACGAAAACGAATTTTTGGCGACAAGCCTGGGTCGAATCAGACAAAAAGGACCAAAGATGCACGACAGCCCTTTCAGGACCTGTTATGGGTAACAGTCCTGCTGATCCAAGAAGTTGCCAATACCAGTGCGCACTGTTCTTACTGCCTCCTGGCGTGATGAATGCACCGACAATGACTCACCGCTAACCCAGCCTCATGGGTGAATGTAGAGCTGCCGTGCCATGGTTGTACTTGAGGACGAAAGATGGCTTTCACTTTGCCATCATATTTCCCGCCGGGTCCGAACAGAGGCCTCAGGACAGCGTCTATAGTCAGGGCCAGCTTGGCGCTGCGAGTCGATTATCAGACATGCTTCGTTAGGAGAGCCGGAGGGGAGAAGTACCTGAAAGGACAAACATAGTCCACTGGGCGCTGGTTAGGATATGAGACATGAATGATCTAGTAATGTTACTCACAGAAGATATCTAATGTGTGAGGTGCGTCAGGGCGACCGGCGATGATGAGAGGACGAAGGGAAGGTTGCAGAGCCATGATGGTGGTGGAAAGGAAGCAAGTAAGGGTCTATGTACTTAGCGTCATTCGAATTTATGTATTTCGAATAAGGTGTCATCGGGCCAATTTGGGAGATTTCGTGTTGATCTACGTCACCATTGACTGGACCGCGTCTGCTATGAACAGAATCCGACTCATTATGGCGCAAGAGGCAATAGTGGTAGCGCTTTCAAGGGCCAAGGCATGCTATAAAGGTATTTTCAATACCGATGGAGAATGAAGTTGCCCTGGGACAAAGCGGTAATCGTGGGTAAATCTTGGAAATCAGTAATTGGTGACTCTCAGTCTTCAAAAAGATGTGCCGATTGCGATTGATTGTCATACAAAATCAACAGGAGCTCCAGAATTCACCACCAAAACAGCTTTGAGAGTCGATTCAAGTTTCTCGGTTAATAGGATATCATTGCGATAGATGGCAGCAAACGTGAATTTGAAATCGATAAGCTGCTTTGGGAATGTGGACCACCAGCCTTTTTTTCGTCTGGTACAAAGTTGTACATGTTTAGACCTTGCTCCTTTGCTCTTCGGCGGCATGCCTTGGATCGCTTCCTATCGACTTCGGTCGCAGGAGAGAACTCTTCACCTCCCTCTCGCTTAGTACGAATTGGTCGTCTTCCCAAAGGATATGACATCCAGAAAACGCTTTTCAACGCGAAAGCAATACCCGTCGAGAAAGTAGTACCGAGCGAAGACCATCTCCTTGTATGGTTCCCAGACACCACTAGCGCAGCTCGCGTTGTCGAGGCAAAGTCCAAACATGGTGAAGCCTTTGCTTACGAGGGTCCAACACCACTTCTTTCAGCGAAAATCGCTGCTCATATAGGCTTGGGTGCTTTCAGAAAAATACGGATAATGAACCTGCCCATTTCTACGACGATAGACTCGGTGAAGGAGGCCTTTTCTGATTGTTGGGATGCGATGGCACACACGAGCGTAGTGAAGAAGGAGCACCTGGGCAAGGCTACTGCCTTTTTGGAATTTGCAGATATACGTTCTGCCATTAAGGTTTTTGTGGTTCCTCTAAGTGATTTTCTACGTCTGACTATGCTCATCATAAAAGGCTGTGGCGAAGCCGAAGGAGGGACTCCTGCGGGGTACCGTCATCGACTATTCTAACAATTCCCGAAGCTACAATTACCCCACGTTTGTGCGTGTCCGCATGGAAACTTTTTATGGAGGGAGATCTGCCGTTGTTGTCAGCGGTATTCAAGACATGACTCAGGTTGAGCAGGCTATATGGTCTACTATTGGATCGAAAGAGGAACCTATGGTGCTGGATTCGGAGGTTGTTGCATCCCAAAATGTGAGCTCAACTCTTCGTACTATGATCTGACTCCATAGTTGACTTGCTCTAGTCTTTCGTTTTGCAATTTGTTACTGCCCAAGCCGCGTTAGAATTTAAAAAGAAATTCGCGCCTTCTGCCGAAGCCCATGGTGTACGAGTGAACTGGCGAAAACTGGATCTAGACAAACCGGCCAACTCCATCATAGAACTCGGCGGAAGCCGAACGTTGTACATTCGCTCCAAAAAGAGGATCAGGAATACAACCCAGTTCAGGCAGTTTGGACCGTTGATGAGGGTTTATACAAAGTAAGCGGTCCTTTCGAATTCCTACATAACCGATTTCTGAAATCGTCATCCTTAGCGACGACATCACAGAACTTACGTTCAAGTCTTTCCATGACGCCATGAATGCTCTTCTTCAGTTTGAGTCTGGAACTCATAGCATCGCTGGACTTGACGGCGCCTCGATATACATAGCGAACACGGAGCCCGTGACCATCGCACCTCCTACGTTACCACCACAAACAGAACCCAGTCGTTCAGCCCAAGGGAAGGAGTTCCTTGCCAAAGCAGAGGAGTTAGCCATGCAGCTATCAAAGTCATGAAGTCGTACAAATATAAGCTTTGCCCCCGAAATCACAGTTGCCACGGTCTCATTGTTCGTGACCTTGGCTTGAAAATATTTTATTGATATCACGACTCTCACCCAAGCTATCCTCTATGTCTTTGATACGGTTGTCCCCAAGTGGTCTAAGGGAGATAACCTACCGTACGTCGTCATTTTAGAGAGTGGAGAAATATATCCAACATAACTAATCTGATAAAGAGACGATAAGATATAAGATCCTTTGTACTTTGACCCTTCTTAGTTAAGGGAGTCTTCAAGCTTTTTGCCGTAATGCCTCCGAAGCCAGGGACTTTGCCTTTTCAACAAACATTAGGCCGTTTGCTGACGGAGATGGTCCGGATGTTGGAGGCAACCGGGGCGGCGCAATGGTGACAGGTTCTGTCGATGTGAAGAACACCGGCACGCCGTTGAATCCAGTCACACCATGATTGCCAGACTCAAGCTGAAGCACGGCGTTCATAGTGTCCCAAAAACTCTTGTATGTGATTTCAATCACATCATGACTAAGGAAAAAAATGTCATTTTCACATGTACGAGAGATGAGATGGACGTGCTTTTGGACGATCTGTAGTACCGGACCAAACTGGCCAAACTGCGCTAGGTCTTGGCTTCTGCCCCCGTCCCCGCGAATTCGCAAAGTCCGACTTGCGCCCATACCAATGGCCGTGAGCTCAGGCCTATACGGGTCCGTTTTGAGAATAGTCACCCTAACTCGGAAACCTTTGGGTTTCAGTCTTATACTGAATTCATTGGCGAACGCTGCTGTGGAAAATATGATAACCATAGCCTAGAAATGGGGTCATGCGAAGCTGTTGAGAGTCAGCGTTAACTCACTTTCTCCTCCGGAACGATCTGGGAATCCAATACCCTCTCGCTTGTCTGGGACCCAACAGCTGACCATACGGCATCCTCCACCTTGGCAACGTCTTGAATATCGCGGATAACAACTGCCTTCTTTCCGAAATACTTAATTTCAAGGTCCCTTGAAACGAAGGCGGGTGTCCTGAAGTGCCGGGCCGTCTCGAAATAGTCAAACTTTGCATCTACAAGACCTACTTCATCAGGAGAGGCGACAACCTGCATGCATGAGAGATGAAAGTGTGAAATACTGCCACGCTCAGAAAATATCGAACCTTGATAGCATCATTGATATCTGCAAAATCGATGAATGCAGCACCGTTGGTAACTCGTATGTCGGTCACTGCGGGGTCGCCAAGAGCTGAGAGGGCAGTACGCGCAGTCTCCAAGGTCACAGGCGTCGCCGCGGTGAGCTTGACTTTGCGTTGAGCCCCCAAACCGCAATAGGCTACCATTTTAGCTGAGACGAGTGGTATTGGGATATCATATTCGCAATCGTTCACATATGGATTGGACTTGGTGAGTAAAAAGCGCCTGGCAAATTCTTGACTGAAGAAATGTAAAAGGACATGATCTTGACCAGGGACTATCCGCTCAATGGGTGACAAAGTGGCTCTGCTCGCGTGAAGGACTTGACCGAGATCGTATCCCTCTGGAAGCTTTCCTATGCGAGCGACACGCGAGGTTGTTGTAGAGTTGTAACGTCTGTTAACCAGGACATGATGGCGTACGGCGGAGATCAGATGTCTCAGCATGAGCAGCTGCAGGGTGGTAACCTACAGAAAAATGAACGGGACGAATTGGGGACGGAAATCGCTTGTACAGAATTCCCACGCCACACACGCGTGCCGAGTTTGGTTTGCACGTTGACGTTTTCTGGGCACCCTCTTCTCACTTTCTCCGGCAAAGGTACGAAGCAGTGCTCCGCGTTGGATTTCCACCCGCCCCTCGTCAATAGATGGAATCTCTCCCTTCCGAAATATTGTCTGCAATATTCACTCTAGCCGCTGACGAGGATGTCCTTTTCCATCATGTGCTGCCGACATCGATGGCAGGCAGCGCGTGGTTCAGGAATACTTTTGGTTCATGGTCCCTACGGAGTCCTGGTGAGGCCCTAAATGCACTCCAACGACGCAGCTACTCGACCAAGAAAAGCATCATCCTCACCTGCAAAGCATTCCATCGCGTTGGCTGCGAACTCTTCTTTCATTGCCTTTTCTTCAACGGAGCATCCAAACTCCCCAGTTTATGTGCCATCCTCGACTCTAACAAATCAGACCCTTCACCTGGATGGTGGACCAAGCGTCTCCACCTTACCTCTTACTCGGATGCCGTTCTTAGTCCGGAATCGGCGAATGCATTATCGACCGTCATCAGGCACTGTCCGAACCTCGAAATCATGGTGTTGTCATTTCCTGCCACCAGCAGCGCATTTACACCTATTGCGGATACCATCAGCACCTATGTGAGGCGTACAATCCATACCCTGAACCTCAACATTCCGGTTTCGAGCCTCCCCAAGCTGATCTGGATGTTGTCATCCCTTCCTCTGCTCACCTCTGCGCATTTTTCTTTCAGGTCACTCAAAGGCCTTGATGACGAGGATGATCCGCCGCTTGGGGCGGCAGAGTCCATTGCTCTCTCCCTCCCGCGCCTCACCCAGCTCTCTTTGTACGGAAATACCGCACAGTTCCTTGAACAGAGCCTAAATTGGACCCTCCCATCCCTTCGAGTCCTGTCACTTAATACTTTCCAATCCGACATTCTACCTGTCTTGGACGTGCATGGGAACAAACTCACTCTCCTCGATGTGACCTGTTCGCATCCTATTGCGATGGATCTAGTCCTCCAACGCTGCCCGAGCCTCGAGACAGTCTGTTTTAATGCAGACTGGCGTATCGAGGGTCAAGTGATGCACGATAACGTTCGCGATGTCGGTCTGCACGGTTTGTCATTAGCGTTCACTTCTGTGAAGAAAGACGGAGGGTCTCAATTATCTGTGCTCGACTCAATGATTCGGCACGCAAATGACTCTAACTTTAACGCTGTATTGGATAAGGTCAACTTCCCGAAACTGGCTAGGGTGCGGGTTCTCAGCCCGAATGTCCTGACAGTGTTGGAGAAAAATGGAGGACCTGAGCGTGCTCCGCCCAATGAGTATGGGTATATAGACGAGCTTGAAGATGGACTCAAGCGGTGGGAGAGGTGGTGGGATATGTGTGATACAGCTGGTGTCAGATTGGAAGATTGTACAGGAGGAGTACTTGGTGTGTTACCCGACGAAGAAGAGGATGACGTTGACAAGGACGATGATGAGGACGAGGACGAGGACGACGAGGACGAGGATCTATCTTGGGAGTACGAGGTGCCGCCAATGGAACGAGAAGACACCTCTGGTGTAGGCGAGTTGCGAAAGTTAATTGAGGAATGCAGACGGATGGAACTGGAACGGGATACATTCTGAATTTCTGTCCCCTTATGCTGACAGTTAGTCTCATAGAAGTCGACAGTTTCTGAGATCCCGAATCATCGCGACATTCGATTCTTAAGTATTAATGCAGCAGAGCGATGGCCGTTGTTTTGGGGCCCTTATGGCAATTTTGAAATTGCTCGCGATGCAATGAGCATGACATTCATAGAGTTTTTATTGCATTTATCTATCGTAATATAACAGTCTCCAACGACTGAGAGAATCTACCCTACATCCATCTGTTACTTCCGACGGAATACCCGTCCTTCTCAGGTGTTCTACCAAACCGGCCCGAACCAATGGTAGAACCATAAAACCGTGATTCGTGGCTAAATTGCGCCTTTCCAACCTTTTCCAACTGCGGGCATCTGAGAAACTATTCCCCTCAGCTTTTACAACATTTGACTCAGAAATGGCACCCATCAAGACAGTGAGCTCACTGATAAACGTTTAGACACCCTGCCTTTGACGACGGCCCTTCTTCTAGCAATGGACACGTTTGATTCGGTTCGTAGCTCTTGAGACTTCACGTGTGCACATTGGTGAGCCTGTGGATGCGTCCTTGGATGGTATGTTGTCGTTATTTCTCAGTACATACTATTCGTTGGCTAATGCACCCCAGTGGGATTGGCGGCCCATGAAGGCAAGACTATCAAGGCTTATGAAATCATCGGTTCAGCGTTGGACCCTGCCTCTCAGGTCTCGAAGAACATACTTACCGTGAAACAACTCTTGACACCTCTGGCTGCAGAGGAAGTCAAGGTGGTCCGATGCTTGGGGCTGAATTATTCAGATCACGCTGTCAGTCTCCTACTTTACTTCAACAGCATTTTCACTGGGCTAACAATTACATATATACAAGATCGAGGCGAAGATGGCTAAACCAGTGTAAGACCAAACGCTTCCTGAGATAGTAGTTTGGCCATATTGACCTTGTGACGTGCTCTAGGTACCCAGTTCTGTTCTACAAACCCGTCAACTCTCTCATCGGACCTTTGGCACCCATCGTGATCCCATCAGCAGTTCAGCCTCCGAAGGAGCACCAGTCAGACTATGAGGTCGAGTTTACCATCGTGATCGGAAAGCCGGCGAAGGACGTCTCGGAGGAGGATGCTCTGGATTATGTCCTCGCATACACCGGAGCGAACGATGTTAGCGTATCCTTACTTGCAGGAGTTATTGCTTGTCTATTGATTATTTTATTTTATAGGTATCTTTCCGAAAACACCAAATGGTTGTGTCGCAATGGGGATTCTCCAAAAGCTTTGGTACGTTTAGTGCCTGATCGTTTTTAACCTGAGCTCTGTCCTCACGTTTTTCAGACAATACAAATCCTTTGGGACCTTGTCTGGTTTCTGCAGCCACAATTCCCGACCCTCAGACAGTGCCTCTCAAGTCTGTGTTGAATGGTACACTTGTGCAAAACGGAACAACTGCGTAACTATATGTCGTATAATTCCCTCACTTTTAATTGTAACAGCTGTCCTCTTTAGTGACCAAATATTCAATGTTCGGCAGACGATTGCGCACCTGTCACAAGGCACTACGCTAGAGCCAGGCTCCATCATTTTGACTGGCACCCCTGCTGGTGTTGGATTTGTTCGTAAACCACCCTTGTATCTCAAAGATGGTGACAACATTTCTGTTTGGGTTGGGAATGGTATTGGTACACTTGTTAACAATGTGCAGGAGGCGAAGACGCCAGTAAAGACAAAGCTGTAAATGATTCCTGCAGTTATATAACGTCAGTGCTTGACTAATGGAGAAATTTCCTGAGAAACGATTTTGGAGTGAGAACTTAGAAATGAAACGAAAGACTTGTTTTTCAGGCTATCTGTACATTGGAGTTGTTTCTACTGGTCTATACCTCTTTTCCCTTGGGCTTATTTACAGGATACCTGGGTCGGCCAGTCTCAAGAAACGTTCGTACGTTTTCTAGAACTTGGCATTCGCCGACGTATATCGTGCCCTGCATCGGGCAGTGAGAATTACAGTGACACGACGGTATTTCCCTGCCTTACCGTAGTGAATGCACCCCAATGGGGTTGGATGGTCACTTTGTTAGACTGGAGAAACCATGGATCGGGTTTGGGTTCACCAACAAACACGTCAAGGCCTGCGCGTTTAATTTTCCCGCTTTCAAGGGCTTGGATAAGGGCAGCTTCATCGACAATAGCACCACGGGCAGTCTGTATGAGACGTCAACATCCGAACAAAGGAGGAGGGATAAAACACCAAACGTTAACAAAAAACACGCCATGTTTCAATTTGTTTATACGCTCTGCGTTAAACCACTGTCTAGTTTCGGACGTGAGAGGGCAGTGCAAGCTGAGAACATCGGAGGAGGTGAGAAGCTCGTCTTCGGTAACGTAAGCGACATTCAGAGTCTTCTCCTCCTCATCGCTCAATTTCGTCCGGCTGTGATAAATCACCTTCATGCCAGTGCCCTGGACTTTCTTCGCAGTAGCTTTCGCGATCTTGCCCATGCCAAATATTCCAAAGGTCTTCCCCAAAGGATCCTCGTTCAGCACTAGATCGTCGCGCCATCTGCCGGCTCGACAGTTGGCTTCAGCTTGAGACGTATTCCGCAGAACGGCGAGAGTGAGGAAGAGAGCCATATCGGCGGTCGCGTTTGTCACTGCGGTAGGGGTATTAGCAGCATAGGCACCTCGAAGCAGAATCAGATGTGAGTCTCAATGTGTCATAGGGTAAGTCATACACACCGTTCTCTGCCAAAAACTTAGTTGGGATGTCATCGTATCCCGCCCCGCCGGATGCGAATAACCCACACCCAGGAAAGAGAGGTCTGAGCATCTCTTCAGTGAAGGGTCCGTACCTCGCCGTCCCAAATAAAACATAGGCGGCGTCGAATGGACCTTTTTCTTCGCATAATCTCTTGACCTCGCGAATCACTTGGGGATGGTCGTCGGGTACGAACCAATGAATGTCCGCCACTTCTTTGAGAACAGAAAATTCTTGAGTGGCAAAGCGAGGTGAACCGATACCGAGGACCCTTTTCCGTTGCGCCATGCCAGTGGCAGTACGAACTCAAAGTTTCGATGTAGGAGAACAACAGGATTGATCATTGATAAGACAAATGTCGGCCGAGATAAGTAAATCGGAAAGAAGATTAAAGGATGTTCCTGAACAGTTCCGAAGACCCGGCGGCACACAGAATTTGATGCAAGTTATTGAAACAAAGCGTGAAGGGAGCAGAGAGATGGAGAATATCAGACCTTTCACCAACCTTTCACTCCGAGATAAGAAGTCGTCTGAAATACAGTCTCCGACAATGGGTCATGCCCACGGCACAGGCACATTCCGTGAGACCGGAAGTAGACAGAGGAGAAGGGTAAAGCAAGGTCAAAAATGAATCAAAAAGACGCAAATCGTCGCCACTCGGCATGAGGTTCCGCGGCAGCGGGCCGCTCTGCTTGCGACCGATTCCTCGCAAGATAACTTGACTTTAAGAAGAGCACTGAAATGGCAACCTCCCACCCCAAGTCCAATGGTCTCTCTTCAAAGCAAGAAAGTCATCATCGTCGGAGGTGGCGTTGCTGGATTGAGCACCAGCCTTCACCTTGCTCGTGCCGGGGTTGATGTTACCGTGCTCGACTATCAGCCTTATGACGAAAACGGATACGCACCATCCAAGGGATGCGATGCTCCATCGGCCGATGTAAACAAGGTCTTTCGTTGCTGGTGTAAATGTTTCGCTAGCTATCTACTATTTTTTGAATAAACTCCTCCCTAGATGGCAAAGAAACAGAATACCAGCATCTCGCCTTTGCAGCAAGGGAAGATTGGTTCCAGTGGAATAAGGATATCGCGGCAACAGCTGCGCAGGATCTTCCACCTTCGTTAACCCCAAATACAGAACTGTTGTACCTGTCTGGTGTCCTTCGTCTCCCGTCAACGGAGTCTTCACCCCTCAGCAAATTTGACCTGGATAGCCTGGAGTCGCTCACACCAGAGCAAAGAAGTCGCGCGCATATCCTATCAGAAGGTGGTGATCTAGGAGGAGAAAGCAGGAGAGTGCGTGCTGTCAATTGGAACGGAGATGGATTATTAGATTTGAACGGTGGATTCACCAGAGCCGATAAGGCTTGTGCGTATGCAAAGGTATGCTAATGTAAATCTTGGTGGTCAATCGCTGAGAGTTTTGTAGTACCTCGCTGGTAAAGCAGGCGTCAAATTTATTCTTGGCCCAGAGAAAGGCAAAGTCGTCGAAATTACTAAGGAAGATAAGGATGGCGAGAAGAAGGCTACAGGCGTCAAGACGAAAGATGGGATCATTCACACCGGCGATCTTATCATTGTCGCAGCAGGAGGCTGGACGCCGTCACTCCTCCCAGAGACGGCCGATCGTCTCGAGGCCACTGCTGGATCTGTCATGCTCTATCAGTTTCCTCCTAAAGAGCAGGAACCCGAGCTCTGGTCGAAATACTCTCCAGAGAACTTCCTCGTTTGGGCATGGGGCCTTAGCGGCGTCAGCCCAATCGGTAACGTGTATGGTTTTCCAATCACCGAGGATGGGCTATTTAAAGTTGGATATCGTGGTTTGAAGGTATGCGTGTAATATGGCATCAAAGATTGTACTAATTAACATACAGTACACCAATTTCGTGGATCATCCATCTGAACATGGTCTGCGCATCTCTGTGCCCAAGACCAAGTACACTGAGATCAAGGAAACGCGGGTACCACTTGTCGCAGTTGAGTTGATCAAGAATACATTAGGCAAGCTCTTTCCCGACATTGCCGAAAAGGCGACGGTCGCGAGCACCCGTCTGTGCTGGTACTGCGACAGCCTTGACAACAACTTCCTTATCGATTACGTACCAAGATATAACAAAAGCCTCTTCGTCGTAAGTGGTGGGAGCGGCCATATGTTCAAGTTCCTGCCAAATCTTGGGGAGAAAGTCATTGATGTGCTCTTGGAGAAGGAGAACGAATATACGAAACTATGGAAATGGCCTCAACCGGATAAGGAGAGGATTCCATGGATCGAGAAGACCAATGGTTTGCAAGAGGGTGAGCTAGGACCTAGAGTGCTGAGGAAAGTGGTACTTGCGGAAGAAGCGGATCTGGCCATTTGATTTCACTGCATTTAATGTCCAAAGTGGGTATGATTTAAAATTAAATTGTGATGTGATTTGTTCAATGACTCATTCCCCATTCCCCGTCAACTTAAAAAGGACAGGAACTATTTGCGCTGGTAACGCGTCTATCACGGACTGCAGCACTTCTCGACTGCGATATTTTCAGTGTATGCGTCGACGGGTGCATCGCAAATATAGAACGAGGATACTGCGATGCACTGCTCCGTGACCACACTACCTCAGTCTGCATGTTTACTGTCTTTGATTCTGTGAAAAGCGCACTCAATAAAGGTCGAGACAGGTTGTAAGCGGCAACAATATGTAGGCTGCAGCCTTCGGTGATACAATCAGACGACTTACAACTATCAAGAAGGACAGAGTCATAGCATGCTTTCTGCTCCGTGGACACTCCCGAAATTTCCCGTCGCTTTATCGGTATACGCTAGTGGGAAGTAGACTCCAGACGCATTTCTCACACCTTAAGGTTCAGGTTTCCGGTCGATGCCATTTGAAAGAGAATGATATCTAGTATCGCGGAGTACAGATCAAGCAGAGTCCAGGACCGCCTGGCGGCCCACAGACAAGTCGCGGAGGTGATGCGTAATACGACCAACGTATTGGTATGGCGCATGGAGAGTATCCAAACCTTAGACAGAGGATATTTCCACCTTCTGGTCAGGCCGGACGCCTAGATAAAAACAAACTCGAAGAAGATCCTGGTAACGTGGATTTTAGCATTCTCTTTGATAGATAGAGCGAGTCTTACCGCCCTAGTTCCAAAAAGTAAGAAAGTAAAAATCGGCACTATGGTTAACTTTCAATTTTTCAAGCAGGGGCAGTTAATCGACTAGGCTGACGTCTGGAAAGTTAGGGTCTCCAGACTCCATAAAAGAAGTGACGGCCATTCTGTTTGATATAAAGAGGGCACACACGACTTCGGAGAAGTCAAACTTGCACGATACCCAGTATAGTGAGCGCCGTCATGAGGGCGTTTCTTCGAATGAATGCTGACATAGAAAATGGCGACGAGTTTTTCGAAGAAAACACTCCTCTTCTTCTTTTGTGGTGAAAAAGAATAATGTTAGTCCAAACTAACAAGGGCGACGTCATCAAAGAAGTAAAGATTTAATGATTGATACCATACCAGAAAATACAACGACGAGTATTTCAACGAGTAAGGTTACTATAGCGCTCACAACAAAACTGCATTCGGGAAACAGAGTGAGCGACTTCATGGACTACGTAGAACAAGAACTTACGGTTGGGCCAATCCAATTTCAGGTGAAACCTTGATGTGACAGAACATATTCGTAACTTCACGCTCCACTAGGTCTAGGTGCAAAATTCCGACCTAGGGTAGGTTAAACTCTTCAATCTAAGGAAATAACCGTAAAATCTACGAGACTGTCCAGATGAAGACCATTAAATATATGACCATGGGGAATAAAACTAGCTAAAAGACCAACAGGCCGTTGAACATCGTGATGATAAGACTGTCACGAGATTACTGACACCTTGGGTCCACTTTTCACTCACGGAGCCGAGTCTACTCAAGGCGATCTCTAGTTTGATGAATAACTGGAATGTACAGGAGACAATTAGTATTAGTTGCTGCTGAGCATTGAGTGACATAAATGCTGGAGGCAAACCTCTAGTTCTAATGCAAGGGCTGCACTAACGGCGCTATAACTTGGATGAGTATACATCAAAGGAATCAAACGAGATATAAAGCGCACAGGGGGTTTGACGAATAGATAAGTGCTACTTACCAGTGAACCGTGCAATAACCCGCGGATGGCTCCTTGCCGACTTGTTGACCAATGAGAAGGGGATAAGAGGCACACCACTCAGTAGTGCTCCCAATAAATACAAACCAAGTTTTCAACCGTTTTCCGGTGGAGGAAGATTGAGCTGTCAAGAAGACGAGTAGAAGAAGCATAAGAAAGTCTTCGAGTTAAAAATATTTTTGGCTTGGTTATTTCTATACCAATCGATGCATTATTAATGGCTGCCTTCATGGTGCAGGCGCTCAGGGTCCGTTGCTGGGTAAATGGAATGAAGACTGATCTACCAAATTCAGCTCGTGATAGGAGATCGCGAGAATGTTGGTTCAATATCGTTATGCATGAAGCAACAACCGTAAGGTCTTTGACAACGTCTTGGCTTTAGATTCGAAGATCAGTGCGGAACCGTGAAGCATAGAAATGATGATGATGATGATGTATGCGTCTCAAGTGCCAGAGAACTGGAACCCAATATTCGCAACCCTCTGATTGGCTCGTGCGGATTCGCAAAGTTGCTTTAGCTCGCAAAGAAGACTGGCCTTACGCCAATAGGCTTCGACAAAGCTCCAGCCCGCAGGACGTAGAAATATATACTGCCCGTATGCATCTTCACTATCTCAGTTCGATAATCAATTTGACCAAACATAGAATCATAGTACGTGGTTGAAGGATACAATTCGAGCGAATAGCTGTCCAGCATGTTATGTCCAAACACGGAAGCACACCGTGATACCGGCTGCAGCCTGAGGCCCAAGGAAGAAGAATGGATTGAGGTGTGGTCAAGATCACCTTATTGAATATGTACGTGTATCTTCACCATATGAGCCAAAGAATTAAGTGTCGATAAGGCATTACCGTTTATGAACGGTCTAATTCGATGTCGAATAGAGAGCATTTGAGTGACGCATCTGCCGCCTGGAAATTCACGTTGCGACGCTGGCACGAAGGACGTAGCTACTATTCTTGAATCTTGCGTGTTGATAGTGGTTATGATTTGCGAGAATTCGGCGTACATGATTCCCAACTGGAATGACAAAGTCATCTGAATTCTCCTGTTTTCATCTTATTGCCAACAAGAATTACACTGGCCCAGACTGACAGTGGCGTTCCATGATATGGGGAAGCATTAGGATCATACCAGAGAAAATTGTACTCAGAATTAGCACGCAAAGTGTTACTGTGGCGCTGATAACGAATCTGCAACAGAACATGATCCGGATGGTAGAGACGGCTAAGCGTAGCATGATCACTAGTTGAGCCAATTTGAAGCATGTTGATATCCCTATATCACAGAACATGCTGAGATTGTCACGTACAACTAGGTTCGGATGTCCAAATTGGATTCAGGGTCCCCCCTCGTGCAACTGTGCAACCATGGTCGAATGAGGATGAAATCTAAAGCAGTCCGTAAGATGTTCCACAACAAGTCAAATCAGAGTCATGGAGTACTTATATGTATATCTAGAGACTGTTGAAATAGTCATAATATAGCCCGCACATGGCCGTCTGGATTCCGAAGAATACTTTAGTAATTCTCCAGCATTGCTAAAAATGTATGACACTGTAGACCCACGCTCGTAGGGTATACATAGAATCAGTCATGTGTTCGATCTGGAACAATCTAATGATTGACAGACCTGAGGAAACAGAGAAGTTACGCCCGGGTCGTTCAAGTTGACCATCATCAACACATCCAGTCGCCGGGCTCGTTTCTGACCGAGGGTCACCGAGTCGGTACGTTCAGTAGTACATCAACTTCCTGAATGATTGCCTCATGTCATAGAGTGAGTGATGATGTTGCTTGGAATACTACAGTACCGGACAATCAAACACGACAAATGTGATTGCGGACCAGGGCGATTTTTTTGGGCAAATCTGATTCCAGATTCAATTCTCGACCTCGAAAATATTTAAAAAAAAAACACCATACGAAATTTGTCCAATAACATTTGGGTGCGGCCAAAATTTTGGGCATTTTGAATGAAATTATGTGAACCCCTCCTGGGGGTTTATGATGGGCCATAGTGGTCAACAATAGGCTCGAAGCACTTCAGAAATATGAAAAATAGTTTATAAGACTCTGTACTATCATATGTAGCATGGGGAGGGTAGATGCATGGAGCAGTCGACACCTGCCGGGAGGCATAATGACATTGTGATGACAGAGTGATGTATGGGAAGACTGCCAGTGGACACGAAGAAGTTCCTTGTTTTAAACCTGTAAACCGGTGAAATTCGAATTCTGCAGTTTTTCAAATAAGGAAGGTTGTATCCCAGAGCGGTCAAGGTGTTCACTCCTTTTCCCTCACAGCGATCAATCTGATGAGAGCCTGTAAACAATTAAACATATACAGAACAATGTCGTCCTCAGGATCGTATGCTGCACTTTCTGTGCCGTCCTTTTCTGCTGTTCAGAAAGGATGGTTTTGGTTTACTTTTGTTGCTTTCGGTGAGCTGAGTGGCTGCCTTTTTCGTACTGTGGCCAAACCCTTTAAGCCCGGTCAAGTATCATGGCAGCCCTTGAAACGGGCGTGAAGGAAGGGCTCATAGAAATCGTTGAGCCCAACGGCACTGCTCGAAAATGAAATTTGGAATTCATAATCAAAGCTCGAATATTGGCGTAAGGGAGCTACTTAAATTCTCGACGAAACGTTTTGGATCCGTGTTTACCTTTCGTATGATATTGGATGTCCGAGGACTTTCCCTTTTCAGGACTAGACGTGCTGACATTCATTTCAGTCTCCGAAGCTTATATGAATGGGGAGATCAGTTCACTTTCGATGAAGGAGTTTTAAATGTAAGCTGTGATTTTCCCTGATGGACTTTTGCCATGGTGAACACTAGAAGTGTCGACAATTATCCTCATCTCGCACGGTATCGGTCCTTGAATTACAAGCTTAAATCCATTCTGGACTTGTCATCCATCGTTTCTTGGGTCATGGCTTTCGTCATCAATCCTCAATGTATCCACTTCCCGTGTCGTCAGCGTGAAATTGATGATAGCCTCCTAAAGGTCGCAAACTACGATGCATCGAACGAGTCGTCTACAAGGTGAACACTGCACTTTTACATCCCGTTCAAGTTCCTCTACTCATTCAGAAAGACAGGCGTTTCTCAGTGAGGAGATGCAATATTCATGTCCTATCTGGGGCTGACGAAGACCGGGGTTCGCGGTGACCTGACCGGACAAAGGGCATACGGCGACCTTGAACGTGCCCAGGAACGGCTCATTAGATTACATCCTTAAAGCAAGGCTCCGACCGGACACCGTCTGCTTGAGATAGGGAGTGGATGGGGGAGTCTTGCTATCGCTCAAAGCTCGAATATTGCGCGGGAGGGACTACTTATCATTCACGACGAAACATTTTGGGTCCGTGTTTACCTTTCGTATGATGTTGGATGTCCGAGACTTTCCCTTTTCACTGCACTACACGTGCTGACTATTCATTTCAGTCTCCGAAGCTTATATGAATGGGGAGATCAGTTCACCTTCGATGAAGGATGTTTTAAATGTAAGCTGATGTATTTCTCCCCTCGTGCACTTTTGAATTATGGTCCATACTAGATCTATGTCGACAATTATCCTCATCTGAGCACGGTATGGTCCTTGACTTACAAGCTTAAGTCCATTCTGGACATTGTCATCCATCGTTTCTTGGGTCATGGCTTTCGTCAATCAATCCTCAATGTATGCCATCTTCCCGTGTCGTCAGCGTGAACTTATTTCATACCTTAAGGTCGCAGGCTACGATGCTTCGAACGAACTCTACAAGGTGGACACAACGCTTTTACATCCTTCAAGTTCAAGTTCCTCTACTCACTCAAAAGACAGGCGTTTCTCAGTGAGGAGATGCAATATTCATGTCCTATCTGGGGTGACGAAGAAGGCGGTGTTCGCGGTGATCTGACCGGACAAAGGGCATACGGTGACCTTGAACGTGCCCAGGAACGTAAAATTGATTACATCCTCACTAAAGCAAGGCTCCGACCCGGACACCGTCTGCTAGAGATAGGGAGTGGATGGGGGAGTCTTGCTATCGCTGTAAGGTTCATCCCTGTTCTTCGCTGCTGTCTTAGTCTGTCGTATCTCTAGGCAGCAGAGATGGGATGTACCGTCGACTCCCTGACGCTGTCGGTCGAGCAAAAGACTCTGGCCGAAGAGCGGATCAGAAAAGCAGGATTCGAGTCCCAAATCAAAATACACCTGATGGATTACCGGAACATGCCTCCAAGTTTTGAAAAGGCATTCGATGCATGCGTCAGTCTGGAAATGCTTGAGGTGTGCTTCTTCGGGGTGAGGTGGTGTCCACTCACTTTCCTGCATAGGCGGTCGGGGTCGAATACATGTCAGTGTATATCAAAATCATCGACTGGGCGCTTAAAGATCGGAACTCTGCTGTTGTTCTCTCGGCGACGTGTTATCCCGATACGACTTTCACACGATACCAGTAAGCAACGTTGTTTAGGTTGCTCCTTGTTCACCTGCGCTTTAAGGAGTGATGATTTCATCCGAAAATATCATTGGCCACACACGATTCCTCCCAGCGCTACCTGGCTAGCTCAACGATTTCAAACGGTGCTCCGTGGACGCTTTTCCCTCTCGAGTGTCGATGATTTTGCTCCTCGTTAGTCATGGATTCCGGTGAATTTAATCTATTTCTAAATGACTATTGCAGATTATTGTCGATGCCTGCGTGAATGGGCAAGGTTCGTGAAGTGTTTTGACTTCGGTGCACGTGGTGTTTATCCTTTGTCAGACGGCTTGAAGAGAACTGGACGCCCGAGTTAATATTGTCCCTACGAGAGCGATACCCTGAATTTGCAGATGCTCATACTCTGGACGTGTACAAGCGTCGGTGGCTTTACATGTTCATGTACATGGAAGTTGCCTACTCCCGCGTCTGGCTTACACTTCATACGTGGACGTTCGCACGACCTGTAGGTTGTGATGCACTTTCAGGCCGGGTGTGTACTTATGATTCATTTAGGGATATCCTACTATCGAATGCAGCTAATTTCTCTCTGATTTATTATTGTTTGTGGGAAGTAACCCATTGGATTCTCGCGACTTTGAGCTTTTTCGTTTGCTTTATCGGTGATATAGAAGTTTCCTACTGTTAACCTTGTCGTTATTTCTTCCACTTATATATACTCCAAGACATCTTTCTGGTTACAGACAGGAATCTTATTTATCCTACTTACATCTCCACACTTATGATACATTGCGTATGTATAAGGTACTCGGTTCCCACTAACGGCTGCCTTTACATTTATCACCACTGAGAATTATATATCGTGGGCTGTAAAATTGAGAAAGCTAAAGCGAAGATATAATCACAATCGTCTTGTAATAGCAAGAACCTGTACCCAACGGACCGGTACCAGGAGGAGTTACTTTCATCATTGAAGGTCTTTGCATCAACGGGCCTCTCCCATGGAATTTGGACTCAAGTACTCTAAGTCAACGTCAGCATTTATTGAGTGTCCCCCGCTCTGTACATTAACACAACTTCGATACTACAACAGCAGTATTCATGAGCCACGAAAGTGGAGAGGCACATATGATGTCCCAGAATAGTTGCGTGAAGTCCATGCAACATAGTCAAATCCTGATTCATTGCCAATAAGAGTTTGATGATTCTTAATGCCAGACTTCGCACATTTCTTTGCCAACTTGAGCAGTTTTTAAGAATTGGTTTATACATACGCAATGTATCATAAGTGTGGAGATGTAAGTAGGATAAATAAGATTCCTGTCTGTAACCAGAAAGATGTCTTGGAGTATATATAAGTGGAAGAAATAACGACAAGGTTAACAGTAGGAAACTTCTATATCACCGATAAAGCAAACGAAAAAGCTCAAAGTCGCGAGAATCCAATGGGTTACTTCCCACAAACAATAATAAATCAGAGAGAAATTAGCTGCATTCGATAGTAGGATATCCCTAAATGAATCATAAGTACACACCCGGCCTGAAAGTGCATCACAACCTACAGGTCGTGCGAACGTCCACGTATGAAGTGTAAGCCAGACGCGGGAGTAGGCAACTTCCATGTACATGAACATGTAAAGCCACCGACGCTTGTACACGTCCAGAGTATGAGCATCTGCAAATTCAGGGTATCGCTCTCGTAGGGACAATATTAACTCGGGCGTCCAGTTCTCTTCAAGCCGTCTGACAAAGGATAAATACCACATGCACTGAAGTCAAAACACTTCGCGAACCTTGCCCATTCACGCAGGCATCGACAATAATCTGCAATAGTCATTTAGACATAGATTAAATTCACCGGAATCCATGACTAACGAGGAGCAAAATCATCGACACTCGAGAGGGAAAAGCGTCCACGGAGCACCGTTTGAAATCGTTGAGCTAGCCAGGTAGCGCTGGGAGGAATCGTGTGTGGCCAATGATATTTTCGGATGAAATCATCACTCCTTAAAGCGCAGGTGAACAAGGAGCAACCCAAACTTCAACTGAAAGCATTGCTTACTGGTATCGTGTGAAAGTCGTATCGGGATAACACGTCGCCGAGAGAACAACAGCAGAGTTCCGATCTTTAAGCGCCCAGTCGATGACTTTGATATACGTTGACATGTATTCGACCCCGACTGCCTATGCAGGAGAGTGAGCGGAGACCACCTCACCCCGAAGAAGCACACCTCAAGCATTTCCAGACTGACGCATGCATCGAATGCCTTTTCAAAACTCGGAGGCATGTTCCGGTAATCCATCAGATGTATTTTGATTTGGGACTCGAATCCTGCTTTTCTGATCCGCTCTTCGGCCAGAGTCTTTTGCTCGACCGACAGCGTCAGGGAGTCGACGGTACATCCCATCTCTGCTGCCTAGAGATACGACAGACTAAGACAGCAGCGAAGAACAGAGATGAACCTTACAGCGATAGCAAGACTCCCCCATCCACTCCCTATCTCTAGCAGACGGTGTCCGGGTCGGAGCCTTGCTTTAGTGAGGATGTAATCAATTTTACGTTCCTGGGCACGTTCAAGGTCGCCGTATGCCCTTTGTCCGGTCAGGTCACCGCGAACTCCGCCTTCTTCGTCACCCCAGATAGGACATGAATATTGCATCTCCTCACTGAGAAACGCCTGTCTTTTGAGTGAGTAGAGGAACTTGAACTTGAGGGATGTAAAAGCGTCGTGTTCACCTTGTAGAACTCGTTCGATGCATCGTAGCCTGCGACCTTAAGGAAGGTATGAAATAAGTTCACGCTGACGACACGGGAAGATGGCATACATTGAGGATTGATTGACGAAAGCCATGACCCAAGAAACGATGGATGACAATGTCCAGAATGGATTTAAGCTTGTAAGTCAAGGACCATACCGTGCTCAGATGAGGATAATTGTCGACATAGATCTAGTATGGACCATGATTCAAAAGTGCACGAGGGAGAAATACATCAGCTTACATTTAAAACATCCTTCATCGAAGGTGAACTGATCTCCCCATTCATATAAGCTTCGGAGACTGAAATGAATAGTCAGTACGTGTAGTGCAGTGAAAAGGGAAAGTCCCGGACATCCAATATCATACGAAAGGTAAACACGGACCCAAAACGTTTCGTCGTGAACGAACAGAAGCCCTTGTCGGCTTGGAGAGCTCTGGTCATAAGAACCGAATTTCATTTCAGTCCCGTTACAGTCTACAATGTCAATGAGCCCTTCTTTAATTCCCCTGTTGAGGACAGTAGTGATGGTCGATCGGGCTACGACACAAAGCGTTCAGTATTAATGTTGGAAATGTAAGCATTGGACGATGCACCAAGATTGACCACCGCGGACCAGCATCGTCCGTTCTGGACAGCAGAAAAGGACGGCATGGAAAGGGAGGCATACGATCCAGAGGAAGACATCAAATGTCAGAAGCAAATGCAAGAGTATATGGTTTGACTTCTTGCTGACAGGGAGGTAGCCTGTTATTGGACTATTCGACGAGGCCCTGAGCATGGAATCTTAATACTCGGTCGGCTGAAGCGGTGTTATTAATCAGAAGCAGATCCTGTGAAGTATACCGTAACAAATCTTCTTCGAATTGTTGGCTGTGTTCCATCGTGATGGACAAGTGTTCCCATCATGATACGCAGTGGGTCTCGCTAGCAGCGGATGTACAGCCACCTTCTTTTATTGGATCTCCGAATGAATAGTACTTATCCTTCTGGCAGACTCAGACATCTTCGTTTGCTTCATGATCTAGCGACAAAGCTTGCGGCGACTCACCTCAATCGCTGCCAAAACAGTGCAGCACTTTGATGGCGTCTCCCAGCTGTTCAATCCATTTTCTGATGACAATTCGCCACATCTCCTGCCTAACTCCTGCATAACGCCCTGCCGAACTCTGTTCCTATCCCACAATCCAGGGCCATTATTGGTAAGAGTCCCGTCCGCTGCCAGGCAGGGACAGCATCTTTTTTGGCTGTCCTGGAGAATCTCTGCTACGAACATCTCAATGGTCAATGATTCTTGCGTGCGTTGCTGAGATCACAAGAGTTGTTATTGTACGTTAGTCTGGCGCGAGACGAATTCTTACCGTGCGGTGCGGCATCATGATACTTCCACGAAAATATAGAGGTACTTAAACCTCGTTCTTCCTTCTTTGGAACAACCGCGGTATACGATATGCTTCTCCTCGACCGCAATGGTTGCAGGACAGGGGTCCGATAGCAACTTCTTGGCCGACTCCTTCTATATCACCCTCTTCGATATTCTGCAGGGGCTACTTTTTTTGCTCCTAGCGCTCGTTCTCTTGACGGCTATATTTTCTTCCGCCGTCAACCGCTCAAAAACCTGGTTCATCTTTATGGGCAGCATTATTGAGTGGTGTGCCTCGTATCTCATCATCATTGGTCAACAAACTGGCAGAGAGCCACCGGTCGGCCTTTGTATATTCCAAGCAGCAACCATATATTCATCAAATCCTTTGTGCGTACAATTCGTTTTTTTTTTGCCAAGCTTAATTTTGGGTTAATGACGTTGTAGCGTCACCAGTGCCGCATTTGCGCTGACAGTTGAGGTTCGTCGTCGTGGGATTTCTTGCGTGATTGCCCACCGTCAACACCCAAACATTCACAGTTATTCATCAAGTTGAAAGCCACAACGAATCGAACCGAACGATCCAGCGAAAAGTGGATCTGGGGCGTCAGTAGCCAGGTGCCTGATCAAGTTTCTGGGTGCTCATGCCTTAGAATTTGCAGCTAGTGTTGTTCCCACCCTTGATATATATGATTGTATTCATTTGGGTCCTCATGGTAAGCTCTAATGCCATCTTCTGGTTTAAGCTTATAATCATAGATTGGCATTGAACACCCAAACCTAGTAGAGCGTAATGACTCTGACATGTTCTGTCATATCAAGGCGTCGGAGGAAATTGGTTTGGCACAACCGTACGCTCGCGATGCACATGAAATTCTTTCCTTGGCTCATCCGTTCTATCCGTAGTTACGTCGTCAGCGCCGTCGTAACTTTACTGCTCGAGGTCCTCATCATCATATTCTCTGGTAAGGAATAGGTCCCTTTTTCATTTTGTATCTTACTGGCTCTCAGTGTGGAACAATGTGATTCTATTCAACCATAAACGAAAGACAGGTGTACTCTTGCCAGAGAATTCTTCTCCATTCTCATCGTCAGTGTTTATTCGAAGAAACGCACTGATGATGGCTCTCACAGTTGTGGGTATCATGTAAGTAGCTTTCGTTCTAGTTAGAGCCTATCCGCCAATTCACTGGCAACATAGATTGGCTACAACGTCTTTTGTACTGTCTTCACAGCAAGGCTGGAATCTAAGCTTGACAGCAAGTACGTTACACAGTGACACCCTCTCTCCAAGATCTGGTCTGAATGCGTAATAATCATAGTGCCAATATGTGTCTTTCTGTTATTCGGCACTCGAATGGTGAGAATAGTGTTCTGATTAAAGCTTATATATTCAACAAAAGCTGATACGTTCCTTTAGGACCTTATAAGAGTATGGTTTTGCCTCGCTACTACACCTGGTCCGAGGACAGATATCTCCTCCGTTTGAGCCCGAATTTGTTCCGCTCTTTGTGACTTTCATGTATACGATATTGAATTTCTGTATCTGGCTGCGGCGATGTCTGTATATTCCTTGACTTTGGGATACTTTATGCCTATTTATACCCCATTGTAGTGTCTGTACACTCATTTTAAAATCGGCGGGTCACCATCGTATTGTTGGTGTCGACATTCACGCCACGGCCCTTTCACGATCAAAAGAGAAAGCAGCGTTTCCAGGAATTTCGGCTCTACCGGTGGACCGGAATTCGCCGGAGAGGCATGAGGTCGCTCCAAATTCTGATACCCAAAAAAGGCAAAGAATCAAGAGCACGCCAAATTCTGCCACTGCATGTATAAGACCAGTTGCTTGATGGTTGCTTGAGATTTTTCATGTACTGGTTATTTTTCTTTTATGGACAAATGATCGACACTAGGCTAGATTAAGGAATGTACACATTCGAAGGTTAAGCGCAGACACGATAAAAGTCTTATATCGTATGTAGAAAAATTAGGAGGAAGAGAATGATCTACTCAAACAGATGAGATATCTGTCCTCGGACCAGGTGTAGTAGCGAGGCAAAACCATACTCTTATAAGGTCCTAAAGGAACGTATCAGCTTCTGTTGGATATATAAGCTTTAATCAGAACACTATTCTCACCATTCGAGTGCCGAATAACAGAAAGACACATATTGGCACTATGATTATTACGCATTCAGACCAGATCTTGGAGAGAGGGTGTCACTGTGTAACGTACTTGCTGTCAAGCCTAGATTCCAGCCTTGCTGTGAAGACTGTGCAAAGGAGGTTGTGGCCAATCTATGTTGTCGGTGAATTGGTGGATAGACTCTAACTAGGATGAAAGCTAAACTTACATGATACCCACAACTGTGAGAGCCGTCATCAGTGCGTTTCTTCGGATAAACACTGACAATGAGAATGGAGAAGAATTCTCTGACAAGAGTACACCTGTCTTTCGTTTATGATTGAATAGAATTACATTGTTCCACACTGAGAGCCAGTAAGATACAAAATGAAAAAAGGACCTATTCCTTACCAGAGAATATGATGATGAGGACCTCGAGCAGTAAAGTTACGACGGCGCTGACGACGTAACTACGGATAGAACGGATGAGCCAAGGAAAGGATTTCATGTGCATCGTGAGCGTACGGTTGTGTCAAACCAATTTCCTCCGAAACTTTGATATGGCAGAACATATCAGAGTCATTACGCTCTACTAGTTTTGGATGTTCAATGCCAATCTATGAGTTATTAGCTTAAACCAGAAGATGACATTAGAGCTTACCATGAGAACCCAAATGAACACGGTTATATATATCAAGGGCGGGAATAACACTAGCTGCGAATTCTAAGGCATGAGCACCCAGAAGATCAGGCACCTGAATACTGACGCCCCAGGCCCATTTTCCGCTGGGTAGTCCAGTTCGGTTTGTTGTGGCTTTCAACTTGATGAATAGCTGTGAATTTTTGGGTGTTGAGGGTGAGCAATCACGAAAGAAATCCCACGACGGCGAACCTCAACTGCTAGCGCAAGTGCGGCACTGGTGACCCTACAGCTCCATTTACCCGAAATTAAACTTGGCAGAAAAACGAATTGCACACACAAAGGATTGGATGAGTAGACC
Organism: Armillaria sp. CMW 4456; assembly: GCA_028551335.1. Taxonomy (NCBI): domain Eukaryota; kingdom Fungi; phylum Basidiomycota; class Agaricomycetes; order Agaricales; family Physalacriaceae; genus Armillaria; species Armillaria sp. CMW 4456. The sequence goes on from JANDKJ010000329.1 coordinate 422,060, forward strand.
ATTGCTGCTTGGAATAAACAAAGGCAGACCGGTGGCCTTTTGCCAGTCTGTTGACCAATGATGATGAGATACGAAGCACACCACTCAATGATGCTGCCCATGAAGATGAACCAGGTCTTCGAGCGGTTGACGGTGGAAGAAAATATAGCCGTCAAGAAAATGAGCCCCAGGAGCAAAAAGAGTAACCCTTGTAGAATATCGAAGAGGGTGATATAGAAAGAGTTGGCCAAGAAGTTGCTATCGGACCCCTGTCCTGCAACCATTGTGGTCGAGAAGGAGAAGCGTATGGTATACCGCGGTTGTTCCAAAGAAGGAAGCATGGACTTTAAGTACATCTTCATTTTCGTGGAAGTATCATGATGATGCGTCCCACGGGAAGGGCTCGCCTCGTGCCCAAAATAATCCCATCATCACCTATGTAGACTCAGGAGTGCATGCAGGTGGCATAGACCTTGATCTATTCGTCACAGAGAACACGTCGCTGCTCTGCAACGACCAGAACCTTCCTGACAGTGACTGTTGGATTTGCGCCCAGAAATTTGTATGGTATACCAAGCCGTGAGCCTACTAGGAAAAGTACCAGTGTGTTCACATTGCAGAAGCTGCACAGTTGCAGATATCAGCATCCAGTTAATGCAGCAACGATCGAAGCGAGCTAGTAAATCTTCCGGTATCTGAACCATCCGATCATAAAATTTACTGGATCTCAAATTCACGGCCCGGATTCGGAGATCGTTTCACCGATGGCGTCCGAAAGGGTCATACATACCTCTGCTAAGTCTCTGTTTTTTTTTTTAATCCTGAATTGTACTGATATTATGTACCTATCCTAGACGTATGCATATGGTCGGATTTTGCTATCATAATCTTAAGTCTTTGTTGAATTTGCCCGTTCTGCCTCTGATCAGCTTTTATCGAGCCTCAAGCTCAGATCGGCAGAATCTCATCTTCAGGCTCACGTGTAATTCCTGGTGAGCGTGGACGGTAATAGAGTCGTATTTCTCATCATCCATCTCCTGTTCCATTCCGTCCTTCTGCCATCCAGAAACGGGTGATTCTGACCTACGTGCACGCAGTGATGTGTTTCTCATCAACCTTGGCAGTGACTGTTCCTATGCTTGTCCCCGCGAGAAGGTCAACAGCATAGAACTTGTAGACTGCAACCGTGGCGGGAGGGGCCGATGTGAGATTTGGTATACTCAACCTGGCTTTTCCAGAATGAAAAGGACTGCGTTCCGTTCATGACGGATGTTCTGAGGCTGTATAAACACGTAGACAATCATCTTCATCTGGGCACGACATGGTCCTTGTGTCCTATGAGCTTGAATCCAATCCAATTAGGACGTTGTCATCCGTCGTTTCTGAAGACGTGCTTTCGTGGCAATCGATTTTCAATGTACTCCATCACCCGGTGCCATTACTTAATTTAACGAATTTCATATCTTCAGGTCACAGACTACGATGCCTTGAACGAGCTTCACAACTTGAAGGTGAAGACGGCCGCTTTCACATCCTTTAAGTTTCTCTGCTAACTTGGAACCAGCTTTGAAAGACAGATATGTCACATGGATAGTTAGTAACCTTTGGCCAGTTCCCTTTGGATGCTGTATTTGTGTCTTTTTTGGAGACGAAGAAGGCGGCATTCGGGGGTTGTCCTGATCGGAACAAAAATGTACAGAGATTTTGAACGCACCCAAACATAGTGAGATCGATCACAATATGAGAAGCAGAAGCGACCTTGAAACCGTATGGATGCCAGGGAAGTCTCACTGTCGCCCAAAACACCCGAGTTCATCATTGTCTTTCTGTTGTCATAAATACCAGTTACATGCCATGCTTGTTTCCGGCACACCTGATGGTACTTCTTGATAAATGAACCTGCCACGTTTCGGAGGATCCATGAGCGCCGTCGACATAACCGCCTGGACCGCATAACTTCTATCAGTTGGAAGTACGTCAGACGAAGAAGCAAATAATTATAAAACTCAAAACAGCTGCAGCACGAAGGTCTAGCTAAATGCAACGTCCCTTGCGACCGAAAATCAAATAAAGAAAGGTTAGAAGAACCGCTTAAACAGAGGACACTTCTGTTCTATGACCGGATGGAGTACCCAGGCAAAACCAAACCCGAAGAAGATCCTGAAGATACGATCATGAGCATTCTCTGGGCATAGAAAGGTTCTAACCATTCGAGTTCCAAATAATAGAAAAACGCAGGTTGGCACTAGCATAGACCTTTAGTTTCTCTAATCTTGCGTTCGTTGAACATGAGTTTACATACTTGCCGTCAAGGCTAAATTCCACGCTGGGAAGTTGGGTTCTGATGTCTCCAAAAAAGATGTTATCGCAAATCTATTTGGACCGGGCTTGTTAATGGAAGAACCACAGACTTGAAGCTAGTAAATTCTGAACTTACATGATTCCCACCACTGTGAGCGCTGTCATAAGTGCGTTTCTTCGGATGAATGCCGACATATCAAATGGCGATGAATTCTCTGAAAGAAACTCTCCCGTCTTTCTCTTGTGTTTAAAGAGAATTATGTTTGTCCAAACTACATTGAGTTTCAGTGACTCAGGTGACAGGTGCTGGGGTACAATGCTACCAGAAAATACGACGACGAGAATTTCTGCGAGTAGCGTCACTGTGGCACTTATGACGAAGCTATATTCACGGTTGAATTGAAAAACAGCAATGTTTAAATTAAGATCGAGACCCACGGTTGAGCCAGGCCAATTTCTTCAGATACTTCCATGTGGCAAAACATATTTGTGGGATCACGTTTCACCAACTCTGGATGGGAAATTCCAACCTAAAAAAATTTAGTTCTAAATACGTAGGAAAATTATTGTTTTAACTCACGGCAATGACCCATATGAATACTACTAGGTAAACGAACGCGGGAAATATTACAAGCTGCATGGAAGGGTTAAGCCATAAAAAATGAAATGGGCGAGAACTGACACCCCATGACCACTTGACACTCATCTGCCCAGTTCGATTAAGGGCAACTTTCAACTTAATGAACAACTGAAGTACAGAAAAGTGTTAGCGTAAGTTGAGCAGACAAAATGAAAAGCCTCCAAATACATGCCTCAAAAACCAGTGTGAACGCAGCGCTAGTAACGCTATTAGGCAAAAAAAAAAATCCGTTACAAAAAAGGCCAATGGAACCATAATCCATGGAACGCACAAGGGATTGGACGAATAAATTCCTGCTGATTGGAATGCACAAAGGGCGATGGGCGGAGGGCTGCCAATCTGCTGGCCGATAAGAACAAGATATGCTGCGCACCACTCTACGATGCTCCCCATGAAGATAAACCAAGTCTTGGACCGCTTGACAGTAGGGGAAAAGAGGGCAGTCAAAAAAACGAGTAGTAAGAGAGAAAACATTAACCCTTGTAGGATGTCGAAAAGAGTAATGTAGAAGGAATCTGCCAGGAAACTATTAACAAGGTCTCGTACTGTGATCATTGCAGTCGAGAGATGACTTGGAAGGGGGGATCACATCTCATTTCCAGAAGAAACCGCATTTAAGTACCCGAGAGATGAATGTCGTGGTTACTGTTATGATGATCATGATATCTTCTCATCCTTCTTTCCTTTCAAAGTTTCATCTCGTCTGCGAAGGGAGCTCGTTCGCGCACAAGTAGCTATAAGGTACCCCAGACCTCCCACTCATGCAAATGATATCACCGAATCATGCATGCCTGGGCTTTGAGCTCTTGAAAGTAGGACAAAAATCATAAGGCGAGCGATGCTACAGATCCCACTAAGACAGCTGCTGATGTGAGAAGGTGATCCCACTGTGATGATCAGTCAGAACTTGTCTTTGTGGTGTTTTCGGAAATTCTAGTCCGAACATCAGTATTTAAGGATATTTAATGTTAGATCCATCGGAGCATAAGTATACAAAAAATAACCCCTAGTATGGTTTCACAGCCACAGGGCTGACTTGTTATTTTCATTTTTGTACCGATCACCTGGCTCCGTACCACCACTGTCTACGTATGTCCACGAATATAAGTTCGTCATGTCTTTTACATCCATCGACGTCCATTTCTAAAAACTCTGGCATCATTACTTGGCATGTCAGGTTAGGAATATTCTTATTTAGGACCAACTACTTGCCAACTACAAGGCTAACCAGTAGGAGTGGGCCGCCGGGACGCGGCAGATCCGAGTCCTTATCCGTGTAGACGATTGATAACTTGTTAATAGCTAGATATATATAATAATATAATAACATAATAATGCTAACATATATCGATCAGCAGTTTGTCAGCATTATAAATCAAATAGCACGGCAAAGTCCGTGATTTTGAAAGCAAAAAAAGGAAATTAATTTGAAATAACTTATGCTCCAATGAGTTCGGCATGTCGGCAGGAGGTAAATCAAATAGTAC